>JAPTGZ010000023.1:10741849-10768563 GCA_029814645.1 Fowleria isostigma | reverse complement strand
ACACACACACACACACACACACACACACACACACACACACACACACAACACAACTCATTTGGTTTATGCTGAATGAATTTACAAATGGTGTACAAATTCACTCTTCTCCTGTGGTCTGAATAAGAATACAGTACTCCAACAAAATCACAAAACACCTTATCATTTAGCTCACCACTGTGAAATTACCTTTACTACTCAATGTATCAGGTGATATTAAGCTACATGTTAGCTAATAATCTATTATTTGGTATTTTTATCTTGGTTTGATTGACTATTGAGGAGTACTGATTATTCTTCAGTGAAATTGTTTGCCTTTTCAGGGCATCTGTGACATGCATTATATAAAATCTAAAGCCTCTTACATTCATTGGGTCAAATATTAGAATGTAAACTATTACTCTGATGAATGATAAACTCTAAATTGTGTGTTGAAATTCTGTAGAACCAGCCAACTATGTTCAAATACATTAATAAACAAACACACATAGAGCATTTTCATATAGTAACTATTCATTTTTAACCCATTAAAACCCAAACATCCATCAGTGACCATAAACAGTCACTGATATAAAATGCTAAATGGATGTTAATTGGTTAATATAATGAATCCTTGTAAATAATTGGTGTAAAATAAAGTTTGTCATCTTTTCATAGTCATCACTTATGACCCATTTGGATGTTTAGAGGCTCTGTAGTAACCATGGAAACATCGTCATCTTCTACCATATTGATTTACCAGTAAAATCCATGTGGTTTCATAAATGGCAGTGGTTGGAGATACTTATTTTATGTTCAGTTAATGATATATTTTGCACAATAATGTATCTTTGTCATCAGTTTTCCTCTGTTTTTGATATAATAACCCTCAAATTTAATCTGAGCTTTAATGAACATCTATTTAATTAGCACATTAATTACAGGGAAATGCCTAATTTTCACTTAAAATGCAAAATACTGAGCATAATATTAGAATAAATGGTGATAAATCACTTAAGAAAGCTTAAAAATAAGGAAAAAAAAATCAATTGGGAACTGCCATAAAAATGTCACTGAGTCTTTATGGGTTAATCATTGTTGCTTGGAACGGTGACAAAACCCTTCAGTACTGAATGTTAAACACATTTACTCACATTTCTTTGCAGGTTGGAATTACTATTATGTGTTGGTATGTAAAAATGGTGCTACAGGTCAGTCAAGACTAACATGGTACAAGGCAGAAAACTCTAACACTGACTTTGTAATTGCGTGCAAGTAATATCACTGATTTGCATAAAATTTCAAGTTGCTTTCTTCAAGTGCATTTTAATGGGTGGAGTGTCTTAATAGCAGCCTTCCTGTCTACTTTAGGCAAAATAAGGGTGAGATTCTGCATTTAACAGCAGCAGAGAAATGGTTTCTTATCAAGTTTTTCTGCAGTTCAGGATTTTTACAGTACCATAACCAAGGTCAAGACATAACACATTAGCCAGCATACCTTCATGAATATAAATTCTACTCTGCTGAAGGAATTTTGTTGCAGCAAATGGAGGGAAACCAGCTTTATGATTCAGACGTGTTGTATTTTATGCTGTCAGTTCACTCCAAAAATACAGTGTGGGTGCTGCCAAACCAGTATTCACACTAAATCAATTATAGAAGTTAATTCAATGACAACAGTGCTTCTGTTTCCTTCACACTTTGTTTTCAATGTCTGCCAAGCGCTCTTAAGTTACCAAAACAGGATTGGTGTGTGAAAGTAAATAGATGTTAATTTTTTATTTATTACTTGATTATAACCAACTGTAATGAGACGTTTATATCAATAATTAACATGTCGATAGATGTTATGAGGTATTCTAATAGATTATAGCAGTTTTTTCTACAGGTATACTTTAATTGTAGTATATCTATATGTCTTGCATAAAAAATAACTACATTTCACGGAGTAGATTTCCGTTTTTTCATTGATTGATTGATTGGTTTATTTCACTCTATGTTGTTTCAATTTCACAATAAGACAGAAATAATATAACATCCACATATCATATATGTATGTGTACACAAATATACATAAATATATACAATAATTCACTGTTTAGATGATCAGTTAACCCTTGTATGGTGTTTGAGTCTGTGGGACCCATTTTAATTTTTTATTAAAAGAAAAAATTATGATCTTTAATGATTTTTTTCCTCTCATATCTTGATTATATTCCATTTTATGTTTCATATATGCTTATAATTAAGATGAAGTATTTTAACATAAATTTGTTTGGTTATGTCAAATTAAAAACCCACAAATGCAAGTGAACACTGGCTGAATAACAAAAAATATGAACCCCACACTAGGGTTAAAGTGTAAAGTATATTTTTATTTCAGTTAACTAACATGTTGTACTGCCTCTGCATTTATGTACTGAGATTAAACTGTATCCTTTAATTTTATTTCATAAATGTTGAATGCTAAAAGGCTCAGTACTCATAGAAAATAACATATTTCTCTCTCTTTTCTCTTCATATTCTTTTTCTTCTCAGGTCTCATGTTAAACCAATGGATGATGTGAGAACAGTGATCCTCCTCAAACTCCCCCGTTTCATTTCCCGACGCCTGCCGCTGTGTACTATGGCTTTTTATTCCTATGTGATGATGAAAAATGTTCGTGTAGGGATAGAAGCCATTTTACACGTGGTGAGAGAGCAGCGTGACAGAAGTGTGACAGAAGTGCGAGCTCCTCACTGCCTCCTCGACTGTGTTTGCAGAGCCTAACATATGGTTGGATAAATGTAACTGTCTCCTGTTCAACGTTTCCCTGTAGTAAAGATACATTTATGCTCATCTCTCTGATGATAAGTTAGCTCATTGCGGATCTGAGAACACAAAAAAAAAAAATGAAGTCAGACTTTGTTGTGCGTGCACCTGTTTTTGCCTCTAGGCACAAGTAGCTTTCACTGCTCTCACTGTTTGATGCATGTGGTGACAGCTGCAGTCCGCGGGGATGGAAGTTGGAACATTTGCAAAACATGTCATAAACAAAAAGAAGAAAAGAGCAAGGAGATACCAGTACAAATCTTTAATAACCGACAATAAAAGAGGCACTTAGTGGACCACTTTACAACTTGCAAGAGGCACTGCATTTCCCTTTTCTTCTCACTCTTTTTTCTTTTGCACATTAATAAAATAAAACTTTGTCATTAAGCATTACACCAAACAATAATCTACCTACAATATTATACAATATAAGATACATACAGTATAAACAAGATAAAGCACCTTTGTTGTCCTAGTAAATACTATTCATAATTAAACATTTGGAGTTACAGACACAGATGATTGAGTTTGTGATTTGTGTGTGGTATTTTCAGTGCATGGGAAGAACTCCGAATACAGGTCTTGGGACTGTGATGTCCTTGTATGCACCTGAGTTTATACATGGTACTTTTGTGAGTTTTTTTTCTCCTTTCCTACCAGCCTACATATGAAGTACTTGGATAGTTTACACAGTATCTTTAATAAAAATACAGAGAACCAGTAAAAACAGTTTGATGAATAGTACTGTAACTGCTACAGATCTCATGTTCCCTTCGGAGGACATTGGCATTCACATTACAATAAAACACATTGTAGCACCAGGTAATGTTTATACAAAAGGCTAATATGATGAATGTCGATGCAGTACAGTAAAGTTTAAAAAAAAAAAAAAAAATCATACAAAAATGAATATGTTGGAAGCATTTACAAAAAGGTGCACAGACAAAAGTCCAAGTCAGTTATGATGTCATTTGGTCCTTTTAAAGAAAACACTTAATCTGATAAAGTCATATTATGAATGCAAAATTAACATGCATTTTTAAAAAAAAGAAAATATTTTACTTTATTTTCAAGTATTCTTTTTTTTAACTTTCCTTTAGGTAAATGAAATATAATCTCTGACATGGATAATATTCAACAAAGGAAAAGCAGTAAAAAAAAATTCAATGGTTTTCCCAACTAGCATATTCATTTCTGACCCCAAAAAATCATATCTGCCATTAGTCCTCACATTTGTGTAATAAACACATGTACAAAGAAGACATAAAGTGACTACGTAAGTATTTAAAGATAGCGTTTCACAGAAAAGAGCTGTGCAATCTCATTCACCATAATGAATTGTCTTAAACATTTATAACTGTGAACTTTACAGTCTCTTATTCACAGATCCCTCAAACCCCGCTCAGTTAATTGATTCTGACGTGTCCTTCCTTAAAGGAATCTTAAAGCTAGTAAGTTTTTGGCCAAACAGCTGGCTCAGGAGGTGGTTCTGGGACTCCGCCGTCCGGTAGGAATGACTATCCATTGACCGAACCCCCATCTTTGTCCTAGATTTATTCAAAGAATTGTTCATGGGAACTGATGACACTTTGGACATGGGGGAATGCAAAGGCCGCCCCAGAGTTCCCTTTTTGGCTTTATAATCCCCATTTAGAGGACTCACAATCTCTGTTTTCTTTGGCGTGCAGCTGTCGAGCAAACTTCTTCTTGACTGCAAGCCCAAGTTGGAATTCTTGCACTTGGAAACTATTTTGTTGCTCACAAGATCATCCTGTACTGAGGACAGCACAGGATAGTCGTTGGGTCCGTCAGACTTTCTTTGCATAGAGGCGTTTGCACACTTGCTGGGGCGGAATTTCTTTTTGGCTCTGGCGTCGACGCCAAAGTTCTCCTGTGTAGCCGGAGAGGAAACCCTCTGTAGGCCGTGGGGGGATTTTGTGTCTTTCCTCTTCTTCTGCAGTCTCACAGGTTCCTTCTCCTCGTTTGAAATGCTGAGTGAAACTTTGGAGGGGGTGTCGGCCGTAATCGTGTAGCTGTTCTTGGTGTTGTCGGTTGATTTGGCGAGGACGGCTTTGTCTTTCATTTGACTGCTGCCTTCCTGCTCGGTGTCGTGAGACAGAGCCGGCTGCTTGTTGTGATTATTGGAAGCTTTCGATGTGTCGTGGCTCTGCTCATCAGTCCCCCGCTGGTCCGCCGCGTCGATAGCTAATTGATGCTTTGCTGACTCAGGTGTCTTTGAAATTAATAGATTTTCTCTTAAGCTGGGAACACTAGAGTCCTCACAAGGTGGAAGAGGACCTGTTTTTTCTTCTGTATCTGCTGTGTCACCTTCAACAGAGTCTTCCTGAGCCTTAATAGTCTCCTCCACTGTGTTACTACTCTCTTTAGATGCTGACCATGAGCTTGTCTCCGCTCTAATGCAGACTGACTCATTCTCCTCTTTCACGTCACATGGTTCAGTAATCGATTTTCCATTACCCTCTTTATCAAGATTAGGTGAGAGAGCTGGGTCAGTTTCCTCTTTGGGTGCAGTGGACTCTGAAGTGCGCATATGAATACATTTCTCCAGCTCTACAAGTAGTTCGGAGTAGTCCTCACCCATGTCCTCGGTCTTCACGTTTGTACTGTTTGCGTCATCGTGGTATTCATTCGCCATTGTTTGTGTGGAGTCGTCTGTTGTTGACACACAGGATTTGGAGGACGATGTTTCAGAGTTTGAGTTCAAGTGCAGGGGGCTTACGCTGGCGATGCCGCTGTCGGAGCTATTTTCTAGCAAACTGTCAGAGAGAATCCTCCTCTTCTTACTTGCAGGCGAATCACACTCATCTTCTTTGGATACAGACGCCTTGACAGGTCTGAGGACGCCTCTGAATTTGAAGATTTTGTTTCCCCCTAAAAGGTGTTTTTCCATGTGCCGATCAAACTGTTCCTTTTTGGAGAAGGTGTAGTTACAGGTGCTGCAGATGAAGGATTTTTTGATCACATGCATGACGTCGGCGCAGAGCTCACATGTGTAGAGGGTGGTGTGTTTTGAATCCAGCTCGTCCACCTCTTCGTGTGCTCTCTTGAGATGGTCTTTGAGCTCCTGGGCCTCTTGGTAGGAAACAGGGCATTTATGACACAGGAATATCTTTTCCAGATTGTGAACCACTAAATGTCTTTGGAGTTTGAACGGTTTGGGGAACTGCTTTCCACAGTGGTGACAGTCTCTGGAGGGGTCTTTGCAATTGGGATGCATCTCCACGCTTCTCGGCGTCTCTGTTTTGTGGAGGACCTCCAGCGGGGTTAATGCACTCTGCTTCCCACCTGTTCCACTGCTGCTTTTAGTTTTATGGACTTTGGACTCTGCCCCTTCTGATGTTTTCCCGTCTCCCACAGTTCTGTCTGCAGGAGCAGCTTTTTCCTGATCTTTTGGGGCTTTGCTGGACTCTCGATTGGCTTTGCTAGGGCGGTGCTGCATGATGGAGGTGATAAAGTTCTTCACTGCTGTCTCTTGCATGAAGCAGCCTGAAATACCTAACATAGAACCTTGAGTCTGACCTCTTCGGGCGAACTGAGTGGCATGCTCTCGTAAATGTTCGTTGTACATCCACACGTCTGATATCTCCTTCAAGCACATTCCACAGGTCCAGATACCGGTCTTGTTCTTGGCGTGTTTCTCTCTCAGGTGGTCTCTCAGTTGCTCCCTGGAGCTGAACTTGCGCTGGACACACATGTAGCAGGTTGGAGGTGGAGACGGGTTGTGGGATAACTTGTGAAAGTTCAGCTCGCCCAGAGTGAGAAACCAAGTGAAGCATACTTTGCACTTGTACTGCTTATCTTTGACCTTTATTCCGCCGTCTTGCCGTTTCCTCCCTCGCCGCTCTGTTAGCTTCTTAGACTTGTCATCATCTCTGTTCTCCGTGTCGGCGGCGGCAATAGGAGGAGCCACTGATATATCTTTATTGGAGTCGAAAAACTGAATCTCAGGGAGCTGAAATGTGGTGTTGATGTTCTGAATGTCAATACTGTGGTGGTTTTGAACGCTATCTGTGACGCATGGCTCCGCAGTGTAGGGTGCAGCGGGCACAGTCACAGGATATGGTGTGCTTGGCAGCTCTGTTTTACAGGCGCTGGGGTCAGAGGTCGTGACTGAGTCTGCACTGAAGCTGCTGAAGTCACCGGAGCCGTTCCATTCGATTGATGATTTATCAATGGTGCTCTCTAGTTGATTCAAGACGTTGGTTCCATTCTCTTTAGTGTTGTTGTGGCTGTCTTCTTGATCTTTTGGTTTGACCTCTGTCGGAGGCTTGGAGTCAGTTTTCAATGTACTGTTGTGGCACATATTCAACATGATAGCATCGTCGATAGAGATTGTCTCGTATTCACAGTGGTTGGTTTGATTGTCAGTGAATGTTGGCTCTGTTTGCTTTTCCACATACTGATCCTTGTTTTGCATGAAGTTTTCTGGAGGAGGGTAGTCGTGACTTCCATTGGAATCCGTTGATATCTTTTGTCTTTTGTTTCTTTTGCTGTAAACCCTTGGGCACTTTTTTCTTTTTGCCTCCTCATCTCTAGGGAAAAGCTGTGAGAATGTAGTGTCATCATCAAGTAAGGCCTTTAGATCTGGACTTATGCCAGGAGGACTGAGAGGGGATGAACTCAAACAGGAGAGGGGATCATTTGAAGGACCGCTGTTGTTCTCACATTTTATCCCCACTGCTACTTTTCTAAGAATCTCCTGGGCGAGGCTCTCGTCTGATCTTTTCTCTTCACACTTTTCATCTACAGCGCTTGGGTTCTTTCTGGACTCATCACATTCTTTTATTACATCCTCGTCCACACTTTCTCCACATTTTTTTGTGTACACTTCGCCTCCTGCCATCTCGGTCGTGCTTGTACATTTCAGCTCTGTTGTGTCAGTGATTTGATTTAATTCCACAGTTTCATTCAGTATATTTGTCCCTTTTACAGGAGATTGAGATGTATTGTCAAAGCCCAAGCTTAAAGAAACACAGTGAGGAAAGTCCTCGGTTCCAGTCACAGTTCTCTCAGGATGTGCAATGATTTTTATTGAATCCTCTGGAGATTTGCTTTGGCCTTGTAGTCCACTGCTTTTGAATTCGGGAGTGATGGCTTGAAGTATATCTGTCTTTAATATGTTCAGAAGCTCATCAGAGAAAGGGTCAGGTTTTATGTTTACCTCACTGTTTTTGCTCTTCCTGGCTTTGTTGTTCTTCTTTGCTTTCATTGGCTGTGGAGGGGTTTGGTGGCCTATTTCATCCACTGCCACTGCACTTGTCTCAGTGGGCATTTCCTCCAGGACTGTCTCACTCTCTGCTGATTTAGATATGAGAATGTTGCTTGTCTCAGCCATCCCATCTATTTTTGTTGAGAAACAGGTCTGTGAATCATCTTTATGTTCCTTCTCTGAAGTTTGGGATGCTTCATAAATAAACACAGTCCCCTGATGGCTTGATGTTGTAGTCTGCAAACCAATGTGTTTTTCAGCTCTGACCGAATGCTTCATGGCCTTGTGTCTTTTTAACCCTGGCACAGTCCTGAAACACATGAAGCAGATTTCACAGAGCACTTTTCCCTGCTGTGTGTTCTGTGCACAGGCCTTTTTTGGTGTTACTTCCTTTTGTACTTGTGTTTTTGAACACTGTCCAGTCTCTATTGTTAGTTGCTTCTCTGATGGGTCCTGTGTAACATGCATTTGTTCAGTTTCACAGATGATGAGTGGCTTAGGAGTGGGCGGACCATCTGAAATGTTTTTTCTGAGCAGTGCACTGTCCTCACCAGAAAACTCATGAGAATCAGATTTTTCTGCTTCGACCTTTCTTAGCACGTCAGTGTGAATATGCACATGCTCAATGGGTTCAGCTGGATCGTGGCAAACCTCCAAGTCCTTTTTAATGTTAACAGCTGAAGAACCTGTGCTTGTGTTTTCTGTTGGGAGAACCATTGAAAAATGTGTGAATTGTACATTTTCTTGAATGGCCAGAGGTTCTTTGGATAAACTTAGTTTGGGTATAGAGTCTGTGTTTAAAGATACTGCAGAGTCTGTTTCATTACTGTTAAAATTCAGCGCAGCGTTAACACTCAGATCACATGGTTGAACTCCATTGTCTCTGGGACACGGTTTGATATCTGGATTTTCATCCGGTTTATTTGTAGGTGAAATTGGTATGTAGTCATACTGATTCAGCTGTGGAGGTTCATCTGATATGCTGTTGTAGTTCAGAGGGCTGAGCTTCAAATCATATACTGGATCTGATTTTTCAAGGCTATCTGACAACTTTGATCCCTGCATCGTACTGGTCACAGGAAGTGAAGAGGAAATGGTGGTTTCGGAGACAGGGATTTTACACTCCATAATTTCACCTAGGTCTGGGTGAGGTGGGCTTATCAAAGAATACCCCATGTCAGCTGTCGTCTTTAACCGTTCATCCCTTTTTAAAACCTCCTTTTGTTTATCCTCTTCCTTTTTGGGGGATTTTGTGCATTCAATTAAACTTTGATCAACAGGCACATTACCACGTTTGCTTTGTGACTGACATGAATCCTGTTGTGCATCTGACTTCTGCATGGGCGTTTGATGAGCGCTGGATAAAAGTGGACTGGTTGGGGGAGCAATGTCTATAAAGAGGCAGTGAGTTTCTTCCATCTCCTCTCTGCATGGCGAGTTATGTTGACTTGCCATGAAATTGACAGGAAGCTG
Organism: Fowleria isostigma; assembly: GCA_029814645.1. Classification (NCBI taxonomy): domain Eukaryota; kingdom Metazoa; phylum Chordata; class Actinopteri; order Kurtiformes; family Apogonidae; genus Fowleria; species Fowleria isostigma. Next base: position 10,759,072 of record JAPTGZ010000023.1, on the reverse strand, counting down.
CTCTTTGATGTCTTGAACATTCAAAATCTCCTCCTGTTTTTGAATGCTGTCAAAGTGGAGGCCTGCTTCAGATTGTAATGAGTCATTAAATGGATTGACTTCGCCGGAATCACTGTCCATTATGCTTTCAGACTGTGAGAGGATTAACAGATTGTTTTTTCCTTCTGTGGTTTGGGCGTCATTGAAAGGTGAGCAGTGACTAATATTTTCTGTATCGGTCTCCACAAGTATTGGGCTGCAGGGTTTATATGTGGTGACTATCTCTACTGACATATCAGTGGTTGGATTGGGAGTGTAAGTCTTGGAAGGGCTGCACATTTTGGGTGACAGCCCAAATAAATCAGGGTTTGAACACTCCACTTTTAACTCATCTGCATGTGATGAACTAATGTCTTCAGGACAACAAGTATTAGCAGCTTTTTGGGATGTTTTTGTAATGTCTCTTATTTTTTCACTTTCTAGAGCAGCCGCAGGTGGATCTGGTGTTGCAGGATGGCTTTCAGATTGATTGATGATTCCCTTCACTGCCTCTGTGTCTTCGTGTTGTTCTGTATTCAGGTGTTCCGGACTGTCACAATTGTTTTTCGATGATTGTACATTTTCTTCTCTATTATTGTTCCTGCAGGACTGCTTGACCACATGTGAGTCGTGTGTCATCTCACTTGGGCAGTGAGCAGACTTGATCAAATTACTATTCTCAGTGATGTCCTCCTCTAATACTTTACTCTCTGCCTTACTGCCATTGTTTTCCGCGGGCTCACTTGGTTGCAATGAAATTGGCTTGTTTCCGCTGACTGTGGGGTCACTGCTGTCAGAGAAAGACGACTGTGACTCATTCAGAATGAATCCAATATCATCCTTCCGCTCATTGATATTTGGAGGTGATAATATATTCTCCTTCCCGGTAATTGCTTCCTTTTCAGTATGATCTTCTCTCTCAAATGCATCAGTTGCCTGACATTCAATTTCTTGATGTTGTTGACTCATGAGAGAGGTGACATTTGGTTCCTTGTGTTCTGATATAATGGGTTCTTTTTTGAATATAGAATCAGAAATCACCTCCAAGCTTTTCATCAGGTTTTCTGCATATCTCTTCTGCTCTAAAATCTCCTCCTTTGTTTCCACAGGAGCCTCTTTCTCTGCATTTTTCTCCTCGGACTGCTCGGTATGTGAGTCTGTGGCAATTAAATTTGATTCATCATCCTCTTTTGCTGTAAGAGGCACGAGGGCTCCTGATTCATTACGAAGTGGGGTGTGGGGACTGTGGTGTCCACTTATGAGCTCAAACTGGAACGGACTGGACCATGGGAGTGCGGATTCAGTGAAGGGCTCTGAGGGCATGCTCGTCACTGGTACATTTATGTCTTGTATGTCCAGACTAGTGCCGTTCTCCGATTCATCGCTAAGACGTAAAGGTGAAAATTTACTCATTTGCAGCTGCTTTGGAGAAGCTTGAACTAGTAAAGGCGGGCTTTCCAGCTTTGTTGTCTGCAGCTGGGTTTCAAGCTCATTCACTATTCTTTTTATCTCTAGCTCATCTTCGGATGCACAGTTGTTAAGGTTTGCACTGTAGTCAATGATTTTTTCTGGCAGAGACAAAGAAACGTGATTGTAATCTGGCTTCTTCTCGTTTGATTTCTCTGAGTTGCTCTTGTACTGAGATATCTCATCTGGTAGCACAGGGCTAACCATAAGATTCCAGTCTCTTTGTTCGAGAAACGGAGAAAAAGAAGATACAAACTCCTCCTTTTTATCAGCTGCATTCTCCATTGAGTGGAAACCCTCTTTCTGAATCGGCATATCGGAGTAAAGGCCGCTGTCGAAACTCGCGAGGTCTCCAAACATTGATGACGTGTCAAACGATAGAGGGGATTTCATGAGACCCTGTTCCTGATCCAGAGTGTAGGGCATAAGGTGAAGTGTATCTTTTTGTATCAACGGGCCCTGGGTTTCAGCCGGAGATAGGCACACATCATCCATCAACGAGGTGCAAAGAGATGCAGGCTTGTGTGTGTCTAGGTCATTGACTAAAGTAATAGCCTCTTTCACCATGCAGACAGCGTCACTCTGTTTTCCAAATGTGGGACTGCCTGATAGCTCTGACTGCGTGACTTCAGCCCCCTCTCTCTTTTTGCACCTTGTGTTTCTCTCAGCATTGAAATCGGTTTTCTTGTGGATGGCAGGAAAGTGTGAATCAGTCTGTGGTGGCTTGTTATCCGTACTGCTACACTGTGTGGGTTCTTCTTTGTGGCACAGATTGTCTGTTCTCTGTAGGGTGTTTCTGTCCAAGCTGACTGTTGTGCCAGTTTCTTTGTGCGACATAAGCTTCTCTTTTGATTTGGTATGAGAACTTTTGCTTTTTTCGAGATTTTTCGCTGTGTCTATTGCCTTTTGTGAGGATGACACTGAATCAGCGACTTCCGGATCTGAATGACAATTCTTTGGATTCTCTAAACTGTCTTTTTTCTCTGAAACAATGGCTTTGTCAGTATTATACTTCTTGACAGATTTAGTGAATGTCAGTGCTAGTTTGCTGGACTCTTTACACAACTTCTGAGGGGAAGACCTTTCATAAGGTTTCAGCTCTGGAGGCTCTTTCTTTTTGATGTCTGTCTTCTTCTCACAGTCTGAGTCAGTGCGGTCAGTGCTTTTGGGGCTGTTGATACTATCACTAGAAACACTCACAGATGTGCTGAGTTCACTGCTTGTGGATGACCTGCTACCCCTCCTCCTGAGTTTTTGGTGAGAACTATGTTTTTCAGGCAAGAGAGAAAGCTCTTCACTTTTTTTCACCTCAAAACATTCCTTCGACTCGTGTCTCCACGCTGCCTGGTCTCTCTCACTCCTCGCTCGCCATTTACACTCTTTAGTGTATGTATATTTACATCGGCTGCTTTGGTTTAGCCGACCCTGGCTTGCTATCTTCACAGGCTCACACTCGTCATCTGAGTCTGAGACGTAGTCATATTCTCCGAATGCGGGGTTCTGTACAGTGGGAGTGAGTCTCTCCATTACCAAAGAAAACTGGAGATTTTTGGTTCCTTTAACATGGAGTTTGTGGAGCTTATTTTTCTGCTGCACTATTTTGTGAATAAGTTCTTTGCTCCAAGTGCCCCCTCCGCTACTTTTTCTTTTACTCTCTTTCACTGGTGTTCTTGAGGTTGGAGATGTGGAGGTCTGTGAGGGAAGTGACCCTCGAAGTGCAGAGTTGTCTTGAAAGCTTTTAACACCACAACGCTCAGAAAACTTGCTGGATAAGAGAAATCTCTGTGTACTTGTGTTTTCATCCTCACTCTTACACAGTTTTCTTGCCTCTTTCACTTTGCTGTCTTGTTCCCGTGTCTTCTCCCTCGAGGCACTTCTTGAATTTTTATGAGAGACTTCTTTTTTTATGTTAATTTTCTCATCTTGTTCCAAATTCAGAGATATTTTCTCAACTTTGCATTCTGTGTACTGTTTATCTGTTTCAGGGCTCTCAACATCAGAATCATAAAAATACTTTCCCTGTGTGTAAGACCTGTCATCTTCTGTTGTTTGTTTATTTTTGCTCTCAAAAACTGCAGATTCTTTGGTTTTCAGAGATTGTTTGTTTGATGTTGCTTTGACAGTGGTAAGATCATCATCAACAAAGGCATCGATAAAACTACTGTCTATCTCTGCATTGTCTGATTGGTATCCCAGTCCATTCAAGGCTTCTGTGATTAAGCTGTCTAATTTGGCATCCTCCATTTCCAGATCAGGTAGAGGGACAGGAAGATGACTAGAGCCAGAGAAAAGGTTGAGTTTCATGGGATCATCTTTGTTGTCCCCCTTTGTTTCATTCTCAGGTATTAGTTCTCCGTTTTTATTGAGTCCCAGTAAAGATAGGTGGAGGTCAGATGGGCACCTTGACATTGAACCATTTGACACAGATAAAGTTGTTTTTGCTGGATCTGTATTGAACTTTCTGCTGTCGTCCAGCTTTGGTATTTCCTTCAGGTCATTTTGTGCAAACGTGTGCTGTGCACAATATTGCTTATGACCTAGAAATGAAGCCAGGTTGTTAAAATTCTGATCACACTGCTTGCATGTCAAAAGCACATCTAACTGGTCTAGATTTGCTGTGGCTAATGAGGTGGCTAAGAGCTGATGTGCAGAGTAAGGAGGGGGGGGCTGATGATGCTCCACCCCAAAACTGTCCATATAGCCTTTGTTTCCATCCATAGTACTCTTTGGATGTGCACTGTTTTGCATGTAGCTCATCATATCATCTTTATTTCTGTCCGTTGTGTATGAAATACTTCTTTCAGAATGAAACTGGTGGGGATGGGGTGTCAGGTGATCTGAAGGCAACTGTGTCTTGGCTTGAGGCTGGTGATAAAACGGGTGAGGGGGTGCTGATTTTGACATTTGGCTGTCCTCTGAACTGAGGTTAACTGGACTGGTGGATGCTGGAGAAAGTGAAGAGCAGGTACTACTAGATGCAGGGTTGTGAACTGGGGAGGGCAAAGGGGATTCATAAGGAGACACCATCATAAGTCCCATAGGCGGAACTTGCAGTGGTGGATAGCTGAAGTTTCTTGATGATGCTGCAGGAAGAGACTGATTGAGTCCAAAGTATACAGTCTTATTTTTGGACTCACATACTTGTGCGTGGCTCATCTCTACTTTAAAAGTGGCGACTGTATTACTGCCATGTTTTACAGACTCCTGTCTTTGGTTAGAAAAACCATCACTAGTTCTGTTGTTTTGGAATGAGTTGGGGTTTTTCAGTGAGCTGTGTTTATGTGATTTACTGTCATCCTGCCAGTCAGAGGGGGAAACCATGTAAGCCAATTTTTGATTGCTTATTTGCCTAGATAACTCAATTCTGTTTTGGTTCTGCATGGCAGAGGTTGGACGTATCTGCTGCCAAGGCATCCTGCTATTTTTAGATGAAGTGGATCTTTGGTCAAGTGCTGGTTGGTTCTGAAACTGAAACTTATCATTCATATCAGTATATGGAACTGTGTTTTGATCATTTGGCGAGTATGTCTTATTAGCTCCCTCCCAGGAGTGTGGTAACCTATTTAAAATCTTATTATTGATGTTTTTATCAAAAGACACTGAGCTTCTGTGAATGTTACTGACTGGAGGGTTGTTAAATGTTTTGGTGGAAAAGTGCATTTGGGAGCCTGGGCCTTGTGAAATATTTCGTGCATGGTGCACACTTCCTTGAATTAGTGTTCTTTGGTTGGCAGCTGTATCTTTGGGATGACAGTTCCTCTTACTCCCCGAGGTAATGGCTGCATCCCTACTGTCTGCCTGTCCAATGGCGTCTGTGCTCTCTGGCAGTGCCGCCTTCCCCTGCTCTGACTGCTGTGAGCTGGAGCCAGAGCTGTCACTGCTCGCTGAGTCCTCGCTCAAATTCCGAGGACATTGGATTGAGGATGCCACCCCTTGAATAAACTGTGACTGTGGGGGGTGAGTAAAAGAGCTTCTATTATCGGACTGTTGTTCATTACTGAACTGAGTGCTGTTTTGAGTAATATTTTGCCCTTCTCCAGACGTGAAGGAAAAAGTGTTGTGAGCGACATGAACAGCACCTAAGGATGAATCTGTAAAGTCCTGGGACGGGGGAGTTTGTTCACAGGGAAAAGAGTCAGAGGCTGATTCTTCCAGGAAATGATACCCATATTGGAACGGACCAGACACAAAGGCATTTGTCTTATTAGTTTCAGGAAGGGCAGTGGGTTTTTGTGATGAAACTCCGTAGTTAGCACCAGTGAAAGTCCTTTCAGGTGACTGCCATGCATTAGAGCCACTCATCTGAAAGTCTGCCAGTATGAGCTGGCTGCCAGGCTGTGCACTGTTGTTCTCCATAGAGGCAGGCTGCTGCTGTTGCTGCTGCTGGGACAGGGGCGGATGCTGATGGGATGATGCTCCACTTGCAGAACTCAGTGTCTGTGAGGTATAACTTGGGGAGGTGAGGTTAGAGGACGCCTCCTGGAAGCAGCGGCTGTAGTTGAGCTCTTCTTGCTGCAGCTCAGCCTCTCGCTCGGGTAAACTGGGAACGTGGAATCTGTAGCTGCCCGAGACTGGGCCACGACTGGTTTCCAGCTTTTTGGGTTGTGAAACCTTCTGCTGCGGGTAGGCGATACCAATGGTGGGGTTCGAGCGTGGATGTGTAATGCTAAGTCTGTACAGCTGCTGTGGGCTGCCCCGCTCTGACTTTCCAGACCGCTTTCCTTTCTCTCTGCTGCGGCCTTTTCCACTGGGGGACTGGGGGCTGGCTTTGCCACTAGACCAAGTCCTGTCAGAGGCAAATTTTGATCTGTTCTGCAGTGACCTGAAGTCAATCTTCCCAGCCTGCTGTGGCCGTATGACAGCCTCACGCTGCTGAGTAGAGTCCCGTTCCTTCTCTAATTTTTCAACCTTGAGCCCTCTGTTGCTGGCTCTGGCCTCAGTGCCTGTGCTTGAAAAGTGCTCTGAAAACTCCTTTGTGGTTTTGTCACTCTGCTGTTCCAGCGTTGTCCCCTCATCCTGCAGTTTGGACTCAGCGTCCAGCTCTTTGACGGTATGCATTTGCTGAGTCTCTCCTGCCATGGTGCACAATGCGTGCGTTGAAGGCCTGGTCCTCAGAGGTGCTATCTGGGAGACAGGGGCATCGTCTTCTGCGTAGTGTGAATCAGTAAACGTCCAGTGGCAGGAACTGCAGGGACAGGGCTGCTCGCTGCAAGCTCATCTCTTGACTCTCATTTTGAACCACAGGATCTGTCAGGACAGCAAAGTTGACCTGCAGAGACAGAGAAGAGAAGATTACTTGAAATGCATTTGCATTTAAAATGTTATTCAAATATGCAAGTAAAGCTGAATAATCCATGTAATCATTCAAACAGGAAAATAAAATAATAAATAAATAAAATTTGAAAAATAAGCCAAAAAATCCTTTAGTCAAGATATGAGAAATAGAAAAGAAAGGAATAGATGGATAACATAAAAAAGAACATGGTAACAGGAGCTAGTTTATACATAGTTCAAGGAATATAAACAATGTCAACATCAACATTAATGTACAAGATTTAGTACAATTACAATGTTTCTTGCTCTTGCCAGCAGAGAGCACTGTTGCAGCATTTCAACGTGGTGCTGTCATAGCACAAAGACCCAGTGTAATCAACAGGAAATTTCAAAATACTGCCAAACTAATATTCCAAGACTTGGAGATACTACTGACACTTAAATTCCTTATTCCTGACAACAATCAAAAGGCATTTTATACAAATAAACACAGTTCTATCTGAGTGTTGGATTCTTTTTTAACTGAGCTATATTGATGGCTGTGCAAATATCACAGTCAAAATCCTCTATATAAACAATCACACAGAGAAACCAGTTTGGTCTTGAAATAATGAAACACACTACAGTACAGAGGATGAGAAAAATACAGTACAAGGGTCCAAAAAGCACTGCCAGTAAATGAATCACAGACTCCTTAAGAGGGACACAATGACACAGTGTTCTATTGCTACAGAGGGCTGCAGGTTTAGATCATGGAGGAATATCAAGGATTAGTCAGTCAGCCATTAGACAGTGAGAACTGTGTGCAAACTGACGTTTGTTGCCTTTCCTCAGGCATCCCAGACACTGCTTCTCAGGTCCCAGTTTACTTTGGCCCTCTAGTGCTGCTGCTTCTTTTGAGGTCAGACAAAAAAGAAACTTAGAGTTAGCACCAAAATGCAACTTCTAGACCTGGTAACCAAACTTCCATCTGACCTTTTCTGTCTGTTTGCCCCGGCTGTTACCAAAGCCAACGTTTGGGGGTGGCCTCATAGTTAGAGATACCACCATGTAGCCAGAGGATTTGGACTCAGGCCTCTGTTTTGGATCAAATCCAACCTGCTAAATGGCCCCTGAGCTAGACATAGAATTCCTGCCAGTTTTACAAGCCTTATAGTTTTCTTAGGGAAACTTTTTCTTAGTAACATTTAGCGAAAACTACCCGATTAAATATGAATAGTACAGTGTAAAAGTATGGTATGTGAACAGGAGTGCATCAGCTTCTACTTCACATAAAGTGTGTATATAATATTTTCAGCCCAGTTATGTTGTATGCAGATAACTAAAATATTAAAACACATTCTATATCAACATCTGCCTTCATGGTGCAATTGACATAGTGTGTACATAATTTCACAGTTTAATAAACATAGTTGCTTGATCACAAATCTTCTGTATATAAATGTAATGATGGTGTAAAAATGTCAACCCAAACTCTTCATAAATATTACTCTTCTTTTTTTTTTTTTTCCAACACCAGATTTTCTTTTTATTCTAATGAAGTAACATCAGTCCACAAGCTTAATCTCTATCAGAAAACTAAATGCACTGGTTTAATTAAGAAAAAACAAAACAAAACAAAAAAATGAATAAATCAAGAGCGTGGTTTGAACCTCTATTTTTTGATAACCTTGGTGTGGGAATAAAGTAAGTGTAGAAGAATTCTCTTTGTTAATATATTGTCAGAATGCAAGTCTATCAAAATAGCATCTCACCTATAGTGAAATATGATGAACCAAATAAGCTATAGATAATAGATACATAGCCAAGGTGATTTTGCACAGACTGAAAGCTGCATGTATTGCTCTGCAAATGCAACACACCTAGATTCCTTTCCTTGAGATATTATCTGATCATCTGAGCATTTACATCATGATAAGATTGTTTGACATTACATTAGTACTTATCAGGGTGATGATGACAGCTTGTGCACACAGTCATTCTTTGTGAACCCTGGCAAAATAACTATGCCAGCTACAATCATGATGAAACATGGTCCTGTTCACATACTTAAAGGGACATTGTGTTGAGTGCTTTACAGTGTAAATGAGGGATCAGAGTCTCATAAAACTGGATTGTGGACCAAAGAGGTTCTAGGACCCCCTGCAGCAGACAGGTGGTCCAAAATTTATTCATCGCATATAGTTTAAGTTGTTTGAGCAACGGTGTGGGAGACAGGATGTGAAAATGCAGAATTCATATCAGACAACCTGGCTTTGTGTCTACAGCGCTCCATTTACGTGCGTGGACCAGTAGGCCATGTCTCAAGATGCTGCATGACGAATGAAATGATGAAATAATAGAAATATGACCCTGCACTTTTACCCAGAGGGATCACTCTCTGGCATGTTTTTTCCTTGTCTCATCATCTGGTAAACCTCCTAGAGATATTTAGCACATTGGAAGAGGGAGGCTTGAGGCTGAGACCTGGCTGGGTTTAGGCCTGGTTGTGAAAAATCACATCCCCTCTTTAGCTCTGCAGGATCTCAAAGCCAGGAGTGTCTGCAGCGCTCTCTGCCACTGATTGGGGAAACTGGTGTGAATAGCCCTGCCAGCATCTCCACCAGGCAACGCTTGATCTAGCTCTGCAGAGTCACTCGAGTCAACAGTCACAATCATACATCACAGCTCCGACCGTATTTGCGCAGACCGGCCATTGAGGTTTGGGGGCTGTGGATAAATGCCTGCAGCAACAAAAAGAGCAGTATGAGGATCACAGGGCCGTTGCAGAAGTAGCACCATGGCCTTAGCTGTCAGTTTACAAAGACTAAGGTGTAATTTATTTCTTAACAAATGCCATGTCCACTTCCCCTGCAGCCCTAAGTAGCTCAATAACTCTTCTCTTACACCAGCCTCCTCTACAAGCCAGAATTAGTTCACACAAAAACATGTCAATCTGCCAGTTTCGTGGTGTCTTTGGTGCCGCTTATTCAGTTTTATCTTGAAAAATATAAATTGCTCTTGGATTGGGTATAAAGACGGTGTGGCGGTGACAGAATTGCAAGCTGGGCCCAAGTTATCAAATTCTGCATGACTGGTCTAAAATTTGTTCCATAAAAGTGTGTTTTAGTGGGATTTTACAAGTCAATTAAGGCTGTGTGTGTATTTGTGTGTTCTTAAGGCCTCCTGTCAAATCACCAAGCTTCTCAAGCAGTGGCGCCCCATATGGCTACACCACAACGCCACCCTGCTTGAGACTGCTGAGTGTTGAAGAACTAGTGTGATTGTGGTAAAGGTGCATGTCTATGCATATGAGCATGTGTGTGAAGGAAAGAGAGAAACTATGTTACAACAACAAAACTGCAGAAAAGTTTTATTCATTACTCACACAAGGAAAGGAGGTAGTAGGTAAAAGGTGCTTGACTGAAAACTCAATTTCCTGAAAGCCTTTTGCCTGTCATTTTGGTGCAGGATGTATGTGGTGTTGGCTTGAGTGAAAATATGCTGGTAGCTCTGTGAAAATCTCTGTCGACTCATCACATCAGTGCTTTAAGCCCATAATTGCTTTTGCAATTTCTATTTTCCAAGAGGGCCAAAGCCCCCAATAAGTCCCATATCTCTCAAAGTCATTTAGCTTAAAAGACTACAGGCTCAGCATCTCTTTCTTTTGAGCTATTCAACATGTCTGTTTATGTGTGTTTTGTAACAGGAGAGCACCCAAAGGTGGTTGTAAGAAATGGCAAAAGCAGACCATTTGTAACCAAAACAGGTGATTCTAACAGAGCAGCAGTGTACGATTCGTTTCAGATATCACAAGAACCAATAAGATCATAAAGACAATAACTCTCCAGAGATGCAAAGTGTTATTAGGACCAAGAGAGGGTCAACAGCAGGCTCAGCAATCCACTTCTACAAACAATGGCTCCCTTTATAATAAAGGAAATCAATAACTGGCATTAGCAGGAATTCCCCAACTTGTTCAGTTTTTCCAGATGCTTGGGCACTGAAATATTATTACACAGAGACCACTGACAGAGGCAAGACGGATGAAGATGAGACCAGACTTAGTGCGAAGGAGAGGAGAGGAATCATGACAGGGAAGCAGGGGTGGTTTGTAAAAAAGTGGGAAAACTATACAAAGGGAAAAGTGTAATTTATAAGGGGTATTGGGTTTGCTGTGTAGCCCAGTAGGCTGTGTAATCAGAGGCACGCAGGGGGGAGGATCAGGTGGCAGAATAACGGACTGCCTGAATGCTCTTTTAACACCTCTCCCAGCATGAACGGTCCATCGAAGAGAATGTGCAGCGAGAGTGGCTGGCCCACGGCCCATACTGGGGCGCACCGCCAAAGCCTTGGTCAGCATGCCTACTCTTCTGTATTTTTGGAAACATCCATTATGCAAGCAATTTGCCTTTAAGATCTCTGCGATTATGTGCAAACTACAGAAGACGAGGAGGAGAGATCACCAGTATGTCTGCAATATGAAGAGAGTCCAGAATACCTCCACATTTATTAAAGATTCCCTATCTAACCACTGTTAATGTGACATTTGGGATGTGCTGGGAATTTAGTTTGTTGATATTAGCTGACTCAATTTCTAAGCTAACAATATCTTGTGTTGTAGTGTTACTGCTGTTGAAGAGTGGAAAAGGCATTTAACTCATAAAGAACCAGTACTACTTTTGTGGCAGTTCCCAAATGAATTTTTCCTCTATATTTAACATTTCTTCAGTAATTTATCACCATTTATTGAAATAAAATCCTCTTTATTTTGAATTTTTTTTCAGTGTAAATCATGTATTTTATGTATGTTCATTAAAGCTCAGGGTAAATTCAAAGTTAAACAGAGAAAACAGAAGAAAAAGTGACATTTTCAGTAAAATATACTATGAACTGAACATAAACTAAGTGTGTACATCCACTGTCATTGATCCAACTCCATGGATTTTACTGGTGAATCAATGTTGTAGAAGATGATGGTGTTTCACGCTAACTACGGGGCTTCTGAATGTCCAAATGGGTCATATCTGATAAACATGAAAAGATGACAAACTGTATTTTACAACAATTATTGATATTTATTGATAGGATCAATAGTATTAAACAGTTTAGATCAGTGGATACTATTGGTTGCCAGTGGCTGCTTGGGTCTTTATGGGTTAAGAAGTTGGAAACTGACCTCTACATAAAAAGTGTTCAGACCGTTATCGTGTGTGAACAAGGCAGTCATTAGCCCAGAAATGCAGTTAGTTAAAGTAAAAAAAAAAGTCTGCTGGCACAAACCAGACACAAACTCCACATACGCACACAAACATGCATGAATCCTCCGCATTAGACCTTTACGGATGAGAGAACACAAGTGGCCTGTCAGTATTTTACCAAGTTAATTTCTCATCTCATAATTTACAGACTACACGCCATTTGCCAAGTCGTCTTGCTCGTGCTGTTTGGAAGTAGTTGTGAAAAATGTTTGAAAGATGCTAGAGAAACCAACGTCTGAGTGCTGCAGATGAAACAGTGAGCACAGTACTGTAGGACGCTTGTTATACTCGTGCCTCCATACCTCCACCAACCCTTACCCCACCCTTAACCCAGTGTGGTTAGCTGCACGGTAGGGAAGATGGAAGGAGTGTGGTGTGTGTGTGTGTGGGTCTGCGTATGTGTGTGTGTGTGTCTGAGAGGGTTTTGGTGTGTAATTCCAGAGGCTCCCCTTACCCCCTCCCAAGTTTTTCCTCTTTCTCAGACAAGTTTTTTCTTTTATTTATTTTTTTCTAACCACTGGATTCTGGACTCAGTCTGTTTCCATATTACTAACCACAGCATTCCATAAACATGATGGAATCTTTGTTTTAGAGTCTTTAAAGGTTATTTTTTCCTCTTTTTGACACAATTTCCCTTATTTCAGCACGTCCATGGGATAAATAGGTAAAGAATGTGACAGACTGTAAAACACCGCTAAGCAGAACAGGATATTAGTGAAAGGGCAAGCTAGACAAAATTTCCTGACTTCCACTTATAACCATGATAACCTTAATGATATGATAACTGTCTTAATTAACAAAATCCCTCTTTCGGGTTTTATTCCTCCTGAATTCCTTTTTCTGCCATATCAATATTTACTTGTCCCTTTTCCTGCTGGGCCAGAGTATTTGGTTGCTTCTCTAAATCACCAAAAGGTTTATTAAAATGTAAAAGAGACTGTGTGATGGAATGGGGACAAGGCGTCATTAATGACTGTCCTCATTGACCTTAAAAGTTATTTACTGCAGTACATTCTGAGATGACAATTTTACCTTTTAGTGAGTAGCAGTATTAGCTCACTGTTAGTATTGATTCAGATAGCAGGTCTTAATGCACAATTTGGATATTTTGTTGAAATCCAATTTTTTTTGTGTACTTGTACATATTAAATGCGACTTCTATCAGTTTTGAGTATGAACTGAATACAACCCTGAAGTGGCCCGCGTGTGCAAAAGTGGTCCTGATGTAATATGTGGCCACAGACTGTGTTTACGGAAGTAAATATGGAGGCATCTGGTCCTGGCATGTGTGTGACACTGATAAAGTTTCTCTACAACTGAAGTCAGCACCATTACAATCACCATTACAATGATGTTTGTCGCATTTCAATGATGAAATGGTCGGATAAACATGACCTGGCCATTCAAACTGAAGTTGCATTGCAAAAATCCGATACGTATCAAATTTAGTACCACATATGAAAGTGGCCTGGGTTGGATTTGAAAAAAATCAGATTTATGCTGTTCACACTGTCTTTAACTGATCGGATACAGGTCACATATGGGCAAAAAACCGGATTTGGGCCTCATTTGCCTGCAGTCTAAATGTAGTCTTAGATATGTAAAAGGTAAGGAGCACTTGATCAACATTTTCTTTACCAAAATACACACTGTATAATAGACGCCCTGAGCTTAAGGTGTAACCACAGCTATTTTAAGGTGGTCGCTGGGTGAAGAATATTTAATCTGGATGTGAGGAATGGACCCCCCACACGTATAAACAAGAGGTGAAGAATGAAGTATAGCAGGCTTGAGTTCAGTGGTTTCTGCAACACACGACAAGGAAATCATAAATCTTCCGTTTTAATTGTCCTTCAAATTTCTTGGGAGAACTCAAGCAGAAAAAACAACAACACACAAAACAAATAAAAAAGTACAAATAAACGTACATGACTGAAAGGATGTGTGGCACACAGATGGAAGCACACACAGCCAAGACAGTATGAAGCTTATTGAAGAGCATCTCAATGATCAATTCAAAGTTAAAACACTATTACAGAGGAAGTTACTTGTTTATGTAGGAAGTGCATGTTTTGCTCCATTAACATTTGCATATCCTGTACCATGTTCAGGCCCACTGCCACATAGGTGAAAGTCCAGAGATGAGACTGAGCCTGCTGGGGCAGAGTTATAGCCTGAGTGTGAGTGGCCTCAGGGGACTCGGCTTTTCCTGACTGACCTATCACCCCCCACCCAGAAATCAATGAACGGACTCATCTAAGACAAGCGTGCATGGGCAGGCACGGCTGCAGATTACCGTGTCCTCATGTCTGTAACAGCGCATATTACAACAGAAGCCCATTTATTCACATGTACAGTAATGTTAATTACAAAAGAATTATCACTTAAAGACACGCTCTGGCTCCTACAGCATAACTAAGGCCGCTGTGTTACAAAGCTTGGTGATGACTTTTGCAGGTGGCATTAGGCTGGTGCTTCACAGTAAAAGGCTAATGTTCTCAGCAGTCACGAAATTCTATATTCCTCAGCTTAAAAAAAGAAACCCTCTAAATGCAAACTTAACAACATCTGGAATTTGACGCATTTCATATGAATATAAGTGATATAAATAAGTTACAAGTACAGCACAAACCATATAAAGTTTAATCTTGGTCACATAAACACGACATTCTGGCTTGATTTGGTTCACATGAACTCAGCTGCAACTCAAAGCGTCTAAGAAATGATGAACCTAGACACAAGTCCCTTTGACTGAATGTCATATGAGTATGACAAATATTGAGGAAGAATGATAACTCGTAACCTCTGAATGACATTTAGACAGAAGTAATGAAAATGAACTGTGACTCAGGCAGGCTGGGAGTGACATAAATCTATCAGTGTTTATCAGGTGAAAGTTTGTTTGGTCTTAAAGTGAGTTTACCTGCAGGCCACAGTTATAACCTTTCACCTTCAGGTAAGACCTTTGCTTGTAAGACTAAAAGGGAGTTTACCTCGCATTTATCTCCAGACGAGAGAGACAGTCAAGTTCCAACACGTGAGTGTGAAAGGGGTTTTCCTAAAATCTTGGGAAAGTAGGCGACATAAATGCACCACATCTGAATGCCAAATGAAACAAGTTAATTCTCATGAAATACATTTTCCCTGTGAGGCTGCAGGGCCAGCAAATATACAAGAGCTCTATTTATGAATGAACCTTTGGTCTTAGTTCATGTTTGCAATTAGGAGACAAGTGGAGCATTTCAGGTTTTACACAAATATACTGAATGCGCGTGAGTGCATTTGTATACTCAATTGCATGTAACAGTATATGCATATGTTTCTGTGCATATATTTGTGCCATATTCATACTTATTTCAACAAGCACTGTGCTATTGTCATACAGTTGGAGGCAAACTCTTAGTATAATGTTACTCATGTCTCATACTGTAAACAAATCAAAATGTTTCAGCCAAATTTTAGGCTGTTTTGTTGGGGTCACCGACTGGAACACAGACTTTAAACCAAAGGGAATGTAGACTCGTGACAGGAAGCAATTCATTTTCTGCAGAGCTGGAACAACGTAATATGCGATGCATGCTGAGAGAAATAGGTCAGAAATGAAACCATTAGAGTGGGAAGGACAAAGAATAGGCCAGAAAACCATCAAATGTAAACTTCCACCTTCTTATGTTCCTCTGCTTCAAACCACAGTGCCACATGCATCATCTTGTTGCTTAGAAATGTAACTTTATGCCTTTTTTCTTGATGTGCTGCTTTCTTTCGTCCTCTTTTTCTACAACCCACACAAACACGTGAAAGTAAATCTCTTCAGTTTGGCATTATGTCACAGGAACCAAAGTGCAGGTGGGGGTTGGTGCAAGGAGGAAACAAAAACATTTGTAGAAGATTTAGGGTGAACATTAGTGGAGCATGCCCGTGATTGACAGTAGTCATGGCCTAATGCTAGAAGAAACATAGTCAAGGAATAAGATACTGCACTGAGGTTATTTGGAGTTGAGTGTTTTAACCTAAGGAGAGTCTGTCTTTCCACCACTGTTCCAGTATGTAGGGAAAGAGAAGGGGGAAAGGGTAGCAAAGAGAAAAAACAGAGTTTTTCTCCCCTTTTTATTCTTAAGTCCAATTTGTACCGGTGCCAAAATCAGTAGTCCCCAGCCAATGGCGAAAAGGGAATTCCAGGCGCAGTGTGCGTGAGTCAGAACCAGCATTTTCCAAATTCACCCTGCTTGCCTCCCTTTAAATAGTCCAAGGAAATGTCCAAATGACCTAATTACGACTCAGCCTTTCCTAAGTAGCCTGTGTCAACTCATGACACGGTATTCAAAAATATACATAGTCACAAAACAGCAGCACTGCGGTGGCCGTGGAGCATACTTTTCATCTGTTGGGTTTTATTGGTGGGACTGTGACTTGGATTTTGTCTGTCTCTTTGTTCCTCTCTGCTGTGCCTCAGTTCTAAAAGATTTCTGCAGACCAGGAAGACCTTTAAAATCTCGATGGTGCTAAATGATTTGCCACATACATAGATTTGACTGGATCATTTTATCACACTTTCACGTATGCCAAATCTCAAGCTCTGTTTCTGTAATACAGACTAACATAGAGTCAAAGTACTACTGAACTGCACCCTCTGGCAATGATGGGCACAAAAGCCGCCCAGTAAAAGCACACACCATTAAAAAATTGCTTCTATTTTGGGTCACATACTTTGGTCCACCTCAGCAGCCTATTGCACCGAAAGCACTTGGAAACAATAACAACAAGACCTGTTCAAACAAAGGCTTTATTCATACCAAGTGAAGCTCCACTGAGCTGTCATTTAGTGACAGTTCAACAGGACTCTAACTTTGTCCTTTTATTGTGTTTGTTTATTTAGTGTAGTGGGAGACGAGGTGGTATGCATCCTGTTGAAAACCACTTTATGGTAATGGTTTGGAAATAGCCAGGACAATTAACGCAAAATGAACGGGGAGTGATGGACTTGTTGGAGTACCTCACATTCCTGCTGAGTGTTTAAACTACTTAAACTAAGTGCTTTGTCAATGGGCCACCTATGTGAGCAAAGTCCTTTTTATTTGCAGCTGCAAAAACTATAAATACCAAGGGAAATCAGATATAACAGAGATCAGTCATTCACCTACAACAATTATGTCAGCTGGGAAATTCAAAAGTCATGATGAGAGAGAGAGAGAGAGAGCGAGAGCAAGCGCGAGAGAGAGGGCGG
>JAPTGZ010000023.1:10706767-10724501 GCA_029814645.1 Fowleria isostigma | reverse complement strand
GACAAAAACAGTGCTTTTAGACATTCCATGTTTTCTTTTCTGTTTGTTTTAGTCACATGATACACACAGGAGTTAGTCACTGATTGCACAATCATTATTTTTTAAGAGTTTTGAGGGTCTAATATTTTTTCTGTGACTGTATATAAGCTTAGTGTTAATGACTGAAGGGCAGGTCGACTCTGTTTCTATTCTATTAATTTTTATTCTTCTGAACTGTTGAAGATGCTCAATGGATTTATGTAACTAAAACAAGAATTCTGTAAACTTTGATTAAACTGTGGTTGAAGATGCATTTTTACAACTTGGACAAAATGTTTTGACTACTACCTCACTACCTGTTTTTGGTGACTTTTGATGGTCTAATAATTGTGTTCCATATACTGTATCTGATTCTGTCAGGACAGCTTCATTACCTCAAATTCTTGGAGCGTGTGGTTGATCGAGTTTGCGGTTCACACATACACCTTATTATATTCAACACTACAAAGCTGATAATGACGGGGAGATTAAACAATGACAGGATTTTCTTTTAAGGGTTGGGTCAGCCTTGAGCTGTCTGAAGTCTAATGAGGGTCAGCTCAGTCCCGTTGGCAGTGAGGCAGAAAGGTCAGAAGCCCTGACCCTATCGCTCGACGTGGGAATTGAGGGATGAATAACCTCCAGTGTTATGTAACCTTAGCGACTGGAGTGGGGACGACCTGCTGAGCTGATACTAAACGAAGCTTACAGCCGGTATCGCGTCTCCTCCACAATGAATTACATTTAATACCTAGACTCAGAGGTCTCCTGGTGATACTATCTGGTTGGGGGACACAGATTAATATTCCTCTTGTCAGCAAAAGACAGAACTGCAAATGTGTATTAAATCTAAAATATGAATGGCTGAGAGCTTCTCTTTGCAGTGTTAAATCTCACTTCATAATGTTATCTGTCCCTTTATAATGCGATCTCTGCACACTGTACGAGGTTTCAGTGATGTTATCCCATCTGCAGGCATTTTCATCACAGTAAGAATTACTTTAACTAAGACCTGATGTATTGTTCCTCTTCCCCTATAAGCATGCATGTAGTAGTAGAAGCAGACGGAGATGACATGATGGGGTTGTCAAAGACTCTGGGGTTACATTAACATACAGTGTGAGAGGCAGGAGGTGGTAGTGGGGTCAGAGGTCACTGCGGCCATGCAAACAAATGAGCCACCCAGTGAGGGAGTCGGTAAGAGATGCTTTCCCTCGCAGCCCTGCAAACCCTAGCAACAGTAACTGCTGGCAAACATGTGTGTGACAAATGTGCCATCTGAGCCAATGACAGGGTCTCGATCATCACCTTATGGGGCTGCCACACAAACATTTCCCACAAACACACGAGCAAAGTGGGAAAGAGACTGCAGGGGGTAGAAAGCAGCTGAGGAGGTGGAGGCTGGGATCATGGGCAGCAAAGAGAGCACAAATAAAAAAATAACAAGCCAGACACTAAGAGTAGTCAGTATTGTTAATGTGGGAAGCACATAAAAAAAATACTGTACAATAAGCCGGTCATTATTGTGAAATAAACCCTGACAGAGTGACGCAGGACTTTACTTAGATTCTGATTGGTCATTTTGAGTCTGTTACTTGGGTATAACAGATGGTTTGTATGAATAACAGATTGTTTCTAAACTCTATACAGTTCCAGCTAAAGTATTTAACAGATCATGTTATTTAGCTGAAGCAATAAAGTCTTTCCAGTCACTTGTGTATTAATATTTTTTATCAGCATATACATTTATTCAATCAGCAGCCATATAATAAGTGGTTAAAATAAGTTTCACCAGTCCTGTAATAGATGCTACTTTTTTCTTATACTTGCATGGAGCAAATATAAAACACAATTTCCTCTGGGATTAATAAAATATTCTGAATCTGAATAAATAATATAGAGTTTCATGCTCATTACACGGCTATTTACTTTTCCCTCAATGATTTGACAAAAAATACTGGTTTAAATATAATATTTATGATTTAAAATACATTTTCATAACAGCCTGTTAGACAGAAATAACATACTGTAGAATGCCATGCTCAACCAATGAGAGTGTATTAAACCAATCCATGCAATAACAGTAATAAAGAAAACACACTTTCCCACATGCAGGCTCACTTATGGGCTGGTCACAACACAGAAACTCTTACAGCTGTGCAGACCAACTCAAAAGGGTTAATTGTTATGATGACTTTGGGAAACTTATGGAAGCTGCTGTTAGCTGGAGTGCAATCAACAGGTTTTATAGTTGTTTCTATTGTTTCCCTCTGGGCTTGAATGACCAGCACACAGGCTCATGATGACCCTCTCCTGTATCACTATCTCTCTAAACTCTCCTTAAAGACCCATTGTTACTGACAGAATACAATCAAACAGGAAACGCATACACAGCACTGCTTTCTTTATCCTCACTGAGGAAAAAAGAACTTCCATACATCTGTCTTTGTTCCCCAATGATTCCTCTCCATTTCCTTCTAAATATAGATTGTATAATATCCACAGTGTTTCCATCCAGTCCCTTTTTGATCCGCTGCATTTTCATTTCAGATTTCTATTTGCTTTAGCCCTCTATCTCATGCTCTTTTTGTATTTTCCTCTCTCTTTCTCTCCCCCTAGCTAGCTCTGGAAAGTACATTCGCACAGTTCAACAGTGACACAAGGACCGTCTCCTTCATGGCAGACCATGCTTGTGTTTTTTCAATTAAGCCAGGCTCCTGTACACTATTCATTTGGGAAACCATAATTCTCATGGCCCAGCAGAAACTAATGGAAAGTCGCTTAGTTTTTTTTCCGGGAGAGGTATCGGAAAGACCCGTTCCCTAGAAGCGTGTCAGACTACTATGCACGGAGAATAAAATTGCGGAATACTGTCTATGAGAATAGGGGTAAGTGTTGACAGGAGGTGTAGGCCTCACTGAGGGGTATCAGGGCGCAAGAGCTAATAGAGTGAATGGGAGCAGGAAGAAGGTAAGTGAAGGAATACAGATGGATGGATTTCTAAGGGAATGTGGATGAAAGTGAGTGAGTCGCAGGCCGGATCTGAATTGCCCAGCGGGGAGGAGGACAGATCCACTGAAATCACATCAAAGCCTGGTGTCACTGGGCTGCAGATGAGTACAGACTGTCTCCTGTCCTTTTTATTTACAGAGATGAGCCCTAATAGCCTGTTGCATCCATCTGCCTCAAACAGCAATCAACAGAGCAAATAAACATCTGCGCACGTGTGCACACACATTACTCATGTTGCAAATATTGTATACATTACTGTATATACAGATGCGTGACAAACTGAGGGAAAAACAGCAAATATAAAGCATCCTAGTGAGGTGTTGGACCGGTGCGCTTTGGCATTGATTCTACAAAGTCTGTGAAGAGGATGGGACAGCATTCTTCCAAAAGATATTCCCTCATTTGGTGTTTGGATGATTGGGGGGAGTCCAAAGTCTCCCATAGGTATGCAGTTTGGTTGAGATCTGCTGAGGGTGAAGGCCATCAGCATGACATTTGAGTCACTTCACTGTCATGGAAGCATGCAGTGATGTCCAAGGATGAGGGCATTGGGGGACATCAGTGATCTCCTTTGACTTGTGACCTGCCTGTACACAAGCTCTAATACTATTATACTGTCTGCATTGTTGAATCAGGATTATGACATCCACTGTCACCTTTACTCTGGTCTGCATCACCTGAGTCTGACCTCTTCCTGGCCACATTTAGGAACCCTTTTACCATAAATTTAACAATATAGGAAATACACAGACAAGCATCATACACATAACTGTGTCAAGAGTCTACTGTCACAAATACTGTACATGCACACACACATGCACATTAAAAGTGGGAGGGACCTAAACTGGACAACCCTGTGACACCCCCCCATACACACACACACACACACACACACACCCACACCCCTCCCTCACCTCCCCATGACAACAATCAACAGAGACAGACAGTAAAGGAGAGCAGAGAGAGAGAGAGCACACTAGAGAAAAGACAGTTTTGAGTCTTACCTTAAGAGTACAGCAGAGGAGCCGATGAAAGGGAAACCCTCATGACTGGAGCTGTCTGTGCGTCTCTGTCTGTCTGTCTGTCTGTCTGTGTTTATCTCTCAGCTGTGGGGACAGGCACTGAGCCCCAGAGGCAGCGGAGCTCGGAGTGGAGCAGCAGCACTCGGCACACTTTACAGGCAGAGAAAGCAGTCGAGCCGCGCAGCCCCTGGGCCCGTCCACTCACACTCTGCCTTCTGAGGATGAAAAGAGAAGACTTCATTACCAGCTGCAGACCACGCCTCCAACCCCTTCAGTCACCCTCCTCCCAGAGCCCTCTCTCCCTCCCCGTCTTACTCCCTCCTCCTTCACTACCTCCCCGCTTCCCTTCCACAGTCCCAGCCAGTAGCACGCTCCAGGGCCTGTCCCAGCCAAGAGAGGGGGTGCAGACTGCCAAAAAAAACCCTCCCATCTCACTGCCTGCCAGTGCTGTGCAGTGCACTGAGAGAGAGAGATGGAGAAACACTGAGATGGCATATAGCATATGGTTCAAATTCGCAAACTGTTATTTGTTTGTTTTGAAAATTTTAATTCCATATACAGCCTCGGAATTGTTTCAGATTAACAGCTGCGCCAGTAAAATACTTGAAAATGCAATAAAAAGTGCAAAGTACAGTCAGTGTGTGTGTTTGTAAAAATGAGGGAAGGGGGGGTGTTAAATGAGTATGAAGTAATACGAAGAAGGAAAACAGAAGGAGGAGAATTAAATTTGGAATAAGTGCGGAGAATGTGAGGCAGCAGAGATTCACTTCAGAGAGAAGGGAAGGACACAGACAGGCAGGCAGACGGAAAGAAAAACACAGACACGCTCAGAGAGGGAGGGACAGACTGAGAAGGGTGATCAATTTGACAGTTTTAGAGAGAAAAATAAAAAAGACATTTAACCACTGGCTGATGGAAGGTCTAATTAAGACTTACAGCAAGAAAGATCACATCAAAAGACTGTCTCGCGCAAAGAAACTGTGTGTGTGTGTGTGTGTGTGTGTGTGTGTGTGTGTGTGTGTGTGTGTGTGCGTGCGTTGGGGGTGGGGAGTCTGCCTCTGTGTGTTTGTGCATCTATAAACCTGTCTCTGAGGCCCACAAACTTTTCACATGCTGCTTCCTCCATCAACACCCTGAATAAGGATGACAATTTCTGTCCATCTTCAGACCGCGTTCTGTCTTTTCACCCCCCGTTTGTGCTCATTTTCTCTGCCTTTTCTTCTTATGCCAAAGTGAACTCTCTCCCCATCAGACAGGGAAAATAGGCCTAAAAGCACTAGCTGTTTACTGTCTGTAATTATGAGGGGCTGGGTACACTCAAACCAGGCAGCTCTGCACCCTGCCCCCATGTGCCACCACACACAAATCTAACTCTAGTATGACTGCCAGTTTAAACCAGGTCATGGCACAGAAAGAAAGGTGCCAAGTGAAGGAAGAAGACTAAAAACAGTGAAGTTTCAAGTTTGCATTTACTTGTAATTAAGAAGAAAAGTTGGCAAGGAATATTTCCTCAACTTTGGGGAAAAGGCAGTTGTGTATTATAAACACAAAATAGCATAAACTCTTCAAAGTAGTGATTTCCTAAGACTCTGAAAGATCTCATTTGCTGGTGAGCATTTCAAGTCAAGCTTCAGTTCATAGCCTGACAGTTAGGCCTGAATCCAGCTGAAAATTAGAAAGAGGCATCACCACAGCGCATCTCTACATCCTCCAGTACTGCCACTCCTTCATATGGTGTCCTGTTTTAAGTATTTTCACAAAGGTCGACTTTATGTGAGGTAATACAAGTCTAAAGCACACATAGTTGGAACACGAGAAAAATACCTTATTGAACAATGAAGGAAAAACAAAAAAGAAACGGGGGGAAAAAAATCCGCACATCTGCATGCTGTATGAAAGGGGGAAAACTTTTCCGCCCGTGATGAGGGAAGCAGGGATTATACAGATCTCTGGCAATCTTCCACACCAACATTAACACCTACACAGACCCTCTCTGCGGCATAATGGTGTCAAATTTACACAGGTCCACAAAACAGTACTTAAGGTTATGGGCTGCCTTCATTGTAGGTTGTGAAAGCCAGGGCTGGGGCTGGGGTTTGAGATGGATGGAGTGGGTTGGTAAAGGGCTGACATAGGAGGGGAGACAAACTCATTTCTGTACACTTAATTGCTAAGGAACACTAATCCTCCAAAACCAGAGACATGAGACAGCCCTTCTGCATTGCTTTATGTCTTTAATCTAGGGATTTAGCAACAGATAAAAGACTAATCCAACATCTGAAAGCAGCTGTTTGTTTACTGTTGGCTATGCAACTAAAATTGTCATTACCACAACAATAGTAAATATATAAAAAATAGCACAAAGTGGCCATATAATAAGGAAAATTAGACCAGCAATGACATGCTCCCAGTCACACTTGACAGTAAAAAAAAGAAAAGGCTTTGTGTTTCAGGATTTAACACTGAGATGCAGGACTGAAGTGGATTTTATTATCAGGGTGCAATATTAGCTCTGACCACTAGGGGCTGAGTTGAGCTGCAATATAAATACAGTACATTTATACTTTCATACAGCATCTTCCCCAGTCTGATTCTTGTGTTTCTGTACCACTTAATTTGACAGCTAGGGCTACCGTACTAAGCTTACAGCTCCCCTTTAACTGCAGCAACCACATATTTTCTTTGATCACTTTTTTTTCCAGTGAAGTACTGTACATCCTGCAAAAATTCACTGGATTAGACTCTTCTATTGATATTTCCGTTATCGTGGCATTTCTGCAGATTCCTGTGTCTGTAAACCAAATGTAGTCTGAAAACATAAACAAACACAGACTATCATCTGAATGACACATGGTTTTTCGTGAAAAACTCTGTTTATCATAAACATCAGATAAGGATGAGAGCTCTTCACGTTCGAGGAGATTTTCGTATAATCAAATGCCTCTCTGTGTATGAAAAAATACAGACTAGGACAGATTTATTTAAAGGCAAGCATTATTATTACTCATTATCATAAACCAATACAACAACCTTGGCTTATAAACATCCTTTATACAGAGCAAAGGAGGAACACCAGCATCATCTCAAAGGAACTTCAGATTACAGAAAAGCAAAAACAGGCGCTCTCTGTGTTGGATTTCAAAAGCCACAGGAAAAAGCCTGACTGTCAGACATCACACACATTTGGCAAAACACCAGAAGAAAAGGGAAATGCCAAAGTACTAAGTTATAGGAGAGAATGAATATTCATAATAACTACACAAAATGACCCCAAAGTAGTTTGTGGTAAGGCTGTATATGCATGTAAGTAAATTCAATTGGACAATACAATTCAAGACGGCTTGAATCATATTAGGTTTTAGGACTGAGTCTCAGGTTGTTGTGAAATTGAAATTTCACTCTTAACAACCTGAATTGAAAGCAGAGTTGGGACAGATGGGAAGAGAGGGGACTTTCTGTGTTCTTAACACAGAAATCCTTTGTGACATGTATCAAAGTAAAAGAGCCTTAGTTTGCCTTCTCGACATTGCCAGGGTGAATATGGAGATTGTTTAAGCCAGCCCCGAGGCCTGTGCCTATCGAGACACCAACGCCTTGTGTTGTACCATTATGAACAGGCATTTTTAGCTCATATTAGTCATAAAAATATTTATACTTCACCCATATTTATATATATCCTCAACTATTTATACTTGCACTGCATTTTTGGTAGAAAAATCATATAAAACACCAGAGTAAAACATGTTAAGTTTTTAATGACTTCAGAGTATTCTAACCTCCCAAAGGAAGTAACACTTGGGTCAAAGAATTAATTAAACTGTGACCTTTTAAAATAAATATAGCCATAGGAAAACCTTGCCAGCACCCCCCTGCCCCCTTTCCTTAATCTGTACAGTAGCTTCTCTTTCTTCTGAAAAATACTGAACCACATTTATGTACCGCTGGTACACTTCTACATTTGTCCTCGCCAGACCTACTTCTTGAACACAAATATCTAAACTGCTGAGCTTGACATACCTATACCTATATAGCATAACATAGCTGACATAATATGGTATGTGTGATGTTTTCTTCCAGGCTGTAAACTTATACATTCAGATTTCACCACCGTTACCAAGAGGATGTACCAGGGTCATTTGGGGCTCTATGGCTGCCACACCCCAGTGAAAGGCCCTTCACCACCAATGCTACTGTAACTCTCAATTAAGGGTACTGTGGTGACTGTGTTGCATGACTAGACTGCTACACAGCTGAAGTGACAAAACCATTATCTTAAGAATATACAACAGGAATATAGAGTTCTTGGCAGTTTGCAATAGCCTGCAGTTGCATTGTATGTTGATTCAATGCAGTATTTCTCAGTTGTAGTTGGTGCACTCAGACAAGAAAAGGCCATTGAAGAGTGAGACTGTGGGTTTCAGCTCAGACAAAGGTGATGGTGGCTAACCAAAATGCTTAAAACACCCCTCTCTCTGGCTCTGCAGCTTTTGGGCTCTGAAGCTCTGGGGCCTCAGTTCTGGGAATTTCACACCTACGATGGTCATGACCAGTGAGCAGAGTCCATCACACCCTGGTGTGCCATTTCTGACCCAGAGAGCCCACCAGCCACGAACACATGCTCTCCCCCAGGGCAAACATGGGGCACCCCAGCCAGTGTAGACTTAGCAGCTTGGCGATGTGTACTCGCCCCGCCATGTGGACCAGGAGTGATGATGTTCCCAGGGACGCAAGGTGTTGAGGGGTTGTGTGCTGGAAGGAGGTAGGACAGGTTTGGGAGGTTAGAGGTGAAACACCATGAATTAAGTGGAGAAGCCCCATATTTATGTTCCTATGGTGGTGTCTTTAGTTTTAAAACAGCTTCTATTTGCTATAGGAATAGCTCCATAGAGTAAAATATTATTTCCTGCAGAAATTTGAAGTGTCTCCATGAGCACAGTGGTTCACCTTTTGCAAAAACTGTTGACAAAAGGAGTCTTCTATTGTGTCCTGTCAAGCATATTTTTCATCAACAGCTAATCTAATATCAAGAAAATATACCTGACTTTATTTTAATAGTTGAATCTAGATTCCAGTATCTAGTTCAATTCTTCCAGTGGTTGGTTAACATGATGCCTCAGCGGAGATAAAAGCACCATGTTTTAATAGTTTTTTTGGATTGTTTTTAAGGTCCATTGTAGTCTTTCAGTGGCTATATAAAGAAGCCTAGCCAGCAGACTTTAGTGTTTTTCTTAAGGCAGCCTCCATGAGTATTTTGTTTCACTTGAGTTTTATTTATCCACCATTAGAAAACTTATGTTTTTAAGCCAGGACACCTACGTCTATTTACTTAGTAATCATGTTTACATAGTAATCATTGAGGATCATAAGATTGGTTTGTTGGGCTAAACTGCAGCTAATGAAGGCTAGCTGACTCCAAATGTCATTTATGTCTGAACATAAGACAGTGACAGTTAAATACTATGACGCATATCAACATTTCCTGTTTGGGTTCCATCTTCTGCTGTCTTTATGTTGTTTGATCAAAGCATGTGCGTTGAAATAGAGATGGATGGATAGAGCTGCTATTGAACTGTTGCAGGGCCACAGCAGAGCAAATACAGATATGCCCAGCCCTCATCTGCACAAATAGGCCTTTCAATCCATCTACTCACTTTTGTCCTATCAATACTTCACTCTTCAGGGCGACCAAAGCCACCAACTCCAACCTTCCCTCCTTGCCCCCTCCAAACACACAGAGAGGTGAATGGTGTCTACTGTACCTTCCACCATTCCCCTCTCTGTGGGGTAGAACACACTCTGACAGGCCTGTATTTATGGCTGACCGGACTCATGTTGGAATGAATCATGAAAAGGACCAAAATCATCTTGCTGGATGTTCATTTATACTGAGCGTTGGTCAGCTGTGCTGGTCTGCGTGTGTGGCCTATGCAACCAGAACTGGGATCGTATGAGTGTGAATGTGTGGGAACAGAAGATAAACCCTGTAATGAGCAACCAAGTATGTTTATTATCCCTTTTTTATTATCCGTTGCTGTCTGTATGGATGAACTTTCTCCCTGTGGAACATGTGTTTCTGTCCACGATAATAATGTCAGGTCATTTGGTAATTGATTTAGTGATGTCCACCATAATGGCTAGTATACTACAGAAGGATACACTCAGACTATATTTTAAAATAATACTCCGTAATAATCACTGGTGGGAATTATCCTGTATACTGGCCAAGAAAAGATGTGGGGTAGTAGTCAAAATATGTTGTCCAAGTTATAAAAATGTATCTTTAACCACAGTATAATCAAAGTTTATAGGATTCCTGTTTTAGTTACATAAATCCATTGACTATCTTCAACAGGTCAGGAGAATAAAAAAGAATAGAATAGAAATAGAATTTATCTGCCCTTCAGTCATTAGCACTAAGCTTATATACAGTAAGAGAAAAAAATATTAGACCATCAAAAGTCATCAGAAACAATGGTTATGTAATCAAGTACTAACTCCTGTGTGTATGATGCGACTAAAACAGACAGAAAAGAAAACATGGAATGTCTAAAAGCACTGTTTTTGGCAGTATAATGCCATAGCTATTGATGTGAGAACTTATGTGATCTTGGTTATTATCAAGAAAACCATGGATGATGAATAGATATCAGCTCTTAAATTAAACTCTTATGAGTTACTTTTGTTGTTATCATTATATTTGTTCAAACAAATGTACCTGTAGTTGTACCAGGCATCAAAATGAACAAGAAACTGAAGAAAACATAGGGTGGGCTACTAATTTTTTTCTTCAGCTGTATGTATTTACAAGGTATTACAGATAAATTATCAGTCTGGAAGGAAGCATCGAGTAGAATTCACATAATTAAAGAATCATCTTGTGACTCATTTACTGCGATGAAGGTGTTGGAAGAGTTCAACCCTGATCTGTTGAGAAATCAAGAAGTTCCCCATGAATTTCCCATGTTTCACAAAGCGACATTATTGATCATCCTAGATTTTTTGTAAGTCACACACATACAGGGTATACGCATCCCTCTGAATCTGTCAGTGTGCAGTATCTCAGTGGGTGTGTGGTAACAATGGGAGCCGGGGTGAGCTAAGGCAGACTTCTCTAGTCCTTCTCCACATAAACCTTTAATATGAGGCCTCCTCAGCACCAGTCGGCCATCTAAAGGCACTGTACCCTGTAATTGACCTTAAAAATACTTTCCGTGGAGGTCGGCCGCCATGTCATTGGCCTTCGGCCCAAGCGGCGGCCGCATCTACTCAGCCCAGAGGAGCCTGGGAAGGCCTCAGAGGGTATATTTAGTGGCGTTGTCCTTTGAGTGGAGCAGGAGATGGAGATAATGCCAGTCTGTGTATAAAACCACTCTGCCGCCCACGAGTGGGCCTCTCACAGGCACATTTCCCTCTCCCACGGGGATGAGTTCTCTGAGGTCAGGGGTTGGCTACATGCTAACAGGTGACACTGACTCCATCTCCCATATGAAGAAAAGGCCCAGCAGCGCTTCAGCTCTGTAAAGCAGGTGGCTTGTTGCTTTAGACAACATATCTGTCAAAAGATATTAAAGGTATACAAGGCGAAGAAAAATTCACATCATTTGATCTAATATCTCAAATTAGACAGTGATTCTGTCGTTTACTGATAAACATTAATTAGCCAGTTATGATGATATGTTTGATACTGTTAGAAAAACAGCCTGAATGTTATGACTATTTGGGTTATGAAGAGATAAAATCAGAGAAAAACAAATCATGAAAGAATACTATCTTCCTTGTAAAATACTAATTATTTATTAACAAGTATTTAGATTTTCCTGAACCCTAACTTGTGTCTCCACACACATTCTACAAAATAAATTCACCAAAGGAAAATTGAACTTCTATTTTTTCACCATCGACATCAAGATAGTTTAGACTGCAGTTGTGTTTGTTGGGAAATATCAATATAAAATGGACATGATAAGGAATAGGGTGATAAACTGTGATTTGAGCATCTCCCAGTATTTAGCCTTCTTAAATTAATAAATATAAACAACAACAATAATGATATTACAATAATAATAATAGATGAAAATGAGAAGAGGAAATAGCCTAATACAATCAAATGTTATTATATAATAGCAATGTCCTCTATTGCTACTCATTGATTATTGGTTAATTAATTCATTGATTCCATCATTAGTAGAAAGTGCATTACCTTTACCTTTACTAAGTCACATTTAAGTATGTTATTAAAAAAAAACAAAGATACCATGCCAACTACCTCGACTGTTTTGCAAAGTTTGGTAAACTGCTGTATGTACCCTTCTTCATTCCGATGTTAAAAGTTTATGTTTGCAGGGTGTTTCGATGCTGTTCACCTATTTGTCCAAACACTTCTGTTGGAGTGCACTGTTGGCTCACTGTCACAAATATCTACCGTAACATTCCTGCTGGTTTCTGTTAGAGACTCCTGTCAGGGGCATCTGCAAAGTAATTTATGATTTCTTTCAAGAAAGATTGTTGTTGGTGATAAATCACATTTATTCTCTGTCACAGTAAAAACTGCAGTTTACGCTCGAACAAAAACAAAGAAAAGACTTAGGAATACAATAAGAGAAAACTTGAAGCATCTTTGGATATGAGAGCAGTTACATCTTTTCATTTGATGGGAGTCCTTTGAGAACCTCTAACGGTAGTAAATCATTCCTGGAAAAACAGTGTATCCTTCATTCCAAACTGAAGTTATGGGCAGGCATAGCAACAGGCATGTTCTGTTTGACTTGGTGCCACTGGCCATCGATATTATGTAATGGTCATGCATCTGTGTCTTGTCCCTCTGAGGCTCCTGTATATCTGACTGTATAACCAAGTCAAATTTTAGTTCAGGTCAGTAATGGCTGAGTAGATGGACCAGTGTTTACTCTTTGCACACACAATCACACCTTTAAATTTCTCTGAATAGCAGTGAGTGAGGTTGCAGTCACTTGTGCCTCCATCTGCTCCTTACCACTGGAAACCACAAGCTTTGGCATGCTGAAGCCACACAATAAGCCAGCTTGACTCATTTAACTATAGATTTCATGGCCTCCAGCATTGTGCACATGAATCATATACAACAACAAGGCATTACTTTAACTGTGCCCTTAAATCATTCAGAATTGTTTAAATACTGCCATAAAGTAAAGAATTCTTTATATTTTTTTGATATCCTATCATCTCCAAATCTGTATTTAGAGGATCTTTTGATTGTCTGTGGTTAATGTACGTGCACAAGTCAAAAGGATAGCAGGAAACAGCACAAAGAAAAAGAAAAAACACACTCAGTCAGAGACATTGCCCCTGAGTATAAAATCTTGTCCCAACAATAATAAACACTTTTGATCTTGTGTATAAAAGAACGGCTACAGAACTCGATAGACCGGGGGTTCATGTGCTTACCGTGGTCACGGTGACAGATCTGTCGACCACTCCTTGCCCATCTGGGCTGCCAGTGGCACTCTGCCTGCTCTCTGAGGACAGTGAGTTCAGACCAGTAATTTAGTTCAGATGAGGTAAAGCAATATTTCCAGATTAATACGAGCCATATTCCTTTAGAACTGTCCTTTCTTTCTTCTTCTCCTTCCTGCATTTTTTTTTTTTTTTACATCTTACATGTCCAAAAACGTCTGGCAGAGGATAAAAGGAAGAAGTACAAGTGAAAAAACAAGATACATACAGAAGAGAAAGATGTTTTATACTTTGTGTGCCAGACATACATAGCAGTATGACTTTTTTTGACAATGTCTGAAAGTCTTGTGATGTAATTTAATTGGACATTGTATTTTGTAGAGCACGGGAAATGTATGTTTGTGGTCTGTCCTTGGATCTTTCTGCGTTTTATGTTATGAGTGAGTAGATTTACGCACTCCTGCTCATCCATTCATCATTTTTATGTCACTAAGAGACACTGAATGAGTTAAATACGCTTCTCGGTAGCCCTCCATTGCTACTAGGCAGACGCTGTGAATCCTTAAATAGCTGGCACTGAACCAACTGTCTAGTGCAAGTTAAAAGATGCTTTACCCTACCTCAAGCGCCATTTTTATGATAACACACCTGAAAATAAAATGTGTCTGGCTTTCTTAAGAACTTAATGTAAGGTGCATCACATCATACCAGAATGAGTTTGCAGCTGTGATTAGTCTGGCTTGGCAGCAGCGTTAGTAGTTGAGATTCAGGAAGTCACAGCTGTCTCCGTCCTGCAGCTGCTGACTGAGCATGGGACCGGTGAGATAATCAGCCTGTACTGATGATACCAAGTCTCTACGGTATTTGAAAAGCAGCATCTAAATACATTATTTCTGCCATACAATATTTGGGTTTGCAGGAAGATGCTAAAACCATAGATTTGATGGAAAACCGGGCAGCTGGCTGGCTTTGCTGCTGGAGTGGAGCCAGTTGGATTATCAGGAACCTCGCATACCAAGGCTTTCATCAGCTGGCTATTTTGTTAATATACTTGGAAAATTGGAGATTAATTGTCTGTCTCCCAATAGTTACTGGAACAATGCTTCGGATCTATAGTCCCTTCACAGTGTTCCCTATAGTCTTCAGTTATGTTCCAAAGGATGTTCTGTCATTTATTCATGTACACAGATTTAAATATTGGCAGTAGTTCACTATAAGCCTGGATAAGTTGAGTTTACTTTAAAAAAAACCTGAGAAAAGTGGTTGCCTTAAAAAAATTAAGTAAAATTAATTAACTTTTGAAGTATGTTTAAATTACATTTAACTAAGATTTTAAGTTAAATGTTCTTAAAAAGTTCATTATTCATTCCTTAATTTTCTTTTAAGGTAATCACTTTTCTCAATATTTTAAAACTGCGGATGACTTTCATCACCAA
This sequence comes from Fowleria isostigma, assembly GCA_029814645.1. Taxonomy (NCBI): domain Eukaryota; kingdom Metazoa; phylum Chordata; class Actinopteri; order Kurtiformes; family Apogonidae; genus Fowleria; species Fowleria isostigma. Next base: position 10,709,581 of record JAPTGZ010000023.1, on the reverse strand, counting down.
TTTTTCATCAAACCTGTAAAACCCAAGTCATAGCCTAAGTATCAAGAATCTGTAAGTCGACAAGTTTTTTTTGCTGCTACTGCGGCTGTATGGAGCTCTGCTTCCCACATTGCACACTGCAACAAATTTCTGAAAATGCCCAAATTACCTACCTGCTAGGTATGTAAACACAATGATTGTTTATGGTGGCATTTGCTTCAAAATTATTCACCATGAGGGAAAAGATTCAGGAGCATAATCAATAAAAGACTTACAGATTCGTGATACTCAAGCTACGACTCGGGTTTTACAGATTTGATGAAAAATTGGTGACAAAAGACATCTGCAGTTTAAGTAAACTCAACTAATTCAGGCTTACAGTCAGCCTCCCACACTGAGAAAAATAACAAGTCAGCTAGCAGACACCTAGCTATGAGAAAATGTCCATGGAACAGGTCAATGAAAGTGGTGGTCAATAAGGACTGACCTTGGTTGACCAGTCCTTTCACAGTTAAAACAAACAATCGTTGACAGCTGTCAGCTGCTTACAACTTTTTGAGTTGTATATTGTATGATAAACACTCTTGCAGCAGCAACTCTTTGATCGAAAGCACTGAGACTGGCATGTCCAGACATGCATGGGCAGTTGACAATTTACATGGTCAAATAAAAGAAGGAGTCTTTCCTAAAACTTATTAATTTAAATCCATTTAACGTAAATTTATTCACACAATTGACTATATCTACAAATTAGTTGACTACATTTAATATTTTCTAGTAATGCCATAACACTTATATTTTTAAGTGCATTCTAATTCATATTTTAAAGTATACTTGACATCCAGGCTCTGTTATTGTAGCCTCATAGAGGAAGCATGTTAAAGAAGGACTGGTGATTGACAAACAGTAATTGTAGTTTCTCCAGGGCTGTGATTATTTTATGGTTTTCTTATCCTAAAGTAACCGTAGAATGTCACTGTGTTCCTGCCTCGTAAGCAGGACCTGTGGCTGCATGCCACCCACTAACCAATTCTGCTGATCACCGCTGGGCACATAATGAAACAAGCATTTAACTCCCGCTTCTGCTGCTGTGTTTCTCATGTTTTTTCTGGATCGGTCGTCTCAACTATCTCCCACACTGCACTGCTGTGATGTCATGACTGGCAGGGCACTCTTCACCCGCAGTGCTTGAACGGTACAATTGAACAGCAGATTTGAAAGAAAACGTAAAATTAGTGGTGACTCATCCCTGGCCACCATGTTATTATAAAATTTCTTCACCAGCAATGATTTCAATCAATTTGAAGTTCCATGAAATCAGACCAAAAAAACCAAAAGTATGTGACTGTATCTGAAAGATGGAAAAGATTTTTTTTTTTTTTATGGTCATGTTTTGTTCACATTCTATAGCTCATTTTGGGAGTTAAAAAAAAAGGGGGGTTAAAAGTTTGAACGGAGAAATACACATGCAAGACATTTGACAGAATAAAATGCCTCTTTGAGTAATAACCAAAAGTCAGTAACCCTCTGTCCATCAAAGGCCACATTTCCACTACCCTGTAATTTGTAATATGAGGTGTCATTAGAAACATGACAAGGATATTTCATAGTTATAAAGAAACACTGACAAACAGCAAAGTAAGGTGGAAAATTACTAGTTTTACAGCACCATTTGGTAAGGTTTATGGAGAGGGAGGAAAACTTCAGGAGCAGCTGAAGTTCATAGGTCACACCTACATCTACATCAGTTACATCAGAGGATTGGGAATCATCTAAACAATACCCTGTGAATCCTACATCTACATTTACATCAGTGATGTGGATATTATTTCAACAAGCAGTTGCTTTTAATAATCTAGTCATTCCAGTTCACGTCCTCCATCACATGTTGTGCCTTTATGCAGAAGTTGACAGTACTCAGAAGACAGGAAACATTAATGTCGCAGATGGAAAAACTGTCTCCAGTTCATAGTCACACTTCTCTAAATGCTTCCCAGCGTCATTTGTCTTTTGTTTCTATTTTGTTTTAATCTCTCCTGCTACAGTGTGAGCTAAATGTATGACCAGGGTCTACATGATGCATGAGCACATTTCTGTTGAGGTAGCTAGCCAGTGCACGTTTAGCCTGGCGGAATGCAGCCTTACATTTCTGAGCTTGCTGAGATTTATGTGACTGCTGTGGGGCTTGCATGTGGCTAACAGATGGTGGCATCCTGATCCTTTTTCCTCCCTCAACACATCACTGCTTACTCAACCCCCCCACTATGGGCTGCTCCTCTTTTCATCTGTTGTCTACCACCTTAGTTTGTCTGTCACTTCTGTACTTAATACTACAGTTTAGCACATGGTTACTTGTGATAATCAGTGGGTATTACACACTCGCAATTACTCAATGGGTTATCAACACCAGCTTCTCTCCACACTTACACCCTACTTTAACACAATCCAAATAAAAACAACACTCCAAGCCTTCAGTGCCTTCAGGCTCTCCATCTTCCTATGCATACTGTACTTAAAACATCAGACACACATCCACCTTTGACCTTACAGATATGCAGAATGCAATATTCTACGAAAAACCTTTCGAGTGTTTTGTATCAGTCCCGGTTCTCTACTTGAAACTAGCCTCAAAGTTATTTTCACTAGGCAATCCCTGTATGCACAATTAAAACTTCAGTAGGAAACACAGTCATGGAAAAAATTTTACACAATCTCAAATTAAAAAAAGAAAAAATCTGTCTGTCTGTCTGTCTGTCTGTGTCTGTCTGTCTATCTATCTATCTATCTATCTATCTATCTATCTATCTATCTATCTATCTATCTATCTATCTATCT
>JAPTGZ010000023.1:10687207-10701262 GCA_029814645.1 Fowleria isostigma | reverse complement strand
GACATACCTCTCTTCGTACACAAATCATGCACTTTCAGAGGCTTGAGCAGTTATATTATATTATATTAGCTATATTAGGATGTAAAGTTCACCAGCAAGCTATTTTGTCACAACATAAATCACATTATTCAGTTAAGTATGAATTTGGGCTGTTCCACCGATAAACATAACAGTGAAATGCACAGTTACAGTGTCCAAAACAAACTTTAGTGGACTGGTAGTCTGACATCAGTCATCCTACAATCAGCTGTTCTTACTAGCCCAAGCTTACTTAGAACCAGAGGTGGGAATTAACAAAGTATAAGTACTTTGTTGCTGTACTTAAGTAGATTTTTTAGGTACTTTACCTATTTTGAATATGACTATGTAAAATATGTCACTTCATTCATGTGGAATTAGAAAACGAAAACTTTTATAATTTTGCCTGGTTAAATAATTATTTTTTCATTCATGGCAAAAAAAAAAAAAAGCATTTTATTACAGTTGAGAAGTTGTACTTTTTTACTTTTCTAAAGTGAAGGAGTTGAATCAGTACTTCTACTTTTATGACAGTATTTTTTCATACAAGTAGCTGAACTTCTACTTAAATACAGAAGTGAGTACTTTTGCCACCTCTGCTTAGAACACGTATCAAAATAAAAAGTGAAAAGTCCAACTTCTAGTCGAATATATTGATGCACAGGTGCACCTGCAGACCTGAATTGAGGAGGGGGGCATTGCACATTCTGGTACTCTGGAGGCGTAGCTTCGGGGGGAAGTCTAAAAAAAGGGGTGTGGACTGTTGAATTATGTATTTTTAAAATGTAGCTTGCTCAGGCTGCTTTTCCAGGCTCTATTACCCGACCTTTAAATGTATGTATGAACCCATGTGTCTCAGTAGGGGATTATGTCTTTTCACTGTGTGTGTTAATTACTGCCTTAATCTCTGGTGGCGTTGTCATGTGCATTCCCTGTATGGAGTTGAACTCTATGTGACTGCACTGGAATCAGGTAAAGTGTGAGTAAAGACTCTTCCTCATTTTCCATAATGACCAGAGCTGAGACTGTACATACAAAAAATAAATAAATAAATAAAGACAAATGTACTACAACTGACAGAGCTTCAGGCAGGACTTTGGGTTCAATAAATAAGTCACGCCTCTTCAAACGCTTGAGGTGTCAGCAATATGTCCACCCACCCAGTTCTACCCTCAGGTCTTATAGAAAGTATTACAAAGGGTTAAAAGTTAAGTTGTACACATCACTGACTATATTACTTATATATAATGTATATAAAACTATTGTGATGTTGCATTGATCCATTTGTAAAAAAAAAAAACAAAGAAATAGGTGATAATTACTTTAGTATATTTACTCTGTACATCTGAATTAAAAACATAAGCACGTGCAAAAAAAAATCATTATTTATGCCTTGAAGAGATTGCCATGGACAGAACAGATAAAATTAACCCTGACATTATGGAGGTATTTCCCTCTTCAGAGGACGTGCTCCTCTTTTTGACTCCTTACACAACGGCAACTGAACTGCTTTAAATCATTCCTCACCTTGTGAAGCAACGAGAACATAAAAGAAGAACATGATAGCGGGTATCCCCTCAGGGGTATTACTAGTGATATATACTGTAAACCACAGCAAAAACACACTAAACAGCTCTAAACAAAGATTACAGGAGGGAGATTGATGATAAGATGGGTAAAAAAAGGCTCATGTGGGAAAGGAATAAAGCCAGGCTCAGAAAATAAACATTCTTTATACCCATTAGTACAATATAATACATCAGATACAAAAATCACATCTATGAACCGGTACTGTATGAGTTCAGGTTTTGCTTTCCACGAACAGAGGAAATGCTTATCTTGGAGGAAATGTTGAACTGGGTTCAATGTAATACTTTGCTGTTGTTGGTGATAATTTTACTCTGTGCCAACTACACTGTGCCTGTGAGCTTTAATCCCATTTGTTTCTTATTTCCTGCAATTTACTAGAATGGCACTTTTTTGGTCTAGCAGATCCTGATGCTGTGATGTCTGTCAGTGTGGAAAACAGGAAAAAACAAATGACTGAGTGTCTTCCAATATTTCAGCTGGAGCATAAGACCAGCGCCCTGTGCTTTACACCCACTGACTTAGATTGTCCACAGCTGTTTATCCGACAAACCCCCAGACCACCACATTATCCTGCTGTTGCACTACGCCATTGTTTTACAATCTTACACTCGGGGCGCTAAGTAGAAGCCATTTACAGTGAAAAGTTTGGTTAATGTAATATTTTGCAGAGTTTTTGCCTGCTAATATTGCACTGTTTTGTAACTATGTCTTAAATTGTTTAATTTTTATGGGCCAATACTTCACAGCAGCAAGTACTTGCAAGCCTGGTGTTCTATGAATATTTTCTTGGTTCATCTCCATGCCATAGGGCAGATATTTCCACTTTGTCTTGTGAACTTGGAACACCCTTAATATATTGTCTGAAATGCGGAAGCATGTCACTGCATTTTAACCGTGAGTTTTTTAGTTTTTGTGTAGAGAAGAGTGCAGAGGAGCAAGTGAGGGCTCGCAGTGTTGGCTTTTGCACTGTGTATCTTGTTCAGTGCATACATCTATGTCAATGTGCACAAACAAATGAAACAGGCTGGAATAATGTACACTTGGAAAATATCTTAAAGGCATAGAGTGTAAAATTTAGGAGGATTTAAGAGGATATAATACAAAAATAAAGTAAAATATTAATAATTATGTTGGATTTTTGACTTTTCAGTCTCCTTTTATCTGTTCTATACAGGATGGCATCCAGTGTTAAGGTGTATTACCATCACCTACTACAGCGTGTTTCAGTGTGGAGCACATTTAATTAAAAAGCCCACAATGGACTAAACAAAGTGTCTCTAATGGGATGTTTCTTTTTTTTTTGTAGCCACTGTAGGAGAGGCGTATTCAGTGTGTTACCTCATCACTAGATGCTGTTAAATTTTACACACTGAACCTTTAACCAAATAATAAAACTTTAATTCAGAACACATGAAATCATGACAAAAGCTGTCACACTGACCACCACATAAGGAAGCACTTGAAAACTGCACTGTCTTCATTGCGGGCTAGTTTCAGTGTCATTCAACACACCCTTTGGTGGTCTAAAACTATACGCTTGGTTTATAACAGAAATTTACTACAAGTTGAGTGTGTCTTCAAAATTTTCACCTTGGATAGCTTGAAGATTGATTATGTTGAAAGCTACAAGAATCTCAGTAACATGCATAATGACCTGGGCAAATGAACACAAACATCCCTATACTGGAATATGATGATGATGCAGCCTATTGGTCTTCATCAAAGTTCTCCTTCACAAATTAGGTGTTATTTACCACACTGTTACCTGATTTGTGACTGCAGCTTCATTTAAAGTGGTCATATTTTATTAAACCCACTTTTATTAGTCTTTGGTACATGTATTTGTGTATTTATGGACCCTAATATTTAAAAAGTTTGAATGTGAACCTTCCAGGTGCTGCAGAGTTATTTTTATACTAATTCTGGCGAAAGTCAAGTGGATTTAGACAACCCATTAGAATTCCTTCATGATTTGTTATAGCTATAAATAGATACGTCACAACATTTGTAGATATAAGGTCGAGAATTCTACCGAAAATATGTCTACTTTGATCCAATTACCTAAAATGTTCAGTTGTTGTTTGTATTAACGAATACAAGTGGCTGAACAGGACAGAACAGTACAGTCAACAACCTGGAAGGGTTGGGGTGTTTAGTGGCTCATTTGCATTTAAAGGGCCAGCACTCAAAATGACCTTTCAAGTGTCATTACTCAGAAATAGTGTTTAAGATGGACCTGTGGAGTTGAATTAATGAAGAATTCAGACCCAAGCATGGCATTTACAGTTCATATAGACCACAGGAAAATGTTTTAAAATGCAATTCCATTTAAAAAAAAAAAAGCAAAATATCACTCCTTTAACACTCACCACAGCTCACTGTATTCTCTACTCTACTCTCACAGACAAACTCACTGACTTCTGTTCATTGACAAAAGTTCATCATATCTACAGTCACTTTTTAAAATTCACAACATAAACCCCCTCATCCCAAAGCCTGTACCATCACTCCACTTTTCTGTTTGTTTTTTTTTTTTTCTAGATAATCTGCAACAGACTTTAAAGCATAATAATCAATAGCACAAAACCACTTGCTTTCAGCCATCTGGTTCTTAAAATACAGTTGCGGAAAAAATTATTAGACCACCCTATATTTTCTTCAATTTCCTGTTCATTTTAATGCCTGGTACAACTAACGGTAATTTTTTTTTTGGATAAATATAATGATAACAACAAAAATAGTGCATAAGAGTTTAATTTAAGAGCTGATATCTATCCATTTTTCCATGGTTTTCTTGATAATAACCAAAATCACATAAGTTCTTACATCAATATCTATGACACTGTACTGACAAAAACAGTGCATTTAGACATTCCGTGTTTTCTTTTCTGTCTGTTTTAGTCACATGATACACACAGGAGTTAGTACTTGATTGGATAACCATTGTTTATGATCACCTTTGATGGTCTAATAATTTTTTCCTGTATGTCACCATTTTAGGCCCTTTTCCACTGCAGGAACTTTTGCAGGAACTTTGAGCATTGCACTGAACTTTGAAAAACCCCGGTGCAGTTTCATCTAAATTACCCAGGTAAAAAAATTCCCCTCTGCCCCAAACTTTCCCTGAAGAAGGTCCTAGTATGGAGGTGTTTCTTTTACAGAAACGGAGCTAATGATTTTACATATTTTTTCCAGCATACTGTATATATACATACATATTTGGGACTCTAGTGCATATTCTTTTACTGCTCCCCCATACATCAGCTTGATTTGAAAAAATTACCCAGAACTTTGGGGTACAGTGGAAACACAATTACCAGGGATTCTTTTACCCAAACAAGTTCCTGGTAAATAAGTTCTTGGTAATAAAGTCCCTGGTATTTTGGCAGAAAAGGGCCTATAATAATGTTTTATTGTTTGTAGCCATTTACTTTTTAGCATATGCCACTGTAAGCTCAAGTGTTTAACACATACAGTTATGGGTCATTGGTTCAGCTCTGATATTGAAAAAAACTGACAGGAAGGTAGTAACAAACAGAGGGAAAAGAAGAGGAGGAAGAAAAATGAACAACACAGGAAAGAGGAGAAGCAGCCAGCCTCAGCGGTTGCAGTTAACCAATGAAAACTAATGAAAACCATACCACTGGCAGACCCACAGAGTCTATAAGGCAGGGAGTATGGGACAGAGGAGGAGGAGAGGTAAGGTGAGGTAAAGTGTCTGCGAGGCTGATATGGTTTTCATTTCAGCAGCATTTACTGGGCCACTGAAGCAGGCCAACGCTGCTGTCATACTCTGTGCTGTCTCCCTCTTCTGTCACACCCTTCTCTTTCCATCTGTCCCACTGCTTTTACTCACAGGCTGAAGTTTTCACCTTGGCTCTTACTGACACCTTGGGACTTCTGCTCCTCTTTGTCAACAGCATCAACGCACGCTAACTTTACGTCTAACATCCCGCATCCACTTGATTCTCTCGGTGGATTCTCTATCTGGCACCCTCAGTTCACAACCTTGTACACCTGGATTCCTGACCTTACTGCCGCCTCTAGTCTCATAAATCAATCAATTCTCCCATAAAGGTTTCAAAGGAATACCTGCCGAGCCCCTTGATAACGGCATATGATCTGAAATGTTGAGTGATGGGTAAATCTGGCAATAATTCCATCACATTTTGTTCCGCAAAATTGTAATTGCAGCTTTATGCTGGGATGAAGTGTGAAAGCTTTTGTAATGATGCAGGTCTAGAAAACGATTGAATATTTTGGTTGAAAAGTAGCCAATAGAATGCATCTTGTGTTAAATTAGCATGCGGTGCACACAGACAACATCTGATTTATGTCCTGTGCACATGATAAAACAAGGTTTGTAGCCCTTCAAATTCCCATTTCCCCTGGGAGTGGAACACATATTGCATTTGTTTAGTTTCAAAACACGCATACATAAAAAACAGGCACAAGTACTGTACATGATATGAGTGCACAGAATAGTAACCACGTGTGGGGCTGTGACAAGTGTTAGTCTGACCCTAACTACACTCTCACAACACTCACTCATCCAGACCTTTCCAATGGCTGATGTTTGAGTTCCTTAGGTTGGTCATTTCCATTACTCACAGTTCATGACCTTTTTCAAGCAGAATTGGCCAAACTCCTGCGCCAAACTCATTTCTGGCTGTTAATATTTTATTTAATTCCTACTTTTTGGTTTATTGTTACATTACCATGCGTGCAACAGCAGACTTTTTTATTTTATAGGGAATTAACCCCAAAATGCAAAGATGCACTGACAGAATATCAGCAAATAATTTTCCATTTCCTAACATTCAGCCTTGGGTATGCTATCCTTTCAACACTTTTAGTTATCATTTGACATTTAAGCAACCTCACAAAAAGAGATCTTGCATGTCACCGTTTAACCCACCAAGAAAAATCTGATAAAAAAACAAAACATTTTGTTTACATTTCTTATTCCCTTGGGTGAGTCATTTCTAGATTTTTTTTTTTTTACCATACTTATAATATCAACAACTCAGAAAGTGTCAAAAATTACTTACTAAGTAAATTCTTTTAACATATTCATAATGTACTATCACTAAATGTTTCATATTTACAGCAATAGATGAACAGAGGTTTTGATTTTATAATAAATAATTCATTATTTCATATTGGCTTAATTTTCTACTCTTACCATAAAGCGACAAATCAACCATTAGGTTAAGCATGTTTTTAAAAGATTATTACATGTGTAATTACATGTTTTTTTGTGGTTTCAAATACTATAATGATGTTCAGGAGGGCCTCTTATGTTGTAATATGCCAAAAAATATTCATATCTTTCATATTTTCACCAAAAACAGTCAAAATGTCTACATCTTTCTTGGCTCAATTACAGTGCTCAGCATAGATGAGTACACCCCCCTTTGAAAAGGAAGATTTTAATCCATATCTCAATGAACATAAGCACAGTTTCAAAAAATTTGGTCAAAACTGAGTTTTATAGAACGTTTTCTTCACCGAAAACATGATATGTTGTATAGTGTCTCATAGAAAATGTGGATCAGTAAAAAAAAATTAAAGGTTTTGTGACAAATCTGTTGGGGTGTACTCATTTATGCTGAGCACTGTAGGTTAGCATAAGTTGGGTACTCCACTTATTCAAATATAGTGACTAAAATGTGCTAAACCCTATGGTTGAGCAAGCAGTTAAAGGATTAAGCACAAAAGCCAAAGGTCATGGTCAGTATTTCAAAAGACCAGCTAGTGTTGCTGCAAAGAGGAAAAGAAGAGGAAAACACAAGCATCGGTTTGCATGTGAGTAATAACATGTGCACTTATATCACCTCCACATGTCTAGTTTTATGCATTGTGTACTCTAACACTGTAACTATAGTAATCTGAAATAATTCTTCTCAACGCTTACGGAAAATATGTAATGTGCACCAGCATTAGTAGCGTCTTGATTAGTGCTGTGTTAAAATCAGATATCAATTCAAAATTATCATCAGGCTCCAGATTACACCAGTGTTATGGAATTAATTCAACCCTACACTTTCCAAATACAATAACAAACGCAACACGTCTGATTGGTCTTACTACCATTGCATTTTTGATTGTCCCTTTCTTAGAAGCTTCTGGAGAAATTTCTGAAATATTTGGTAAAGATCTGGATCCTACTCCTCTGTCTCCACTATGGACTGAATCTTAACCCTCATACGCTAAAGACTGCTTGATGTACTTTTATTTAGTAGCAGAACGTGCATCCTACTTGAGTGGACCTCTGACAAACTTCCAAAACTCTTACAGTGGTTATAAGGAACAATGGAACTTATCCCTCTGGAAACAATGACCTACTGGACTAAAGACAAACCTTTATTATTTTATAAAACTTGGACCATTTTCTTGAATTATATTGGATTGGTGAATGCACAAACCATATGGAAAGGCCGCTATGGGCTTTTTTGGACAGGCATACGTAGAGATTCACACACTTAAGCTCTGTTATCATCCAAACACTACACTGTAACATCATACTGTCTGATTACTTGCTTTAACCCTTTAACTGCTTGCTCAACCATATGATTTAGAACATTTTGAGTCACTATATTTTAAAAAGTAGAATACATAAGTTATCTGAACATAACTGAGCCAAGAAAGATGAAAATCACTAAAGATATTTTAACTGTTTTTGGTGAAAATATGAAAGATATTAATATTTTTCTGGTATGTCATAGTATAAGAGGCCTTAATGAACTTAATTATGTTATTTGATACCACAAAAAACTTCAATTAGATGGGTTTTTTTTTGTTTTTTTTTTTAAACATGCTCCACCAAATAGTTGATTTGTGGAAAGAGTAGAAAAATTAAGCCAATATGAAATAATGGATTATTTTGTTATGAAATCAAAACCTCTGTTCATCTGAAGCTGAAAATATTAGACATTTAGTGGTAGTACATCATGAATATATTGAAAGAATTAACTTAGTATGTAATTTTTGACACTTTCCAAGTTGATATTTGAAAGTGTTGTAGTTTTTTTAAAGAAATTATTCACCCTAGGGAATAAAAAATGCAATTTTTTTTTTCATCAGGTTTTCCTGGGTGGGGTAGTTAAAGGGTTAAACACTCTCTCGTCAATTTTAATTTTAATGCTATTTTATGCATATCCTTTGTTTTTTTCTTTTCCGTGAGTGTTTTTATTCATTGTTTTTGTCAACATATGGGAATTATTTGTTGTTTTTTTTTGTTTTTTTTTGCCTAATATTCCCTGAACTGAAAAAAACTAATATAGATATTGGTAAAAAAAAAATCTGAAACAAAACTCAGTCCACTTATGTAACATGTGCTGTCTTTCCCATTCAGACATGTTGATGGGACACCTGGCACAGTACTGCATTACACTCACAGGGGGAATGCCACACCTGGCTGCGCTGAGGACGATTTTCCACCTTTTAAATGAGTGTGGTAGTTGGGCTGGCACATGGAGACAGACTGGCATGACTGAGCAGGTTCCACACAGAGGGCACAGAGGATAAAGTGGGCGTGCGGGGAGGAGAGAGCAGAGAGGAGGGGGAAGTCAAGGGCATGGTGGGAGGTGAGGGAACAGAGGTTGGGTGGAGGCATGCAGGTTGGGGGCTGGGTGTGTCCAAGGCACAGGCAGCCCCGCAGAGGAATCTCAAACATGTTAAAATGACCTCTGTCTGCTACACCTGAGCCCCACCCTCAGATCCCTCAGCTACACCTTGGAACCTCTTAACTCTTGGCTGTCACCAAAGCAGGCTCGCCACAATGCATAGATAAATCTGTCTGAAAGTGAAAGACTGAGAGCAAACGGGGGTGGAAAAAACCCCCAAAAAACATTTAAAGTGTAAACAGTGTTATTGCATAGAGTTAAGTCCACTGCAACTACTTCTTGGCGTTTCTAGTTCCACATGTATGCTTGCAGATTGCGCAGAGATGTACTCAATATAAATTTACTACATCTGTTTTCTGCTTCTCATCACTGTCATCGCATCTGATGTCTGTTGCAAATACAAATCTTTTACAAAAGGAATCCAGCTATTTTAAACGTGACAGCAAAATGTGCAGGCGGCGCATATTGTGGCCAGATGAGTTCTTTATTTTCTGCGGTCTGTCTGTCCTTCACTAGGTGTCCACTGCTGACACAGCTGAACAATTCACTGCTGTTTGTGAGGCTCTTAGAAACTGAAATCAAAGCTGAATCAAAAAGAAACAAACGAGATACACGTGCAGATAAATACATGTGCGATGCGTCTTTTTTGCTTCTTTTTTTTTTTTTTTTCACCTGGTGACTCATACACACAAGTGGGATCTTGGAAAGGTAAACCTGTCACACACGCTTCAAAGTCTGATCACTGACACGAGGGAGGTTTACACACTGAAATATGAATAGCAGCCTTCACTGGGGTGGATTGAGAGAAAAGTCACTGCTCAAACAGATCCAACACTTGCAGTCGCTCACTCAATGCTCTAATTCAACCATAATCGCGGTCACACTCTCACCGACAGACGTGTTTACATACAGTCACACAAATATACATGCACACAGATGCACGCATGCACAATGGAAGCTCACATGCCGGTAGGATATTCTCCTCTCACCTTAGCTCGCGAGGTGTGCAGTGACTCCAAACTCCAGTGTGTGAGGTGCACGTCAGCCTCTCCTTGATGTCTGTCTCCCCTTTTCTCTCTCTCACTTCTCAACCTGTAGTCATCGCGTGGCTCTAGTTGTGCTCTACTGCAGTGTACTAAGGCAGAGGGGAAAAGAAGGAGGGAGGGATAAAGGGATAAAGGGACAAATGAGTCCTGCCCAAACTGATGAGAGTTCCAAAAAAACACCCTCAGGAGAGAAACGATTAGAACACTTTTGCTCCATTAAAATGTTTTAACTTTCTCACCACTGTTCTGTTTCCACTGCCTTCTTTTCTCTTCCGTTTCTTTTTTTCCTCCCCAGTAGCTTTTAAAAGTTTTCCTAAAACCACTTTTCTTCCTGAGGTTCTGCCAATCAGTAAACCACTCGCTCTTTCTTTTTAAAATCTCGCTCTGTTTTTATTTCCTTCCTGCACTTGCAATAAAGAGTTCTCTAAGATCCCTCTCTCCTTGCCGTAGTCTGTCACTGTTTATCTAAATTTGCCTGAATTCTCTCTCCCTTTCTCCCTCTCTCTCTCTCTTTTGCTCTCTCTCTCTCTCTCTCTCTCTCTCTCTCACACACACACACACACACACACACACACACACACAGACACACACACACAGACCTCTATCGGTATACTTCTACCTCTCTCTCTCTCATGCTCTGGTGTGCAGCTGTGTGATGAGGGAGACACACCTGCTCTTATTAAAGCAAGCTCAGTGCATGTGCATAGGAGTGCATGTGGTAGTAGACGAAGTGAAGAGCTCACTGTAAGGCTGCACAAGGAATCTGTTTGGAATTTGTTGCCCGTAGTCTTTCAACTGTAGTCTCGTTTAAGAAACTGTTAAACTAAGGCTATAAATCTTTGGTCTACTGAGTGGATGTAATAGATAATTCTGGGAAATTCACAGGTCTGCTCATGGAGTCCCGATTGCTGCATGTGACATTGTGTAATATGGTCCTCCCAGCTGCAACACACACTAGTACACACCTTTCACTTTAAGGTTTTAATAGCCTTGACACTGTCTTTCCAGAATCTGAGGAATGTACTCTGGTTATTCAGCGGCAAGTGTGTCTGTTAAAAGGCAAACCTGCTGAGAGTCTGCTTAGAGGTCATGAACTCCTTCCAGAAGAGGAAGAGAGTCCAAAAAGAGAGAAAATAGTAGCTAGAGCATATACTAAACTGACTGCAGCACAACATAGGTGGTTATGGAAAGCAGTCAAAGGTCTGTCACACTGAACTTAAGCTACATACAGACAGCAGGTCTTAATACACAATTTGGATTTTTTGGTGAAATCCAATTTTTTTCCTGTTTGTTCATATTATGCATTAAATACGACTTATATCAGTTTTGAGTATGAGCTGAATGTGACCCTGAAGTGACCCGCATGTGCAAAAGAGGTCCCAACGTAGTATGTGACCACACAGGTGTTTATGGGGGTAAATATGTTTTTCCCACCGTTTCTTTTCCTGGGACGCAGAATTGTGATGTTTGTCGCATTTCAATGATGTAAGGGACGAATAAATGCAACCTAGCCGTTCAGACTGAAGTCACATTGCAAAGTATCGAATTTAGGACCACACATGGAAGAGGCCTAGGTCAGATCTATGCTGTTCAAACTGTGTTTAACAGATCGGATACAGGTCACATTTGCCTGAAGTCTGAATGTAGCCTTAGACCTCCTTGTAAATGCAGAGTCTACAATAATACCAAAATGATCATAGGTTATTATATGAAGTGAAAGGTGAAACATTCTTGCAGGAAAGTCACTCAAACTATCTATGATAAGGAGGTGAGGCTTATGAGGAGCCCTTTAAAGCAACATAAAAACCTACAACAGGTGGCCCTGCCCAGCAACACAGTTGTCAAAGAGCTCCCTTTGTACCTGCCTTTGAGACAGTGAATTCTCTATAAAAATAATAATATGGACTTTCTCACACCCCCTATGTGTGCAGGAGGGACATTCATACACATTATAATCCTCAAGTTCTGAACAGGTAACAACAGGGAACAATTATTAACAATGACTTTCTATCTTAATGTTTTCATTGCTTCGTTCCTTTGTCAATGGACTTTCTATACTATGGGTGTTTTTCATGCTTATGTATAAGCAATTTAGGAAGATACTGTTACCTATTAAATGTTCCGTGTGTAACATTTGCATCTGGTTGTGTGTTTACGTGGAAACCAGTGGTTGACGTCATGGTTCCTCCATCCGCTAATTATATACAGTCAATGGTCTTTACCAAAGCAGCAGAAAGTGAAAAGTTGAGTAAAAACTGGTTAGAAACAACTTTAAGAGTCAATTACAAAAGAAGCATTGCCAAAGGTTTCACCACTGGGGATGGGTGTAAAGTGAAAGAATGAAGTCTGATACAGAAAATGTCAATATTTCATTCAACTACACTGCTATGTTTTCTTGAGAAGGTACACAGTTGCTATCATATATCAGATACTTGTGACCATGCTTGGATCCAAAACAGATCTTTGCTGCAGCTAATGTAACACAAACTCTAAGCTAACTGGAGGCGACTTGTGTTTTTAATGTGGCTGTTAACTACAGAGCTAAGCTAAGTTACAGAGCTTGACTAAACGTGCTACAATGTAAACTATCAGCAGATGTGAATTGTTATTTTGAGCAACTTGTTTTTTTGTTTTAAGGAGGAAAATGTGATGATACCATAACATAGATATATGTAAACAAAGAGCTTCACACTTTGTGCCTCAGTCTGACAGTGTATGTTGTTAATCCCACAGTGGTATTCAGTCTCTGTGCGTGCATTCTGGTATGCCAACTCCCCCAGCTGCTGGTACTTCATGTTTGCTTCCAAGTTTTTCAATGCATATCTTGTGCTTCTCTGCAACAGCAGCAGCAGTGTGTAATACTAGTAACTGTTATCTTAGAAATGTAGCTGCCAGCACAACACCAGCTCCCTCACAAACTTTATGTAAAGAGACAAGAAAGAATTAATCTTCAACTCAAACTCACTTTACACCAGAGGAGTATGAACATGACCTTGTAGCCACTGCATAGTTAATACTGTACTGCTTCTTGGAACATAATTTATTATTCTATTTAGGCTAATCTGTTAATATGTAGAAATATATAATATAATATAATGGTAGTGCTAATATAAAAACACAGAAAATACTTGATGTATAACAGAAATGTAGTGCTTAGCATAAATGAGTACACCCCACTTTGAAAAGTAAGATTTTAATCAATATCCCAATGAAAATAGTTTCAAAAAATTGGACAAAACTGAGTTTTATAGAACACCTCCTTAACTGAGAACATGATATGTTGTATAGTGTTCCATAGAATATGTTAATTTTCAAAGAAAACTAAAGGTTTTGTGACAAATCTGTTGGGGTATTCTCATTTATACTGAGCACTGTAACTATCACATTTGTTTTCTAAAATTGACTCTTTCAAATACTTAGTTACATTACATTACTTTGTACAGAACTAACAGTTTGAAGCTTGAACTGTGTCTGCCAATTTTGTCCAAGTTGAATATACAGTTGCAGAAAACAAATATTAGACCACTATGTTTTCTTCAATTATTTGCTCATTTAATGCCTGGTACAACTAGAGATACATTTGTTTGGACAAATATAATGATAACAACAAAAATAGCTCTTCACAATTTAATTTAAGAGCTGATTTCAAGCCATTTTCCACAATTTTCTTGATAATAACCAAAATCACATAAGTTCTTACATTCATTCATTCATTCATTTTCTTAACCCGCTTAATCCTCATTAGGGTCACGGGGGTCGCATGGAGCCTATCC
>JAPTGZ010000023.1:10648612-10669810 GCA_029814645.1 Fowleria isostigma | reverse complement strand
TATGAACAGTATTGAATATTGTACATGTATATGTAATTACCACTGTACATGGGGTGCATAAGCTCGAAATAAACTAATAAACTAAACTAATAATTGTGCCATGCTGCAGAATAAAAATGCTCCAGGATAAAACATCAGCTTCTCCTACTGTTCCATACGGCAGTGACTTAATGTAAACATCTATCAGCACAGCAATACACATCACACAAATCTCTTATCATTAAAGCTCGCCTGAGGCAAATAGCTACGCCCATGGCTAATACTTTACTTAAACATCTGAGAATGCACCTTTAGTGGTGAACATAGCACAGATGTAAAAGCTCTTCTGTCTTTGGGGTGAACTACTGGGAGTCAAAATGTGTGCAGCTGGCAGCCACTGGCATTCCTTAAGACAGAGCTGACCAGAGAGAGAGAGAGAGAGAGAGAGAGTACCTGGATCTGCAGTGCACATGGATACTTGAGGGTCTCCCTGAGAGGCCAAACAGTGCCACAGCTTATTTCAGCGGTGACATGTTGTTAGCATAGCTTCAGACTGGTAGTTTCATTTCTCCCCCTGAGGAGATCTAGGTAGATACATTCAGGATAGACAAGCTGGAAGGACGCTCACCCACAACAGGAGGCCCAGGAGGAGACAGATCAAAGACTCATCGGCATGCTCCGGTGTGTGCCGGCTCAACCCATGAACATGTTACAGATGAGTGGAGGCGCCACAGACCCATCTGGGGTTATATAATGGCACAGAGTTCAAGACATAATATTGCAAACACACAAAAAGCAGCAGAGAATACTGAAAAGACTTGGCTTTGTGTGACACACCTCCCCTCTGGTCTTTTATAGGGTTTGCTTGATTGTTAATAGCAGCAGTTAGGGTTTAGCTGTTAATTAAATTAGTCAATAACAACAGCTCTTTGTGTAAATGAGTCAAGCAACAACAAATAATTTTGCAAATTAGCTACAACGATTCGCCAGTTGTATTGTCGGTTTACTGATGTCAACTTATCTTCTCCTCATGGAAAATATTAGGCTCGGGAGTGAGTTCAGTATCAAACATTTTAAGAAATGAATGCATAATACTTAGCACAATACAACACAACACAACATACCATATTGGGCACAACACAAGTCATTAGATCACTGTTAAGCCAGAAACTAATAGAGATAAATGATGAATGTAACGGAGTAAAAGTACTTTGTTACTGTACTTAAAGCTGCAGATGACTTTCGCCACCAATCTTTCGTCAAATCTGTAAAACCCGAGTCATATCCTAAGTATCACAAATCCATAAGTCTTTCTGTGATTACACACCTTAATCTCGTCCCTCGCAGTGAGCAATTTCGAAGTTTACTCCACCATACACAAGCTCCCATGTTTACAAACATAACCGGCAGATAACTCTAGCATTTCTGGAAATTTGTCATGGCGTTGCATTGTGGGAAGCGTAGTTCCACACAGAGAAAACCCACTGGCTTTCAGTTGTTCAATGTTTTTTTGTTCCTGCTACTGTAGCTGCGTGGAGCTACGCTACCGACAATGCAACACCACCACAACAAATTTCCAAAAATGCCCGAGTTATCTGCTGGTTATATTTGCAAACATGCAGACTTGTTTATCATGGAGTACACTTTGAAATTGTTCACCGTGAGGGAAGAGATTAAGGTACATAATCAGGGAAAGACTTAACGATTCCCGATACTTAGGCTATGACTTGGGTTTTACAGCTGTGATGGAAAAGTGGTGACAAAAGTCATCCGCAGCTTTAAGTAAATTTTTTTTATGTGTCTTTGCTTAAGTAAATTTATGGAGGGGTACTTTTTACTTTTACTTTACTACATTTTAGAGCAGGTACCTGTACCTTTGACTCCACTACTTTTCGAACTGTTTGCTTTACATGCTACTTTTGTTTTCTTCTTTTTGTAAATTTATTGTTTTACCATGCATACCAAGCACTTTCAACTATCACTATAATCAAGCTGTAGAGGTACAGCTGAATTGATCTTCTCTCCCAAAAGAACACAAATCAATTTTAAAAACTTTGAAAATTCAACTCCTTTTAAAGTTGAATCCTAAATATTAGCAATATTCAGATAGAAATGACTGGCCTGTTGGGTTGATTACTGTGCCAGAAGTTTCTTTTTATTGTGGGTTCTCTTTACAGTTGAAGACCAAAGCTTGCTCTGCCTCTGTTTACAGTTATCGGTACTAAATAAGTTGAGCAGTCAGTTAAATTGCCAGTTCTTTCTTTGTACATTTACCAAACGTCCAATTCCATCACTTTTAATCAATATTTACTCTGTTAAGTATAATAGTTGAATCTGGATCAAATAGTTTTACTTTTTAATTACATTCTAAAATGAATACTTTTGTATTTTTACCTTTTACTTGGATACTTTTACTTAAGCAATTTTTTTGCGCCTGTATCTGTACTTTTACTTGAGGTGAGTACTTCATCCACCACTGGAAACTACTTAGAACAAACAAAATATTCAGCTGTCTGTCATTGCAGGTATTTGACGGTGTCCTCAGGTGAAAAAAACTGTAACTAAGAAAAATAGTTCCAAGAACAAGAGAGACAATAGTCCTGTTAGAACTTCATTATGAAAAAAATCAGCTTAAGCTGGTCCAAAAAAGTGGCATCTTGATTGTATTGCTATTGCAAACCACTGGGTGTGTTTCTGACCATTTAGTGTCTGTCTTCCCTTTGTTCAGGTTCATTACATTTTAAAACCATAACAAAGCTTTTACTAATCTCGTTTTTACAAGTAATCTCTTTAACCTTTGTCCTCAGCTGTGTTGTTGGTTGAACAGTGTACAGTCATGGCATCAAAACACCTGAGGGGAAACACTGAAGAGGTTGAGACAGACATGACATGTGAATGTTTAGTTTGACAGATCACATTGTTTGGACAGTACAATAACCCTGTGGCTATCTGATGGTGTTCGCCCTCCTTTTGATTGAGTATCCACATATACACTCCAGGACACTTCCATAAAGTGCTGAGAATCTCATTTGACCTTGAAGCAATATGGAGTGAGCAGGTTTAAAACATATATGTAAGGATACCTCAGCATGCCCTAGCTTGGGGTTGATGGTATTTGTGATATGGTGTTATCTGAGGAGGTGAGTGACAGAAAAAAGACTAAAGATAAAGAGGATCTTGTGAAAGGGGGTCAAGGTTTTGTAACAGATATTATAAGTGGGCATAGGTAGTGGAGGCAAGTTAATATCATGGTGGAAAAACAAGTTCTAGGAGTCTTAGAATACCCAAAATAAGTAATGAGTCATTTAATAACAAAATATTTACTTCTAGAGTTGAATTAAATCAGTGGTTCTCAATCTTTTTCTGTCTGGTCCCTTCAGAGGATGACAAATCTCTAGGCCCCCCTCAACTCCAGCAACATTGTAACAGTGGTGAAATTATAACTAATATTTTCAGCTTTTCTTTGAATAATTTGTTGTGCAAATTAAAAAATAACTTAGATTTTTGCCTCAACAATACAAATGAACTCAACCAGACTGCTCCCTGAGACAATATTTTTTCCAAATAAAAACTTAAAATGTGCAATTATCTTACAACGATAACAATAAAGTTACTTTTTTTTTAAAAAACAACAAACACATTTTGGTAACAAAGATGAATATTTAACAGTACCTGTGGCTGCAATGAGCCCAGTTCCATTGCACATTTTTTCTTTTCCAGTCCAATCCTTTTCCATTCTCCAAACCTAAACTCTTTGTCTGGTCTAGTGACAGATCACCATGGTAGTAGACTCACTCCCTAAAGTGAGTCCAGGGTGCAATGCTGAAACATTAGTTCCACCTGTTACATGTTGTAACCTGAAGAAAAAAAAACATCCAGGAGAGATCCCATGACCCCCTGGCAAACCTTTGCCCTCCCCCCAACACTGCATTAAATCATCCCAAATGTCTAGCAATATGAAAGAAAAAGTAAGGTTCAATAACAAAATAACAGCTACAGCTTTGGAGGTCTGCTTTTCAGTAAGTCAGCATATAATAAAGTGAGTGGTGACCTTCATAAATAAGATGTATTTTTAATAAACTACTGTGGGCAGAGTTAAACAAACAATGTTAATGTCTCTCCTGAACACTGTTAAAAGAACATCCCAGAATATACATGACTGTCATAGTGGTTGGCTGCGGTGCAGTTGGTAGCGTGGGTTGTCCCATGATCAAAGTTGGCGATTTGAATCCTGCCTCCGACTGACCACATGTCAAAGTGTCTTTGGGCAAGACACTGAACCCTTAGTTGCTCCCAGTGACGCTGGTAGCACCTTGCATGGCAGCAGCTGCCAACTGGTGTATAGAGAGTGAATGCGAGTTGGTGAATGTGAAACTTGTATTGTAAAGCACTTTGGATTAAAGCGCTATATAAGTATCAACCATTCACCATAATGTAAATGTCAAGATCATTTCTTTTCGTTGAAATTCAATAAAATTTAACACATGCATTTTTAGCTCATTGAATTGTTATTATTGGATCCATGTCCTTTATGAACCTGTTTCTCAAGTTAATTTTATACATAAATGAATACCTGACATAAGTAAATACTTGATAATCCATCTTAAGAAACCATAGCCAGTAATGAATGTACCTCATGTGATAATGTTGCTGGTTATCTGGTGTGGATAGTCTATTTATTTGTTTATTCATTATATTTTATTGTGTTTTTATGTTAGTATTTAATCTCCTTATGTTTTTATTGTGTTTATTTTACCGTACAGCACTTTGGAAACCTTTGTGTTTGTTTAAATTTGTGCTTCATAAATAAAAATGGATTGGATTGGAAACACCACGGTAGGTTTTTACAGCAGCGCAGCCTTAAAGCAGCATATACTGACGTTGGGTCGGTAACTTGAGAGAAAAAAGTGTAAAGTCAATATTGCATGTGTAGGTAGTCATTATATTTCTTTTCAATTCTACTAAACTTTGAAACCTGGGCAACTTTCAGCTCACTATAGGTGGCTCTCATTGTTGTATTACTCACTGTGGTCATCTTGCAGTTCGTAAAATCAAAGCTGCATAAAGACTGTAATTTTGGAGACATATAATTTACCTGTTTAAGTTTATAGCCAAGGGTTAACCCTTAGTGTTAAACTATGCATGAGTTAACTTTGTACTCTGAGTAATGGTTGGGGCGAAAGCAAGGGCAAAGATGGAAGGGTCAACTCAGGGATACACACTCCTTCATCAGACTACAACAGTGTTTAAAACACAGGTCAGGTTTCCTTTTAAACACACGTGACCAGGCCGCCTATTGTAAACACAACCAAGACCTACATTAAGTCTAACATATGGCTGAATTAATCATAAAATGTTTTTTTGTGGGATGCAAACAAAAGATCTACAAAATTCTCTGTAGATCTGGAATCCAAATTTTGCATTCAGAGATAAATATTCCAAAAAGTGGTTATTTTGGTGCATTGTGAGACATTTCAGCAATTTCTACAGTAAGAAATTACAGTAGCTTCTTGTTCTAATAATTTACAAGGTGTGACTGCATATTACAGTGTATTATGGGTAACAGAAATTACAGTAACTTTAAGCATTGATGGTATCACATTATAAAATCATGGGATGGTTGTGTTTTCACTTAATTCGGACTGTAAATTATGCAAATTACAATTCCACACTGTTAGTATAAGAAGGGGGACATGAAGGCGAACTGGGGGAGAGAGCCCCACATCCATCCACTCAATACAATATAAGTAAGACATTATTAGCCCACAAAATTAAGATGGGATTCAAGTAGTACCTTCATGTAATATAATTTGACCATGTAGATGTCTATTTTAACTTGGCAAAACCAGCATTTTAGTCAAAATAATGTTTTTTTATTTGTGTGAGTGACTGTATTTCACATTATTTTATTTATCTTAGTCGTGTTTCATACAGAATATATGGGGTGTGGGACACTGAATGCACTGTTTTTGCAAAGGTTAGCTAGCAAAAAACTTGTTAACTTAAGCTAACGCTAGCTGTGTAAATTAGCTCTGTTCGGAAATGCCTCTGATAGTCCAAGCTCTTTTAGTGCCATTAGCACTGTTTAGCACAGCTACAGTCAAACTGGAGCAATTAAAATTAGAATACAATACAAAATAAATTGTTTCTGATATAAATCAACAATACATTGCTGTAATTTATATACAGCAAAAACCTGTAAAAGGTGTCCAGTAATATACTGTAGTTATTTTTTACAGTAATTAGCTAGCAATTTTACTGCACTTTATTGGCAACTTTTTTGCCTGCTATTAACTGTAGAGTGTGTGCTTAATCATACCTACAACTGTATTTCAGCATTTTTGCAGAACTTAAACAGAGAAGCACTTTTCTCTTTTAGCTGAGCCTGTTTCCTGAGACTTGGGAAAGATCAGGCACAACATGCATACTAAAACCTCTCAGGAAATGGACATATATATAACAGGCCTAAAGTTTCATCCAGTTCCAGTATCAAATGTGAAACAAATGCAGCATTTGAATGAAACAGCGAAACATAGCAATGAATAGTGACCCATTCGTTATTCTGAATTTCAAAGGAAAAAAATGATTCAATTATTTTCTCAAAGCAGACATAATAATGTTTTAATATTAACTGTGAAATCCTTTTAGTTAAACTTAGAAGCTCACAGAAGAAGATAAAGCTTTGAATATTTTGAAGAGAAGGAGTGTAAAATCAAATCCCTGATATGTTATGATGAAATAGATAGGATGCATTTGTATTTTTGGCATAAATGAAAAGAAAGGGAATGTATAACTGATTGATTAGTCATGAATTATTTAGTTCTGCATGTGATCTGGGTCAGAGATCCACACCCACACCGACACACCAATTGTCTACAACAAACCACAGACCGGAGCGTCAGCCTGCATGTCCCGTCATGAAACAGGGTCTTACCCCTCCGTTCTGCTGCACGCTTCGTGACCCCAGGCGTCACTTTTACCTGTCAGTCGTTCAACACGCTCTCAAGAAGGGGAAGGTTTTAGTGAAAAGGGAGAACAAACACTGTATCAAAACTGACTCACCAAATCTTCTCACAGGTGTCGTTGAACCCCTCACACTGACAGGTTAAACAGACGCCACTAAAGAGACCCTCTTTTGGATGGCAAACACTATAGGCCACAGATGAAAGGACAGACGCTTGGCTGAGGCTGAAAACATGATGGATTATCAGCCAAAATGTGAGCAAATAGTGTTACAAAGGCCTAAAACTAGGTTAATGTAGAGCAAATGGGTCAATAGGAAAAATGTTACAAACAGGATATATATCAAGGAATCTGTTTTATATTAACATGTGTAGATACACATAGGATTATAGTGGGTCTTTTTGGTGGTTTGAAGGAACCAAAATAATATTAACCTGTCACAGAAATCACACTCACCAATAACACAATTTAACCCATAAAGACCCAAACAACCACTGGTGAACAAAAGCATCTACTGATGTAAAATGTTTAGTAATTTCTGATCCACTAATCCTATCAATACATGTCAATAATTGGTGTAAAATGCAGTTAGTCATCTTTTCTTGGTCATCAGATATGACCCATTTGGATGTTCAGAAACTCTCTAGTGAACATGGACACACCATTATCTTCTACAACATTGATTCACCAATAAAACCCATGGAGTCGGATCCATGACAATCAGGTAGGTGCTTGTTTTTATGTTAAGTTAATGGTATATTTGCTGAAACAGACACTTTTTCTTCAGATTTCTCTGTTTCTGATATAATCTACAATTTTAATCTGGGATTCTATGAACATCTACATAAGCAGTGAATTGAGTTTAGGAAAATACAAGATTTTCACTGAAAAAATGCAAAATACAGAAGATATTATTTTAATAAATGGTGATCAATCACTTAGGAAGGTTAAATATAGGGAAAAATATATTTTGGAATACACACAAATAGTACCACTGGGTCTTTATGGGTTAAACTGCAAATAGGGTTCTTTAGAAATACTCATGATTTGCAATTCACCCTAATTCACCCCTCCTGACACAACTTTCTCCATTTGCTTGGGACCAGTGGCAGAAACCAGAACTAGAACTAGGACTAAGCCTAAAACTGGAACCAGTGCGGTTTCTTCAGAAATGTAATTACATTATTTATCAGTCATTAATTCATGTAATTTCTAAGTTGCACAAATGTTGATCATAAATATGAAGGAAATTTGTCTGCTGGTTTTGACAGGAGCATTATTAAACTTTTCAGCTTAGACTAGGTTTACGCACTGACAGCACTTGGTTGAGTTAAAACCAAACCACTTAACCCAAAATTAACCAAAGTGTATTTATTGGCTAAAGCCTAGTAGCAAACTGCTGGACGTTGTATGTTTGCTATTGACACCAGCGACCTCCAGCTGGGGTTAAAAACACAAAAAAAAGCTGTCTTTCAGTGACAAATTATGCTGAAGTTATACAAACACATGGTTTGCAGACGTGTTTGCAGCATTTTATTGCAGGGACTGAGTTGCATAGAAACAGAGTCAATGTTTTCAGAGTAAACAAAATCTAAAGAAAGCTTGTATAGTTTTTAGGTTTATTGTCCGTAAAGTATGACTTGTGGTCCAATCTTTGAAACATATTTGCTACTTCAGCCATAGCTTTTACACCTGTACTCATCTGACCTCACACTACCACCGGTGATGTTCTACTTTTCATTCCTTCCGCTCTTACTCCCCATTTCCCTGTTTTTCGATCAAACACATTTTCCATAGGCTGCAGTCACTCACCATTTCCTCTTTGAATCACTCATCTACAAATCACACTGTCTAAAGTTTGCCCCTTAGGACTATTACATGCTCATCTCATCTCAAAAGCAATAGTCTCATTCCTTGAATCATGCTTCCTAATTCTTCCCATGAGCCTCTTCATCACCAAAATACCTTTCTACCTACCCCGACTCTCCATTCACCCAGACTACAGTGATGTATGTACCATGTCGAAGTCTTGTTTTCCTGAGTTTGATGTACCCTTCTTTGAAGTTACTATTTTTCCAGGTCCGGGGCAGCGATGGCTTCTAGCTAATGTGGACATGCTGCAGTTGGGATGGCATACTTTCCAGCAGAGCACACTATTAGTGGCCATTTTTCTCATCATTTGTCTTCAGAAAAATGGCTTTTATCTCGGTTCCACAAGGCATGCCTCCCCAGATGCGTTCTATATTTGTATGTCTGTGTGTGCACACGTGCAGCCGTGTCATAAATTACACGGTACTGTCACAATTCTCTACAGCTCCGAAATGCAACTTATGTTCATCACGATTTCGTCACATACTATAGATATGAGCAATCAGTGAAAATAACCCTATCAGTTAAAGGAGTCTGTTTTCCTAAAATGGAAATGATTAAATAAAAAGATAAAGGGAATGATGAAATGACAGGGAGCAATTTCAGATAATAGTAATGAGGTAATGGGAACTATCTGGACCTAAACAGTGTGTGTGTGTGTGTGTGCAGAAACTGTCAAAGTGTGAGGACCTCAGAGGAGGATCCATTTGCTCTTAGGAGATCCAGCTGAACAAAAGTGGGGAAAAGTCCCGTCTGAAACCTCCTGCACCTCTTATAACCCCCTATAACAAAAATTAGCATCTGAAAACAGCTTACATTGTAAGTTGGCTGTGCATAAAGCAGTTAAATACTAACAATTGAGTTTTACTGCAGGGACCTAATAGCTGGGTGGAATAATAAATCTGATGGATTTGATGAGCGGAGAGAAGGATCTCACATTTGGGGCAGAGCATGGCTAAGCCTCGGGGAGAGCTAAGGAGCCAGGCGCAAAAGTGTCCTCACTGCCTCTGACGTTGTTTAACCTCTTTTGTGGCTTTGAAACCTCATGTCTTTGGCCTCCAGTCACTCTCTATTTATGCAAGAAAATAAAGAAGAGAACGCTGCCCCTCCTAAATCTGTAAACTGCAATTAAGCTAAATTCCAAGTTTATTTCCAAATGCCGTCCTTGCTCCAGACCATGTGAGAGACTTCAGTCTAAAATTATCACACTTTTGGTCAGGAGGCCAAGACGAACCCAGCATGAGCACTGTCTTCTCACAGGCCACAGCATCACAGAGATGCAGCTATTGTTATTGTAATAATGATGTGAACAGCCGTATTTTATAAATGTACCAATTACATTTTATTTTTGATGCATTTTTACCAAGAATGTTTGTTCATCTAACCAAGACAGTATAAAATGTGACTAAGTGACTGCATATTTCTTTAAAGGAGTGATATTTAGCTGTATTTGGAATGGAATTTTGCATTTTACAGCATTTCCTTGTGGTCTATATAGATCGTAAATGCTATGTTTGGGTCTGAATTCTTCATTAATGAAACTCCACAGGTCCATCTTCAAGCTCATTTATGAGTAATGACGGTAGACAGGTGGTTTTGACCACTGGCCCTTTAAATGGAATGAACCACCTCACACCTCCACTTCTCCAGGATGTTGACTGTGCTGTTCAGCCATCTTTGTAGTTTTTAAGATACAATACACTGATCTAGCAATAATAATTTTTGGGGGGAAATTATAATTTATAATTAATTGCAACAATGGCAAACTGTGTTCTTCAGCTTCACATGTATGAACCAAAGTCTGACCCAGAGGAGGATAGAGAAGAAGAACCTGTAAGAACCACCACTTCTGCTAATAACTTTAGCACGGCCATTCACAAGTCCACAAAGTGAACCTGGGAAAAACTACTGATCGAGACCTGGAGATCTCTACAAATGCATTGAAATCATAATCAGACCGGTCAGTTAAGCTATTAAAGGTTTAGACATGTCTACCCTAGATGGGTGTGTAGAAATATTAGGTGTAAATATGTTTTAGATGTATATAAAACCAAACCGGAAATTACCAAATGAACTAGCATAGCAACTAACGCCGTCAGAAAAAATAGATGCAAATCTCTTCAAAATCACTGAAATCACAATTAGTGTGTAGAAATATTAGGTGTAAATATGCTTTAGATGTGTTCAAAACCCAAACGAGAATTAGCCTTATGGACTACAACTACACGACTGATGTCTACTCAGAGAGATGTTCATCAGAAGTCTTGATCTTGTATGTGTAAAGGTAGAGATGTAATGACTTATAAACGCAACAAATTAAGAAGAAATTCAAATGGGCTGTAGAAATCCACTCAAATTCTGACAAATTAAATTCAAAGATAGCTCTAAAGTACCCAGAAGGTTCAAACTCAAACTTTATGAACTATTAGGGTCCACAAATGTACAAATAAATAAACCAAAGACTAAAAAAAGTGGGTTTAGCAAAATATCACCCCTTTAAAAGGATGTGTAATGGCAGCAGCTTACAGCAGAGATGCTCTTTTAAAAGAAAGAGATAAGGTCTGAGACGATAAGAAACGATGAAAAGAAGGCTAGAGACGGATTTAATGACCTCTCGTGACATGAAATGAGTGATGTTCATGTGCATCAGGTCTTGTGCAGTGAGACAGCTTAACTAAAGGGATCACGTCGGCTTAATTGTTTTATGTTAGGCCTTCTAACCAATGGTCTCATGTCTGGTGGCAAACAAAAAGCAGCCCACGCACCCCGGCATAACTCTCGCTCTGTCTCTCTCTCCCTCTCTCTCTCCCCGTCTGTCTCTCCATCATGTGTTTACACGTCGCTAGAGTAAGTGACAGGGCTGTAATCGGAAGTCTACAACCGTGTCATTTGGAAGACTGTTGTCTTTTCCTGGGAGCGTGGTGGTCAGCAGAGAAAAACAAGATTTACATCTCACAGGGAGGGGCAAAGTGTCAACCATGCATTATCCCCTATTGGCTGTGGTCAGCTATGGGCGTTAACGGTCCAGAGAGGTAGACGAAAAGAGGCAGATGAATTTTTGCACATGGGAGACATTTTTTTATATCAAACATGGGGGGAATTTCAGAAAAACCAGAATACAAACCAGATGCCCTACTGTCAGGACAGGTCCATACTGTTCCCCTTTGGTTGTTGGTCACATTGTGTATTTATATATTCAGGCCTTTGGTTGAGGTCTACTCAAAGGATTAAAACAGGTGTGTTTGGCTTCCCACTGATCACATCATATGTCAGCGGATCTTTGTATGGAACGCAATGCCACCTATAAACAAAGAAAGGAGCAGATTAGGATAAATGCTGTTCATAAAACGTCAGTCTGTGGTCTTGGAAAAGTAATCAGGCGATTTCTGAGGTTATTTTGTAAACTCTGTATTTTTGTTTTCCTCCATGATTGCCTTTGATATCGGAGCAATTTTCCACTTTCAATTGCAAATAAAAACAACAATGGCTAGATAATTGAAACTTCCTGTATAGCTCTTTTATTACAGTTTTATTTATTTATTCACAATGTTTACTGTTCATTCTCTCTAGAACTATGAGAGGTTTACCACAACAGGCCCTGTTTCACCTCATGGAAAAAAATAAACAAAGAAGCATGGCGTGAGCTATACTTCTCACTGCATTTGCCTAAACAACTCGGTTAAAGCACAGGTTTACAGGGTTAAAGGATACACCTTTATGTCTGTTTTTGTGCAGAAATATGCAATACACAGTTGAAGTTAGGGCTGGTTGATTTAGCCTAAAAAAAAAAAACTCTGATTTTTTTGAATGAAAAACTCGATTTTCAATTTGATTTTTAATTCCCTATTTACAAGAACATAAGCAGCTGCTATAGGCTCCAGCAACCCCATGACCCTAGTGAGGATAAAGCAGGTTCAGAAAATGAATGAATGAATGAATGAATGAATGTAAAGTGCAGACTGCAAATATATAGAAAAAACACTAACTTTATTGTTTTCAGTGCTTTGAGACAGACCTTCAAAATAAAGCAAAGGCAGTCATTGGTGTCAATACAGTGACACTGTGCATCCTCACAATAACTAAGAATAACACAGGTTTTCTAATTAAAGGCTACCGGTAGTGGATTTTCATTGGTATCCATTTCAAAAGATCACCTATAAAACTAGCAGTTTGGTCCTGTAACTTTAGATACAGCAATGAACATTGACTATTGGCATCCTTTAAACATTTCAGTCATTAACATTTCGACTGATGATGTGTAACTGTGGTAACTCTAAAGCTGAACATGTAAACATCTGCATTTATGGCATTAATAAGAAAAATAGGTGCATGTTTGCCTTTAACCTATAAGGACCCAGTTTAATTTTTGTGTCAGTTCCCAAATTATTTTTCTCTGTAATTTTAGCACCATTTCAGAAATATTATATTATTTAGTAATATTATCATCTGTATTTTGCATTTTTCAGTGAAAATTAAGACTTTTCCTGTATTTAATTCACTGAACATGTAGATGTTCATAAAAACTCAGACTAAAGTTGAGGATTATTATATCTGAAACAGAGGAACCTGAAGAAAAACTGACTTTGTATGTTTTGTAGTAGTATTGTACAGCTGAGGAAGTGCGACGTCAGAAAAATACTTGCGGTTGGGTCAAATACACCTAGCATCTAAAACTGTAAGCAAGTTCTTCAACCCTTTCTTTGAAAATAATGGGTTGAAACAGAGTAGACTGGCAGTGTATCCATGACGATATATGAAATGATTGCATCCGTAATCGTTTTCCCACCTCGCTCTGTTCTTGTCATATGGGACACAGTTTGAAAAACTTTGTAAGACAGTTTGTGTTTTAGTCGCAGTGTTAGTGAGGTCTTATTGAAGAAGCCGACATTTCATTTTACGAGGATTTGTCTGTTCTGTATCTGACGCCGTGAATCCCAACCACTTCCAAACAACTGAAGTCGTCGAACTGTCGTTGTGAATGAGCTGCTCTTAACTGCTGGATGTCTCCGCCATGTTTATTGGGGGAGGGGAGGGGGGGGTCCGACCTCATAGAACTACAGACACCCAGACGGACGTGGAGTTGGTGGATTGCGTGGTAAGAACATTGATTTTCTAAAATTAAAATTGATTTGATCCACAAATTAGAGTTTTTGATTAAATCAATTTTTTTCCCACTCTGAGTCGAAGTCTTTCTTCAACGTATTTGTTAAAGAAAAATAGGCTTAAAAAACATGAAAGGAACTGAGTGTTTTGACATGACAGTGAAATTGAAGACAAAAACTCAATAATGCACTTGAAGATATACTATACAAAAAGTAATGTATAATTCTACTTCATAAATGGAGTATACGGTGTTGTTTAGCACATTTCCAAAACTTTAACAGTAAGTTGGAAATATCTGCTCTGATACTTGAGTTATAGTATTTCCATTGTATTCCACTGTGACTTTAAAATAAAAAATAAAATAAAAGTATGTTCTTATCCTGGTTTATCCCAGATACTTCTTTCCTCTATCTTTGCTGCTATATTGGTGAATGGTGGAACACTGAGCACTTTTTTGTCTTTTGTCTTGACACTCAATCAAGTACCTGCCTATCAGGTTCAATATGTGTTTTGTAATGGAATGCCAAATGTAATCACTCTTTCTGCAAAACAAATCTACCCACAAGTATGAGGAAAAGCAACATTGAATACATTTAAATAATTCAGGTAAAAAGCAGTTTTCAACTTATCAGCTGCATCAGATGCATCTTTTTTGGACATTCAGAGGCTGGAAACACCATTATTTTGTTCAACACTGATTCAACAGAAAAAAAGCTGTGTTTTTTGACAAATAACAGTGGTTGTACATGCTTATTTTTATGCTCAGTTGATGATATATTTTGTTGAAAAAGTTACTTTTTCTTTAGTTGTATTTGTTTTGATAAAATAATATAATAATTAGTCAAAACTTTTATCAACATCTACATGATCAGTTGATTAAATATAGGAAAATTCCTCATTTTTACTGAAAAATGTAAAATGCAGAGGATAATTGTGATATACAGTAGTAGGAAAATGTGTGTTTGTTGTGAATAGAATAGAATAGAATAGAATAGAATAGAATAGAATAGAATAGAATAGAATAGAATAGAATAGAATAGAATATACAGTAAAAGAAAAATATAAATAAGGGTAATTTCTCTGTTCATAATAAATTATAATCATGTCAACAAGAGTGCTATAAAGGCAGTGTGTAGATTAGTGTGGTCAAGGTTGGTGTTTAAGGTAGAAGAAGAATACAGGAATTTGGGTTATATTATTAGCCTGTAATGCTACAAACAGTTCAGTAAAAAAACAAATACTACATTCCTGTAGTGTGGACATTTATTTTTTTTCTCTTATGAAGATGTAACAATAATATTCTAATGAATTATGATGAATTCTTTATGAAAGGCTAAATTTAGAGTACGATTCATTTGGAAGTGATCACAAAAATGGTTCTTGATCATTAAGGGTTAAAAAAACTGCCAAGTTGTGTTTTGTTGGAACACTGGTCCTGTTCCTGTTGTGTATTAAGAACACTTGTGGTGATGCAGCGGTATAACAATAAATAGTTTCATAGTATTTGCGGATCTTTTATTGAATCGATTTACATATATATTTTGATTCCTACATATGCTCTTTGCATGCCATCCTGCAAACATGTACCGTGTAAAATCTTGTACATGCACCACTGAAACATTCAGATGGCCAATGTTGCTTTTGACCAAAGAGCACTAAGGGTCACATGGCCCTGCTCTGTTTTTCAGATGGATCCATTCAGGCAGACAACCTTAATCCTACACACTTTCAAAACCCCACCAATGCACATGTGGCTTCAACCTGAACAGAGTTAGGGGGAATAAAAGAAGAAGACCTGAAAAAAAAAAGAGAACATCAAAAGCAGACAGAAATGCAAGACAGAACACTTAAATACACAACCACGAACACACACCTACTGTGTATTTTATCTCAGACATGAACAAAGTTAAGTCCACTGCCAATGTCTTATACACAGAAGCATGAATTCAGCCCTATCCATTTCCAACTGTGTCCTGTCAGTCCATACCCAGGGCAGGGCACAGTTCAACCAAAAAAACACTTCAACTCAGTTCATCCTGTTTCACTTTAGATAAGAGTAGAAGCTAAATACAGAAATAAACATCAAAAAGACGTGAAGCTTATGCGTATGGTATAGACGCGGTAGATTAAAAACGCAGACCTATGGGAGAATATCAGCCTGCACATCGACACCGATCAAACGTCAGTATGGAACATCAGTTGTAAATCACACAAATACATCAGAGGAGTAAATCATTCAATGTAGCCAAGACGAATTCCACTCTGTGAAGTACACTGAAATACATTCTCAGAAATATCACCCAAACACTCACACTTGGTGAGACATTAGAAATGGTTTTATATGTCTGAGGGAGAACATCTGTGCCACATATTGAATCACATACCAAAGGTTCCATATGAATTATAACCTTCACGATGGAAGGTAAAACAGCGCACACTGACCAGACAGCAACTCTAAATGTAACCATGGTACTATGACTACAACACGCCCTTTTATGTGTGTTTTTTTTCCTACAAGTACAGTGTGTGTGAACTGGATATCACACTTGTGCACACTGGTGTTTTGGAGAGTAGGCCTGGGTATGTGCACAGCTGAGCATTTGCAACTTGTGCCCATTAACCCCATTCTCTGAGACCACCCCAGCATTGCAAGAGTGTGAAGGTAAACATTTCTAAATGAATTCAGCAGGGGAAAGCCCTACCGGAGCAGGGCTACATTGTGAAGGCCAAATAGTGTTATACTTAACCTAAACAGTTGATGCGAGAGCCGTAGGGAATCTCAGAGTTCATGGTTCAGCAATGAAAAGTGGAAGCAAGGTAAAAAAAAAAAAAAAAAAAAAAGAGCTACAGCTGCACACATGTGAATCGTGATGTTATGCAGAGCAGACTTGGCTGTCCACTTCATCCACAATAGTCTAATTGCTCTAAGAGTCTTTCTTTAGCTGGACAATATTAGTAAGAATCACATATTTGAAGAGCTGTGTTCCAGAACGCTTTAAATCCATTTGAAAACGTTTCAGGAAAATGACATTTTTTACCTAGACCCACAAATTTTATTAATATTCAATTGATCCTGTTAAAAGGGTTTGTTGGCTTAGACTGAACATGTTGAATAATGATTGTTAAATCAAACAACAATATTGCTGATTATAAATTCAAAGTTCATTAATTTCTTTTTCAAAACACAATAAATCCATCCTTGTTTTTCCAAAAAAAATTGATATTTTCTGCCTTAAAAACAAAAACACACAAAGAAAACAAGAGAGCATGCAACATATGACATCAGACACTCAAATACAATAAAATAAATAATAACATAAACTAAATAATGAAATAAAATAAATATTTTCAATTTCATGTTTCAATATTATGAGGGCCTATTAGGGCCAAATAAGAAAATAAAATCGCTTGTCACAAGGTGAATAAAGTCATAATATTTTGAGAATAAAGTCATAATTTAAAAAAAACTCATTATTTAATTAAATTAATGTACTTTTATGAGATTAAAGTCATAATATTTTACAAATAAATTCAACAGTTTCCGGTTACAGTGAACACAACAAGTGAAGCAGCAACTTAACTTCTGTTGAACTGCACAAACCAGATATCTGGTTATCCCCCTCTCATAAAGGTACATTTTATTAAGAACATTATTTTTGTTAAATAATGAGTTTTTTGAAAACTACAACTTTGCTCTCATTATTTTGTAACTTTATTCTCAAAATATTATGACTTTAATCTCAGAAAAGTACATTATTTTCATTAAATAATGAGTATATTCTCGTTATATAATGACTTTATTCTTGAAATAATATGACTTTAATCTCATAAAACTATGACATTAATTTCATTAAATGAGTTTTTTTTTTAAAACTACCACTTTATTCTCATTAAATTATGACTTTATTCTTGTAGTGACAAGTGATTTTACTTTCATATGTGGCCCTAATACGCCATTGTACAATGTAGTCCACCACAAAACAAAAAAATTAAAAATAACACACATACAAGTACCACTAATTAAATAAAAATTCAACAATGTTATCAATACATGTAAATCATTTAGTAACACATTAAGGTTAATAGTCATTCAGTGCCAAACCTGTAAATAGTAGTTATGGTAATGATAACACTCACTGAAGTCTGATTGGTGAAGAGAGCATATTGCATTTTGGCTAAAAGACGTTTGGCACTTATAGTGATATTAAAAAAAAAACCAAAAAAAAAAAAAAACCTGCATCTGTCAGCACATTTTAATGAAGAATAGATAATAATGCAGTATGAAACATTGATGGAGCAAAAAATAGGTTCAATACACAGAAAAATGACATGATAAACTGAATTTTGGAAAAACTTTTTTATTTATAGCATTTTGGAAAAGAGCTCTTCATTTGATGATTGAAGTTGTACGAAAATGTTCTGTGATCACAACAGGGTAATGTAACAACAAACCTTTTTCACCGCTGACACTCTGACATGTCACAGCGGGAGACGTACATGTGTTAAAAATAACATTAATAAGGTCGGCGCTTTATTTTGGTGTGTCATAGCTCTGGAAAAGTGCACGCTGCGTCACTGACATGATCCACTGTGACACTTCAAAAGGCGATGCTATCATTTATGTTACTAATCTCACCAGTGCCTCTCCTGCTGTGACTCAAACGTCTACTGTGGAAAATGTCCAGTGGTGGACTTGTTAAGTGGGTGGAGCAGCTGTTGGACATAATCAATATTCCCATTTAAAGTGTTTTCTTTTAATAATATCCACAATATTACCCAGGACAGGACTCAGTGTACAGACCTGCACTATGTCTTGTTCACAACTTTAAATCATTTCAACATCATTATGGAAGCAAATCTGTCTCGTCAAACTTTGAATTATAAAAGCCATTGAATTTCTAGCACTGAATTTTTTTGCACTGAAATTAACTACCTGATTTTTTTTTTTTGCACTGAATTAAGTATCTGAATTTTTTTTGCACTGAAATTAAGTATGTGAATTTTTTTTGCATTGAAATTAATTACCTTACTTGATTTTTTTTTACAGTAAAATTAAGTATCTGATTTTTTTTACAGTGAAATTAAGTATCTGAATTTTTTTCACTGAAATTAAATATCTGAATTATTTTTTTACCCTGACATTAAGTATCTATATTTTTTTCTCTCTGAATTCAACTCCTCATGTTTTCAATCATCTTTATTTTTCAATGTTCATAAAAAAAGTCACATTTAAAACATTCAAGTAATAACAATTCAAGCTACTCAAAGAGACAAAACATTCAGATACTACATTTCAATGCAAAAAAATTCAGCGCTAGAAATTCAATAGCCTTTATAATTCAAAGTTTGATGACAGATTTCCTTCCATACACTGTGTCTGCACAAATGATGTTGCGCTCCATCGGGTTTGCATGGCGAGACGCCGCTAAATCCCACATTTCACATGTGTTACCCTTCTAAATTAAATGTAGTTACATGTAAATCCCCTTAAATACACACACACAGCTTTTTTACATTTTCTGTTAGTGTATTGAATGCACAAATGGATTACCACACTATATTAGTATGCTTTAGATGTGTCTGAATATTTGCAAACCCATATGAGAGCCAGCCTTTCAGTATCAATGCTAAGCTAAGCTAATCACCTTTGGCTCTGTCGCCACACATAATGCACACAAATGAGAGCAATTTAGGTCACTCAGAAAACCCATGAAAACAATAAAGCATATTTTTGGAATTGTTTCTAATTGTAAGTAGTGTTTATTCCCTTAAGGAGGGGTATTTAAAAGCATACTTAAGGACCGAGTGGCATGTTGGTAATGATTACATAAGGAAAATATTTATTCAGTTGCTGGGATGATTTAGAAAGTGAATCAGAGGCATTAAAAGATTAACCTATGGAATCCACTCCCTTTGCTGCAATATTATACTGTAAACCATTAAGTAGTTGCTAAAAGCTTCTTTCACATTAGCGTAAGAATATAATATGGAAAACATTTCAGGGCTCTGACTCATTACTTTAAAGTGATTCATTAAAAGTTACCAGCCCTGCTTTGTACTGTCCCAGTTCATCTGACGAGACATGCTGTTTCCTTATGTACGAGCGGCATTTTCTACTTAGGCGCCAACTGCCATGACAAAAGGAAAACAGCTGTACAAAGACAGAATTGCAAAAGAAGGATTGGGATTAAAGTATTGATTGAACAAATAAACCAGTAAAGTCGGCAGATGAAAGAAATGTGTTTTGTCACTTCCTCACTGGGTAAATAAACAACCACACCAGATGGGCCCAGTGTCTAATTCTCGCTGCCAGTGATTCGTCCCGCCCTCCCTCTGTTCTCTCATCCAGAGCAGAACGCTGAACCTGCACGATAGGCGTCTTTTCTGCTCAAATACAAATACACGTGTCCGCTTGTCATCGTGAGCAACGCTGAATCACACTCAAAATTTATACAAAAAACCATTTAAAGTGGCACAAACTACCACAAGGCTTGCAGAATTTCCCCGACAGCTTTATCACACTATTGACAAAAAATCTCACCCGTGCAAGTCCAGATACGTTTGACTCATGAGGAATGGTTAATGTTAACCTTCAAATCAACCACCGTTGACTCAACCACTGTCTGGGGATTTGCAGGATTTTAATGGCCTACACGTTTTCCATCAGCCTGCTCTGGCCTTGACCTCTTTGTTGCATTACCACCCCATGTGGAGCAATAGAATCACATGCACGAACCACTGATGTTATTCACAACTTTTTCCAATATTCTCTCCGTGAACCTCTGCACAAATGTTTAATTAGACCATTAATTCAGAAAGTCTGATGCCTCTGGCTTCAGTGCATATCCAGGCCACTGTTTTTGCTTATTGTGTGGAACAAAAATAGACAGACATCTGAAGAGTTCAGGAGGGAATTTGCAAAGGTTTGCTGACTTTTGTGTTATTCTGTAGCTCCTTTAACCCATAAAGACCTACAATTGTTTTTATGGTGATTTCCAAATAAATTTTTTTCTCTACATTAAACTTTTATTAGATAATTTATCACCATTTATTGCAATGTTATCATCTATATTTAGCATTTTCCAGTAAAAATATTTTCCAATGATTTCATTTACTGATCATGTAAATGTTCATAAAAACTCAGTATGTTCTAAAGTTATCAAAAACAGAGAAAACTTACAAAAGAGTTAGCTTGAGGGCGGCACGGTGGTGTAGTGGTTAGCGCTCATGCCTCACAGCAAGAAGGTCCTGGGTTTGATCCCAGCACCATCCACGGTGGGACCT
>JAPTGZ010000023.1:10576229-10593353 GCA_029814645.1 Fowleria isostigma | reverse complement strand
AAGCACCTGCGGCCGGGCCCAAAAGGCAGCGCAAGATGCTATCTATCGCTTGAGCCTGTAAAATGGTTTGTCCTTTCATTTCAATGTATAATAGAGTATTTAATTGTATAATAATTGTAAAAAAAAATAAAGGTTTCTACTTTACAGATTTTGCCTATCACGGGTTCTTTTTGGAACGTAACCCCCGCGAAAAACAAGGGTTTACTGTACTACCACACAACCATAGCTCCAGCTACATGCTGATGGCTAAATATTAGCTAGCCATGTCGTCTTCATGTCACAAGTGTTTACCATGACAAAGCAGACACAGATCCATTCTCTATACTCTATGTATTTCAGTGGAGTGGATTGTGTTCATGATGATGCTATTGGTTGTAACTTTACTCGTTTATAAACTTACTTTATCAATAATTCCTGAATGCTTGTTGGCTAACGGAGATGTTAGCACACTCACTATTACATATCATTGTAATATATTATATGCATATCATTACAGCTGTTTATCCCATAGGTGTATGTTTGTTCAGCTTATTAGATCCTTTGTCTGCTTCAGGACTGTACTGTTATTACTAAACACAGAATTTAGTCAGTTGAATCAAGTTGTAGCTGGTGTTTATGATACTTGTGTCATTGTTGTACAGTAAATGTTAGCCCCGGGATGATAGCATGCTAATGCTAACGGGGTTAAGGCAGTGACAGGTGGGAGCTTTTGATTTGTTAGCCAGTTAGCTCTTAAACTGTACGGCTTAGATGGATAGATAGATGTCTTTATTCATCCCCAAATGGGTAAATGAAAATGCCATGGACTCATAACACAGAAACAAAAAACACAACATCATTCCAGACTCTGATACAGACCCTTGCAACAAAACCAACAACCCAATAGCAATTTCAAATAATAATGTTATACAAATAAACAACAGGTACAAAAGCATTCCTCAGACGTTCAGTAGACCACAGGGGCATCACCATTCACTCACCAACTAAATAAAGTTAGCATCATAGCTGCTACAGACAGCCTTGGCTCATTGGTTAGCTGCGCAGCTTATTGAGTCCCCGATACCAACGAGTCCCATGCGTCTGGGACCAGAGAGAATCCAGCAGTGTGAAATGGATTCCCCCAGGAGGACCTGGCAGTGTTTTTGGGTCTTCGTTTACTGCACAACTAACCGATGAGCTGAGGCTGTCCGCAGCTGTTAGCATCAGCATTAGCCGCAGTGCTAAAGAGCTGCTCCGGCTACATAGCCTCCTCTGTGAAGCAAAACAAATGTCTAAAACTTCAATGTTCGGCTAAAGTTTCCCATTCTGCTGCACCATAGTGAAATATTACTACTTCTCTGCCTTCTCGTCATTACCTTCACTGACAAAAAAAAAAAATGCATATGTTTGTAGAGGGAGGGTTGGTTTTACAAAAGTAAATAAGTCCTCTGGGGGAGGTCCACAGAAAAAAATGCTACAACACCAACGAAGAAGAACTGAAACCACCAAAGAAGACAAAGCGGTAAAATGTTGCCAAGTTTCACTTTAATCTATCAGTCAGGTGATTTCTACAGGTTTAAGCTTAGTGGCTCATGTATCCAGTGTGCTTTGCATTCTGGGATGAGCCAGAGCATACAACTAATGTCATAGTAGCACTGGCTACCTGGAAGGACAACAACAACATGTTTGTCTCACAGAAATACTGCTAGAGATACATCTGACCAGTAATTGTAGGCACCTTTTTACATTATCCCGTAAGTAGCCAGTGTGACATTTGTTGCAATTCCCAAATTATTTTTTCTCTAGATTTAACCATCCTTAAGTGGTTTATCACCATTTATTGTAATATGATCTTCTATATTTTTTGTTTTTTCTGTGAAAATCAGGTATTTTCCAAAATTTAATTTACTAAAAATGTAGATGTTCATAAAAGCCCTGTTTAAGGTTGAGGGATTATAACGAATGCAGAGAAAACTAATGAAAAAGTGACTTTTTCTGCAAAGATCTCAACAGCTGAACATAAAAACAAGCGTGGCCATCCACTGTCATTGATCCAATTCCATGGGTTTTACCAATGAATCAATGCTGCAGATGATAACAGTGTTTCCATAGTAACTAAGGAGCCTCTGAACATCCAAATGGGTCATATCTGATAACCATGAAAAGATGAATAACTGTATTTTACATCAATTATTGACATGGATTGATAGGATTAGTGGATCAAGGTATTAAAGTTACATCAGTGTATGATTTTGGTAGATTGTGGATGTTTGGTTCTTTATGGGTTATTTATAAAGAAGCATTTTGGTTCATTTTGACTTGAAAAGATATCAAATCAAATGGAGAAAGTTCTCGGTTTGCAAATCCATCAACTGATCTGGACCAGGACAAATGAACTGTAGGTGTGAAAACGCCCTTCCAGAGCAACAGAGGTGTGACACAGCGGCAGCCATTGATAATCCCTGGAATTACACAAACCAGAATCTGTCAGCTTGTCTTCTCAGGGCTGGACTCTGACACTGCCCAAAAACTCACATGCACGTCTTCATACACAGAGCCTATTCAAACCACAGATGCTTGATACCTCATTGTACATTCAACACTGAGGTGAGAAGCCACTTACTCCACTGTTTCCCCCCGACTCGAACTCTGTCTAGGAATATTATGCTGGCTTTTCTCCACTTGTACCACAGACTGAGTCCACACACTTCAATAAAAATGCAAATGCATGCTTGTAAACACACACTAAATAATCCTATATAGCACATACTTTTGAACACCCAAGCTGTGTGAGTTGGGGCCAGCAGTGACAGTGAGCTGCAGATCAAACACAACAGAGTTCTCTCCTGAGGCAGTTCAGGAAGACCTCTGTACGCGAGGAGGACCCCTGGGGTTCAACTGGCTTCCTGTGCGTTCCAACAGCCCCTGTCTCTGCAGGTTTAGAACAGGTGGGTGGATGGCGTTACACATACCTGATTGACTTCATTACCCCTTTTCCTGACGGGGATAAGAGAGCCATTCGCGCGTTATATGACACCTGAGAGAGCATACACATGCATGAACACCAACAGTCGTGACCACACATGAATGCACACAATTAACACATTACAGAACATTCTAATACACATGTTAACCTGCACACGAGTACAGGCCACTCACCAACATCTCAGCAAATTTTCCTCTGAAAAGTACACCAATGAGAGTGAGATAGGGATGGGAATTGATAAGAATTTAACAACTGATTTTATTGATATTATTGATTTTGCTAATTGATCCAATTCCTTGTTGATTATCTTATGGATTCTCATTGGGTGAGGGAGTCAAAATGTACAAACTGGTTTGTTTGCATTAACTGTCTTTTATATGTCTATCTCTGCACAAAAAATATAACATATACATAATCACAGATTCCTCTGTCTCTTGTTGTTGTGCATCTCAGCCCTCACCCCCCACCTCCCCCACTCCTCCCTACAGATGTGAGTCCAGATCCAAGCCCTAGGGTGTTTTCACACAGCGTACTTGGATCCATGCTGTACTTGGACATGCTTCACACCTTTCCTGCAGTGTTGCATTCACAATGACATACCGTGGCCTATACTTCAATACAAATGGGGCCGAAACAGTAGGTGGTGATTTGGAGGGAACTGTCACTATCCAACAAACCCA
This sequence comes from Fowleria isostigma, assembly GCA_029814645.1. NCBI lineage: Eukaryota > Metazoa > Chordata > Actinopteri > Kurtiformes > Apogonidae > Fowleria > Fowleria isostigma. The sequence goes on along the minus strand of JAPTGZ010000023.1, from coordinate 10,589,708 downwards.
GCAGTCAGAAGAAGACAAACCCAGGAAATACTTTTATATCTGTTAGTCTGTTTGAGGGTAAGTGAAAAAGAACAACCTTTAATGTCCCTGATATATTACCAAGTGGTCCAGTTGATAAGGCCAGCCTGTGCTGCATGGATCCGAGGCTTTTTCAGGAGACAACAGTTGAGGAGTTTGTTCACCGCTCTAGTTGCTGAGTAGCGATTAGGGTCACTTCTGTTATCAGAGTGGTGAACAGATGTCATGTCTATTCTTGCATCCATGATCCAGGCCAGAGCATGAATCACTTCCACACACATGCATACCATGCTGGAGTCCAGCCGGTCCGTACTCAAGACCACCTTCTCAGCTGGACTCAGGTATGGTACTCAGGCAAGGAACATTTGCTTTCACACTGATAAAATTAAGCAGACCTGAGTCCATAGTGTACTCGGATATGGACTTGGATATGCTGTGTGAAAACGCCCCTAGATTCACAAGCGTCACTAAGTAGCGTATCAAACACATGACATTCCTGCAAATGCATGTCATGCTGTGTGGACAAATGTTTGAACATATTGCAGGTCTTCCCCCCTTTGAAGAAATGGAAGCTTTGCAAGTGTTACAAGTGGCCCTGGTGTCATCTTTTAGCGTAAAATACAACCATGATGTCATGTTTGGGTACGTTCTAAACCAGAACAATGTAGTGTACATGTGACAATATCACGCATGTGTAATGAAGGCAGAATCGATAAGCAGAATCGTTAAAAAAGCAGACAAACGATTCCAAGGAATTGAGCTAGTGGGCATAGGTTCTCAAAAAGAACCGGTTCTTGATTCCCATCCCGAGTGCGGGATTCACCTCAAAGTACAAAAGCTCATTTTAACATACGAAATTCATACAAAAGAAGATGCGTGGGACTACATCAGGAAAGACTTTTCAACATCTGAAAGATAACACTGAAGAGAGGCCTCTGCATTCCCCACAAGGCACGATGAAGCAAAAGATAAACTTGAGATAAGCATACGGTGTCTGTCAAGGCCACATAATTGTTGTGAAAATTACAGTGATCTACGGTGCAAAAGCTACAACAGGAAATACTAGGCAATGTTGACTAGTTGAAGTTCTTAATCACATGTCAACAAAAAGTAAAGAAAAATGTCACTGCTGTTACAAAAATACAGGTTAAAGTATATATTCTAGTAAAGTTATTAAAGTATCAGTCCTGAAAACCTTCATAATGGACAGATTTGACCCCATACTCATCCCATAAAGCATGAAGACAAGGCATGAGTACTTCTTCTTAATACTGGAACAATGAACACAGTTACTGCTGATCATCCGGTGTCTCCTCACTCACAATGATGACAGTTGAGTGCACTGACACAGCTGAGCAAAGGCCTTATTGTGGCATTAAATGCATGATCTGAGCTAGGAGAGGAAAGTTTGCCACATTTCATTAACCTCACATTGAGCCGAGCAGGTCTGATGAAGTCATGCATCTTGAACTCCATTTTGCTTTAATTTAGAAGACTTTCACTACAGTATACAAGTCATCAATCACGTCCTCACTCTGTCCTCGCTCATGTCCCCGAGCCAAGATGTGGATAGAGCCACAAACACCCATATCCACTGAACCATATGTATAGAGTCAAAAGAACAAACATCCATCCATTCTGCGCTCCACTCTCCCCCACAGCTTTCCCTTAGTCACACAGACACATCTGCAAGGCCACATTTGTCAATCAGTGCAGCCAAATGGGTTTAAACAAAAGCAATGATAAAGTCTCTTCATTCTGCTGTAAGCTCGAGAAAAACCCATGCGCAGTCATTCCATCGAGACAGAAGCCTCGGAGCTCAAAATAATCAGTGGTGCCTGACATTGTCTAATCACTTTCTACCAGAGCATGAAAAAGCTGAGGAGTAGACAAACAGACAGCAATACTCATTGAAAAATGATGTAGTTCTTAAAAGAAAAATGCAATATGTTGGCATGAACAATAATGTTTGAGCAGCGCTGACACGATAGAGAGTAATTTTTAGTTGAATAGGAATTTTATCTTAACAAACTTTGATGTTTTTTGGTGCCTTTAGTTATTTAGTTTAACTCATAAAGACCCAAACAGCCAGCGAGTCAGCAACAACCACAATCATGTATTGATTTAAAATGATAAATAACTTCTGAACCACTAAACCCATTAACATGTTGAAATAATTGGTGTAAAATGCAGTTTGTCATCTTTTCATGGTCATCACAGGCTCCCAAGTGAACATGGATATATCTTCTATAACAATGATTCACCAATAAAACCCATAGAGTTTGATATATAAAAGTGGATGTTCAGTTGTTCATATCTTGGCTAAAAAAGTCACTTTTTCATCAGTTTTCTCCTTTTTTGATATAATATCCATCAACCTTAAACAGAGCTTTTATGAACATCTACAGGTAAATAAATATAAGAAAATACTTGATTTTCACTGGAAAAATGTAAAATACAGATATAATGTTACAAAAATGGTGATAAATCACTTAGGAAAGGTTAAATATAGAGAGAAATTATATGGAAAGCACCACAGAAGTAGCACTGGGTATTTATAGATTAAGGTCAAATACTTAGCAGGAACATGAAGACTGTTTGAAACACATTATATGATTATAAAACAAAATATCTGAGACAAAAAACAAAAACATCATCTCAGGTTTTAATGGCATGATGAACAATTAATGTTTCATCAACCCTTAAAGATCTGGAGCTGTATTCATGGAGATTTCCAAAAGAATTCTCTACCTTTAACCCTTGCTAAGTGATTTATTGACATTTACTATGATATTATCCTCTGCATTTTGCCTTTTTCATAAAAAATTTGATATTTTTTGGTACAGTGATATTGTCATAGGGTTGGGGCTCTGTTGGAGCATGGGTGGGGAGTAGGGGTGGGATTGTTCTTGTTTATATTAACTCATTTATGTTTGTAACATATTTAGCTTGTTCATTTTCTGCATATGGTAGAACAGGTCATCCAATGTATGAGAAGTCGGCAGTTCGAATCCTGCCTCTGACTGTCCACATGTCAGCGTGCTTTTGCAAGACACTTCACCCTAAATTACTCCCAGTGTGGTCTGGTAGTGTCTTATATGGCAGCAGCCGCCGACTGCTGTATGAGTGTGTGCATGAATGGGTGAAAGCGAGGCTTTATAAAGCACTTTGGGCTCCATCAAGCACTATATAAGTTCAGACCATTTATCATAACAAGACTTTGAGCAAAAAAAAAAAAAAAAAAACAATAATTAGGTATTTTCCTCAAATGTATTTACTGATCATGTAGATATTGATTAAAATGCAGAGGAAATTCAAAGGTTGTTGTATCAAAGCACAAAATACTGAAGAAAAGACTTTTTAGGTAATACATATCATAAGTATATGTGAAAACAAGTGTCTACAACCATTACCATTTGTCAAATTACATGAGTTTTACTGGTGAGTCCAGTTGCAGAAAATAAATGTTTTTTCATGTTCATTGCCGAACCTCTGAATGTTGAAAAATGACATATCTGATGCCTGAAAAGTTGAAAAAGTGTATTTTACCTGAATTATTTATATGTATTGGTAGGATTAGTGCTTCAAACGTTGTCATACATTGTAACGCTAGTTAGGTTTGTAAGAGTGAATTAAATGATAAATAATAAAGTAAAAAAAAAAGAAAAGAAATCTATCCTTTACTTGAAGATGAAGAAAACCAGAAATCCCTGGTATAGGAGGTGAGTTAAAAATACTAATGTGGGAATAAACCTCTGTTTCTTAATGATGGTTGTAAATTGAAGTATAGTGTGGCTGAAATTGGCAGCCAATTCAGTCTGTTGAGTACATGGAAAACAATGAGATAACTGCAGGCTTTAGCGGTCTTACGAAACAGCAGAGCGGAGAAGCCCGTCAGGCCCTTTAAAGCCTTCCACATCACTCACACTAAGCAGACTGTCCGCCTGCAGGAAATTCCTCCTTACACCAATCCATTCTGGGACATCCACTGGACTTGTCCATTTAATAAAGTGTCCAATCTGTGACCAGCCTTGGACCTGCTTTCATCATAATTTCCTTCTTCAAAATCCCAAAAGAACTAGTAACCCAGAGTTCCTCATTTTTAATAATATCTCCGGGTATGAGCCTGAGAACAAAGATAAATCCTGTCAATAACTGTGATTCTCTGCGTAAAGAAAACAAATGCAATAGGCTTCCACCGTTCTTCAATGTATGGAGCCTTCATCAAAATGTCCTCCTCAGCATGAGTTGGATGACATCCCAGAAACATTAAGATTAACATTTATAACCGCAAGAAAAAAAAAAAAAAAACTTTATAGGACAAGCTCCATGCTTTTGCTGTTGTATCAAAGAAATAGCATTCCAGCATTGGCTAGATTTATGGCAGATCTTCCAATTAAAGTTCCAATTCTGCACTTCTAAAAGCAGCCTGTATTACATCAAGTTCTGGCAAAAAAATTTGTATATATTACGGTCACTGATGTCACCACTATTCTCATCTCGCTACCCATCACCACTATTGTTTTTAATATAAGTGAGCTATGTCTAAAGTGAGGTGGAAGTGTAGAGGAGTCGCTAGCAGTGCACGGCGCTCATGCCAAAAACTATGATCTTGTTCTTCATCCGTGGCCCATAAACATTCAGCGGTGTTTTCATTTCTGAGAGGAAAAGCAGTTTTTTACTTCTTATGTGGCAGATACGGCCTCTTGTACAAAAACATTTACTCCATCAAAAGACAGAGATGCTTTCTCAAACACTTATCAACATGGATTTATTCTTTTCCATGAATTTGATTAAGGAGGATCTATTATGCACATTTCCAAGTCCATATTTTTATTCTGTTTTCTGCCAGCCCCAGAGGCTCTGTAAACAACCACTAATAGAAGTTTTTATTTCCTATATCTATTTATTGCTTTTTTTTTTCCTCCTTTGAAATGCTAGCCATGATCCTCGTCTGAATCTAATCTGGAATATAACAAAGAGCAAGTTCAAGTGCTTTTAAAGTGCTAATTGGGTGCTAACAATGTTCCATGATTGTTGTTGCAGTAAACCTGCTCATAAATGTCACATTACTGAATGGTATATATCTGTACACAAATATCACACCTCAGACTGTCAGGTTTTCAGTAGCTGAGAGACCCTCATTAGGAAGACTTAGCACTTTTCTTTCTACAGTAAAACAGTGGGTTATTATTGTGGCTGATTTGAAGTCTGTAGGAAAGAAACTCAATTCAGGTTGTGCTCATAAAGACTCGGGAACTTTTTGTGTGCGCCGAGATGAGTATGTAGCAGCAAGGGTTTGAAAGCGAATACAGATGTCTTACTCTAAAACCACCCACTGCATGCCATGTTTAGACATCTTCATGACTGTTGTGTGTGTCAAATTGCCAAAGCAAACCTATTTTTAAAATATTGTTAAAGGGTATTTACCCATGTGAAAAGTGGTTTCCGTGAGACAAAAAAGACCAACAATACTACACTACAGAGAAACAACTGAGACACAAATGGGGTAAAAAGGGTGATTTTGAATCTGGTTTGGTTTACTACACACTTTAAAAATTAGTTCCATCATAAAACTGGACTCGCACACTAAATTTTACAGCTTCCAGTTTCTGGATTAAATTGCAGGAGACAGGAGTATAATGTTGTTTCTGTTACGAAACGCAGACACCGAGAGTTAAGAGGTTGGAAAATGAGTCAAGCATATTGCAGAAGATTTGATAGCAAGCAGTTCATGTTATACGAGGCGATGATACCGGAGGAGAAGGAAGAGATGGGCAAGAGAGGTAGTGGGTGAGGGTGGTGGTGGTGGGGGGGCAAACAAGGATGAGGTCAGGAAAATGAAAACAATAGATTTAGATCTGTCATGCGAGAAACAAAAGAGGCTTTGTGATTTTAGCCAAAAAAACAGCGACTGACTTTGCGGACACTTAGCACTTAACTAAATTGTACATCAATAAAAACGTCCAAGCTCCTGTGGAGATGTGGCTTTCTACACAAGGAGGGATGGAGAACTGGATGAGACAGTGATGCTGTGGTAGCAGAAGGACTTCATGCTACAGGGAAGGGAGCCAGTCTGTCCGGCATGCTCAAGGGTATATGCTCTCCCACTAACCATCATCAATGTGGTAGCAATCAGCTGTGGTGCTGGAGGAAAATGAAGCGAAAGGAAAAATCATCCCACAACGGCTTCACCCCCCCACACCCCTACAAGGCGCCCCTCTGTTTTTCCCCTCTCCGTCCCACCTCTTCCCCCAAAATCAGTGGTGCCGATTGTTCATTCGGGGATGAACAAACTAATATGGCTGTTCTGGGCAAGACGACAGACACAGACATGCCAGTGGTTGAAGCAACTGGCAATGCAGAAGACGCCACAACATCCATCCCAAACCTCCTTTTCCTTCTTTTTCCCTTCGGAAGCCAAGAGCAGAGCCCTCAAATCTTTCTACTGGTAATGAAGCAGATAAAAAACACTATTATCATTTATGCTGTTTATGCTTTAAATGTCCAGGAACTGAACTTTTTATAGTAATTTATGTTTTATTGGCTTTGCAGGCTTGTGTTTCCAGCCTGGTATAGTGCTGAATCCTGAAGTAAAGAGGTTTTCATGTTAGAGTGTTGAAAACCTTCAGCCAAGTGAGAAAGGTCTGGCTTATGGTTGTTCTAAATCAAATCTGCCAGAGTTTAGATCAAGGAATCGCACTGTTAAAAACACACGCGTGCCCACAAACAGAAACACACCAATCCATTAACAGAGTCCAAGACACATCCGTGCCAAGGAAGCATATGGGGAATCACAACCCAACACACACCAACGGATCCTGTGAATGCAGTAATGATTATCTTTACAGACAAGGATCAACATTCTGTGGCTTTACCATTTCAGTATACATTCTGTTTCCTGAATGGAGTGCTTCTGCAGCGTAGTTTCCACTGTAGAGCGCTTTAAAAAAGTGAACATAAACAGTGAGCGCTAGAGTGAGGCTCTGTGCTGGTGCTTTTCTCCATGAGCATGTGGACAGCACGGCTCTGCTATTTGTCTCTCTTTAATAACCACTAGAAAAGCACCCGCAGATCCAGCAAGATGTTTTCAAAACCATTGAGTTATGGTTTTACCACACTGATGTCACTGTTTAATAGCATGCGTTTTGCTGAATTCTGAACTTTCCTCTAATACTTGAATCATCTCATCAACCCCAAAAGGAGGACAGATCGTCTTCATTACTCCTCATTGCCCTTCTGTCTTCTATGCAATCAGTAAGCCATTTATCGAAATTAACTTATTTCAATTGTGGCACAGAACTAAGACTATGGGTAATGAACAAATATGAAACAGAGCTGTTTGGTTGGTCTGAGATTTTTCTGTCATTGTGTTTGTGTTGAGAAATACCAACTCAAACCAGACACATGCACACAAACACATTCATTTTTATTCATGAAAATGAACTTGGGTGAATCTCAGCCTTGACCTAAAACTATGAGACTGTACCTCATAGTTAATAAAAAGCATAACTATATGGTCAGTCTATGGTCTGCTGTCTGACAGGATCTGTGTTGACTAAGAAGCCCCTGATCTTTCTCTCCATCTCTTTCTTCTTCATGTCTTCTCTCCAGCTCTGACTCATTCTCCATTACAAGTCCCAGGTCTGGCGTCAGACGAAGCACTAAGTCAAAATGCCTTAATCAAATAAGTCATTTAAAACAAGTAAACGCTGCCTCTTAGTCTCCTATTCTATTGGACTTCCACCATGTCCGCCTCCGCTGGCAAAACAACCTCTGGGGTACAAGTCTTATTACTGAAGGATGTACCGTATCCAAAAATGTATGAACATATATCTTTTTCATCAGTTTGAACGAAAATGTGCATTATTGCATGCAGCACTTTGTATAAATAAGAAAAGAGCCAAGCACGCTCATATGTGTTTAGCTAGCTCAAAACATGTTGTTTATGGTGGACCAAATCAAGGATCGGAGATTTCAGTTAGAGTGCATGAAAACACACAAAAACAGGACACGTCGCTACGATGACATCAGTTGTTGTAGATGCTGATATTATACATATCCGACCCGTCTAAAACATTAACTTCTTCCGTGATGTTAGCATAACATACACAAATTCAAGCAAATTAGCAGGAAAGGAATATTAAAAGTCTTGCGTATGATACCAAAACCACAACAAAACTGGAAGAACTGGAAATATGGAGTATTAAAATGTAAAGGCAGCAGCGTATGTGCCCTTTGACAGGTGGCTATGATGTTTTAGTGTATGAAGTAGTCAGTCTCTTTTGTAGAATAGACTCGTACACTGTCTCTGCCGAATCTAACTTTTCTCTCCTGCTGTTCGCTGCCCTCTGACCACCTCAACTGCCACAGCTGCTTTAGAGCACAGCAGATCAAACTGGAAACTACTTTACATTAGCATACTTTCTCCTGGCTGACATTTTTCAGTCTGACAGTTCTGAGATGAGAAGGAGAGTGAAGATCGTCCTGACTTAGCCTGCTACTTTCAAGGCTTGCTGGGCTGTCTATTATTTCCCTGATGGCCTTTTAAAAGAGGCTCATCCATCATTCCTTGACAACATCTGTCTCTCTATAACCTCTCTGGCCTGATATGAAATAATATTTTTTAACAAGTCAAGTCTGTCACTGTAATGGACAGCTCCTCCCACTGGGTGGCATGAAGTAAAGACTGTGAAGCGTGTCATTCACGGAACTCAGCGCCATGCATGTGTGTGTCCTTGCGTTTAACCCATAAAGACCCATCACTACTTTTGTGTCAGTTACTAAATAAAATGTTCTCTATAATTAACCTTTTTTTAATCCATAAAGACCCAAAACCTCCACCATCTACCAAAATAATCTACTGATATAAACTGTTTAATCCCTGTTGATCCACTAATCAATATAAATAATTGGTGTAAAATGCAGTTATTCATCTTTTTATGATCATCAGATATGACCCATCTGGATGTTCAGAGGCTCCATAGTTACCATGGAAACACCATCACCATCTACAACATTGATTCACCAGGAAAACCCATGGATTTGGATCAGTGACAGTGGATGGAGACACTGAGTTTTTCTCAGTTCATGATAAATTTTGCTGAAAAAGTCACTTTTCTTCAGTTTATGCTGTTTTTAATATAATAATCCTCAACTTTACTCTAAACCATTGTTAACAGCTACATGATTAGTAAATAAGATCTTGGAAAATACCTGATTTTCACTGAAAAAACACACAAAATATACAGATAATATCACAATAAATGGCAATAAACCACTTAAGCGGGGCGGCTGTGGCATAGTTGGTAGAGTGGGTCATCCAATGATCAAAGGGTTGGCGGGCCGAATCCAACTGCCCTCCAACTGTCCACATGTCAAAGTGTCCTTGGGCAAGACACTGAACCCTAAATTGTCTCCAGTGCATGCTGAGGTAGTGCCTTGCATAGTGGCTGACCCCCACTGGTGTATGGTGTATGAGTGTGTGCATGAATGGGTGAATGTTAGGCTTGTATTGTAAAGCGCTTTGAGCATCACTAATGCGTGGAAAAGCGCTATATAAGTACCAACCATTTACCATTTAAGGAAGGTTAAAAATTAATTTGGGAAGTGTCACAGATATCACACTGGGTCCTTATGGGTTAATAGAAACAGTAAAGTAGGATGGAAAAGGCTTCAAGGGACACCTGAGGAGATAGAGATCAATTTAACTGAGAATATGATACAAAAAACTTTTGTTTTCTTTGGTTTGCAAGCTCAGGATTCCCTCTGCAAAATTGCATGATGGGTGAGTGATGAAAAGTCTGAAGAGGAAAGCCCCAGTGATGAGGAACTGCAGCCGCCATGTGTTACTCAATGCCATGTGTGGTGCCTACTGTCGGACCCACACGGGCCCCACTCTCAGTGTAATTAACGCCCCAAGGGCTGGAGTTGCAGCTTCTATATTTCCTAATGAAAGAAAGATGGCTGTCTCTCTGCAATATCCAGCGCACTCCAAAAGTCTAATAATCCCTCCGCACATTATTCATCTTTGCCACAATACCCCACTATTATATTCAAATGATGCATGCAGCGTATGCACATGACTGTGCATTAGTCCACGTGTGCTATTCTGTTTGTTTTCTCTTTGTGACTTTGACAGCGGAGTGTGCATGTGCATGTTCTGGCCTACGCTGATTGTATGTCTGTGTGCATGATTGTGTATGGGTGTGTATATGTGTGTATCGTGCAGATTGATTGTGCAGCCATCAGGGCCTCTTCTGCGCTGTGTGAGTGGGTTCCTGTTTAACACAGACAGGCAGGGTTCACTGTGTGCCAAGCTGGCATGCTCCCTCGGATAATGAGAGACTATGCTTTGGTTTGGATTGTTGATTAAGGATTATTCAACAACACAAACAAGCTACTGTTCAACCATGTGCGCACACATGAAGTGCATTGAGTCCTAGACGTTAGGGCCAGATTTGGTCTTAGCGTACAAAGAAATGTTGCTGGAAAATATATTGAGAACAAGAGGAAAGTTAATACAGTAAATGTGTATAAATCATGTCTATATAAACACTGGAGAGCTGGGCTGGCATCTTGTCACGCCTGCTCTCTATTTCTGCTTCTTTGCTGCAACAAGTGATAGCAAAAAAAGTTGATTGCTGCTGCTATTTACAAGGCAATGTGGGGTTCACTTTAATTTCCATTAGCTAATTTTTAGACTGTAAATGTACATTTGCAATTAATCTTGGATTAGAAAAATAACACAGCAGAGAGAAACATCATTAGTCTATAGTATGGCATTGTTTGGTTTACTAAAGTATAGAGAATTCATTATGTACTTTAAGTATTAGAGTAAAATAGCAGTAAAAGAAAACAACAACAACAACTAAACCAACATCCCTAATTAAATGTTAACACAGCAACATTTGAAACAATAACATCAAAATAGTTAGGTTAGTAATGTGGGCAATTAAAATCTTAGAGGATTTAAATAGTCAAAAGACCCCAGGAAGCAGAGCAGCAGCCCAAACGCGTTCAATATTGGCACTGTTCATAGCGACTGGCAGCGCTGTGATGTGGTGACAGTGTTTTTGTAGCTTAGTAGTGCTCCCACAGCGGCTGTGTAATAACACTGATCACTACAAGAAGGTACCACCAAGAAAAAATAAACAAGCCAAACTGTGACCAGTCATTAATTGTGAATGGTGAAGGAGTCGCAGCCGCCTGCTGCTACATGGGAAATGAAAGCTTCTATTTATCTAACAGGACATTATATGACATAGCATTAATCACTATGTATAAAAGATGCAATTTTCGATAATTACTCTTAAGACTACTACAATAAATATTTCACGTCTAGCTGAACACAATATATCTTTTTTCTGAGTACTAAGTAGAGTCTGTTAGTATCAATATTATTGTTGGAGGTTGTGATTCCAAAGCATGTTTTTCTTTACATTAAATGCCAGAGAACAACAACCAGTTATCACAGCTCACACTGTATTTACCTCCGCCAAGGACGTTATGTTTTTGCCAGCGTTTGTCTGTTTGTCTGTTAGCAACTTTACGCAAAAACTACCGGATGGATTTTGATGAAATTTTTAGGACATGATAGGAACAACACAAGGAACAATCAGTTAGATTTTAGGAGCTATCTGACATTTTACTCCCATCCAAATGCGCTAATTCGGTTCAAATGGTGCTAGTTATGGTCTCTCTTCTCTCCTCCATGTGGGTGTGGGCGGGGCTACCTGCGCTTCACTGAGCTGTGTGTGTGCGGTTATCATGCTTGGCAGAGGTCTGTGCTCTCTGAGTGCTTTTTTACTTCATATCTATTACAAACATTGACCCCTGGTAGAAGCTAACCCACTACCAGCAAAACTGTGAGATGAGCTATAAGGACATTACACATAAATATGCAAATAGTCACTGGTAAGCTACTACACTAAACAACTTTAAAAATGCACAATAAAATTTATGAATGCTTTACTTTTAATTCATGGACTATATTTTCAATTATACATATTGTTCTTACTGCAAACATTCTGGGAGACATACAAGGGTTCCTACAGGTTCATACAAGTTAAATCTAAAACCTTTTAAAGATAATTTTAAGACTACTTGAACACAATTTAATGCCCATGTCACAGCCATACTGGCAAAATTTGTGTCTTCTAGAATTTAGGAAAATGTACTTATTTACTCCAATGCCTGGGCTGCAACGTTAGCAATAATTGGTCCCTAATTTTAATAGAAATTGCTTTATTTATTTATTTATTTATTTTTATTTTGAATATTTAAAAAAAAAACAACAGGACATTTGAAAAGAAGCAGGATGAAGTTTGCATCTTGGACATTTTCCAGACACATTTAAACACAATCCAGGAAACAAATTTGTGGCAATATAACTTAGGACCTACCATATCAAATTTAATACCTTTTAAAAACTTCTTTAAGGTATTAAATGCAGATTTGTAAATTCAAGACTTTTTATGACCCCACAGGAACCCTGCAATCACACAAGATTTTGAATCAAGGAAAGGGGTTATTCAATCAGGCTGTATAAATTTGACAGTACCATTCATTCTTACATGGTTGCACATAAGCATGGCATTTTTAATACAGACATGTCCTCATTTTTACATCAGGGTTTTTATAGGGAAGGTCATATGTATACAAAGCCTACACATTTTTGTTTAACAATTTAGCCCATCCCAGTATTTCACTCCTCTACCTTGTTTGTGCACTTTACAACTTTTAGAAATTGGTCTGTGGTGAGAGAAAGCACAATCAGTCAGGCAGAACAACAGTATATTGTGTGTCTGAGAAACTGTTTGGAGTGTCTGAGCACTAGAGCTACGCAATACATCATTTGAGCATCGTCATTGCAATGTATGTGTGCGCAATAGTCACATCATACATCCTGCAATGTAGGAGGAAAATGAACTCAACACTTTCTCGTATAATTTCAAAGGTACCTGACACACTCTGCATGCGGCAATCCACCAATCACAATCGTTCTTAATCACAGTTTGGAGTGAGTCACTGGTAACAACATTGAAAAAGGAGCAACAAACATGAGAAAATCACCAAAAAAGAAGATTTGGTGCCAAAAAGAAAAGCAACATCAGTTATCTGAAATTATTTTGGCTACACGAAGGATAAAACTGAAACGTTCTGTGTTGATAGGTAAGAGTTAACACAACTAATCTGTTTGACCAGTTATGTCGGCACCACACAGCTATTGTTTGTGTTTTTGTACTGTAGAATGCAAGGCCCCTTTTTTTGAATCTAGCTGTAAGTGTTCAGCTTGAGCATAATTATGTACCCATTTTATTAGTTTTTTCTTATGTATTAGAAGTCTGTAATCTATGAGATGTTTTATTATGTTGGTTGTTTGTCGCCCTGCGATGAACTGGCGAAATGTCCAGGGTGTACCCCGCCTTCGCCCTTAAGTGGCTGGGATAGGCTCCATGC
>JAPTGZ010000023.1:10556507-10576129 GCA_029814645.1 Fowleria isostigma | reverse complement strand
TATTTTTACAGCAAACTAACGTAAACAAATAATAGTTCTGTTCTGTAAAATTTACGGTTGCCAAAACAGCATACCGTCTACATTGTCACTGTAATTTTTATGGTAAATTTCTGGCAACCTCAGCTGCCGGTATTTCACCGTAAATTATATGGATTTTTTCTCACAGTGTAGCTCCTCTGCTAAATCTGGTGTATGCATTTTGTTCCTTGTAACTACTGCCAATACACAATGTCCTGTGACCAAATAAATTAAATTTAAAAAATGAAATGAAAAAAATTATATCCTACTGAGTATTTTTTATATATAACAATATATATCGCTGGCTTAAAAAGAATCGCAATGTCAGTTTTTTCAATATCGTACAACCCTACTGTGTACATCTCATGACAATTCTAGCAAATTTTTAAAAGTGCATTTTAAAAGTTGTTTAGTACAGTTTTGTTTGTCCACAGCTGGATTAGACAAAATAAAAGCCCCCCTGTTGCAGCGCCTCAAAGAACTGTCTCAGCTGCGACAGATGTATCAACCAATATCTTGACCAGAGAAATATTTCAGGATGAACTAACATGGATAGACCTTTTCACTTTTCAAACCTGACCCTCTGTATGTATTTCCAGATTGAGCCTGGCAGGAGTTGAAGTGAGAGGCAGAGATGGACAGACAGAAAGGGGAATGAGAGGAGAGGAGGTATGAAATATCTGGCAGGAGTACTTAATGCTGAACCATATGCACATAGTGAGGGGGTATGTGGGCAATGCTGGGCAAAAAAGTTTGGTCGAGAAAAATAACTCCTGTTTACTTTCTTTAGACTTCCCATTGGCCACCTCATTCCACAGCAGAAATACATGTGTCCCAGTGTTTATTTAGATTTGTATATTGAGCCTGCTTATAAACCTGAGAATAACCTCAGATTTGGGAAAGATTGTCATTACAAACTAAAGGACTTGGTGCAACGCTTACTGTGCAGGTTACTGAGCTAAAAAAAAAAAATCTACTATCAGCACAAATGTGTAGTTTCCAATTACAAAACCAGCACTGGCTTAGTTGTCATGAAAAGGGAAGAGTTTCTGTCAGCGCACATGATTTTTGGATAATGGAAAATCAGTTATTCATAAATATCAAGATGTAATTTTACCATCTGATGATCCGTCGAGCATCCGCTTAGAATATCTGCCAAAATGGAGTGTATTTCTGCCAGCATCAATCAGTGTGAATTCGGTTGAGACATGCGAGGCAGTGGTCCAACGAGGTGCAGCACGATTCCCCACTGACAGAACGGACTGATGTGATCCGTAAGGTCGGGGAGGAAACACGTTCAGGATAACAGTCAAACGTGTAACATACCACAACACCTCGTCATGTCAGTGTGCGATGATTGAGTTCACATGGAAACGACCAGTCAGTCATTCTGAAGGTGAAAACGTTACATATGTGTCATTTGACTGACAATATTCAGTCCTCTCAATGCGCGCCTGTGGAACAATTTTACATGTCTGTGGACTATAGTTACAATGACAATAAAAAAAGTCTAAGTCTAAATCTAAGTCTAAGATATTCTATTCTATTATTAGAGATACACTAAAAAGAGGAAATATTGGTGTCTTTAATATGAGGAGTCTAAGCACTCATAACTCATCCTGTTGGGTCCAACATTTTGAACAAACTAATAGCATTAGTAGTGGCTAAATTTATTTTTCCAGTTCTTGGATGCTCTAATTGTCACTTTTCTCAACTCAAGGTTTTTGCATTTCCTGACAACTTTGAAAAAAAAATTACTCAGACAATTTTAGGAAGGTGACTGTGCGGACGACGATGATGGTGTGATGGTGCATGATGTTGTATTGGTACTAGAGCTGCGCAATATATTGTTTAAGCGTCATCATCGTGATGTACGTGTTCACAATAGTCGCATCACAGGTCCTGCAATGTAGGAGGTAAATGAACTCAACGTGTTCTCATCTAATTTCAAGGGTGCCTGACACACACTGTGCGACCAATCGCAATCGTTCTTTATCAGTTTGGAGTGAGTTGCTGGTAATAACATTGAAAAATGAGCCATGAAAAAGAGGAAAATCACCAAAAACGAACACCTGGTGCAAAAAGAAAAAGCAACAAAGGATAAAAAAACGTGTTCTGTGTTGACAGTGCATTACACCTGTTAACGCAAGAAGTAACACGACTAATTTGGTTGACTATTTATGTCGGCACCACACATCTATTATATCCTGAGTATTTTTTCATATTGCAATATATATATAAAAAAATCACCATGTCAGTTTTTTTTCCAATATTGTTCAGCCCTAATTGATACTAAATAGAAACATTACTATTATGAATGAAGACTCAAAATGCCTCATGGAAATAATAATATAATTTGTTTTTTATTTCTTAAAATTGCCCAAGGTTACAGACAGTATTATTGGTTCAAACTGCATACTGCTGAAAAAAATCATATTAAATTAAACATACGTATTGATAAAATTACATAGAAAGCTTCAACAATATTACATATCAAACAATTTCTAATTCAGGTATAATTTTGGCTTTATTTACATGCTTCAATGTTTGACCTCAATATTAAAATGTTAAATAAAATTCTATTTTAAACCTTCCCAGGCAGGGAAGTACCTTTAAATTGCCAAGTTTGATCAATTGCAGTAAAGAATAAAAGTATCCAACTAGCTCTCTCATGTGGGAAGCTAATATATGTGTGCAAAAGAATCCCTCACCACAAACACACTACCTGGATTATGCCGACTCACGCACACAAACACACACATTTCTAATGGGAGCACCAACATGAGGCTGCCAGGCCATGCATCTAGTGAAGGGCGGGGGGTGGTTGGGAGAACAGAACCGTCTCAGGTACTAGGACAGCAGCATCATTATAAGCCCCCCGGAAAAATAACCCAGTCTTAATGCAACACGACGGAGCTGGCCAGGGCTAGCCAGACCTTGTCAAACGGGCCTCAGATAGTACAAGCCACAGCACCCAACATCTCGACAAGCATACAGGAAATCCAGATAAATACATAAATAAATAGGAGTGTTATAGTTGGCAGAGCCATGGTGTTTGAGAATACCTCCGTATATTTGGTTTGCTACTTGAAGCTCTCTGCACTGCAGGATATTCAGTGTCTATACAGGCCTTTCATGGGGCAAGACCAGGGCTGCCCTGCGTAGAAATGAATGTAGGGTTTGATGATCAAGAAAGCAATTAAAATATGCCACACTTTTGGTGTTAAACATTTAGCCTGTGAAAATACAGATTTAATATGGTCTCAACGTCATTATGCATCATTAATGTTAATGATAGTACTGCTGCAAAGGTCCTCTATTGACACATTTTACATTAACATGAACACACAACCAAAAACAGTATCTATATACAGTAACCCATCACACAGCCAATATACATGGAACTGAGAAGGGCATCCACATCATGTTTAGGATCTTAGAGCAGTTTTCTGTGAGTACAGTAAGGGTGTTTTCACAATGTTGTACGTGGATATGCTCACACCTTTCCCACAGATGTTACGTTCACAAGCACACACCGTGGCCCATGCCCAAGGACAAGTGGGTGTTACAGAGCCAAACCAGTAGGTGGCAACGTGGAGGAATTCTGTCGCTATCCAATGAAAGTCAGAAGAAGACAAACCCAGGCAATACATTTTAATCAAGTGAAAAACAGTGACCTTTGGTGTACCTGATACATAACCAAACGATCCGAGGCTTTTTCAGGAGACAACAACAGTTGAGGAGTTTGTTCACAGCTCTAGTTGCTGAGTAGTGATTAGGGTCACTTCTGCTGTCAGAGTAGTGAATAGACGTCACATCTAAGCTTGTGTCCATGATCCGTGCCGGAGCACAAATCGCTTCCGCATACACACGCATACTGTACCGATGTCCACTCAGTCCGTATCCAGGACAACCCTCTCAGCTGGACTCGGGTACGGAACATTTGCATTCACTTTAATAAAATTATATGTATTATATTATATAAATACGGACTCAGATACGCTGTGTGAAAGCGCCCTCAAACTCTTGCAATATAAATTCCAGAAACAGCATCCCAGTTACTTTGAATAATCAACTGACCTCACTATCAATTCAATCCATTGTGCCTTACTGGCATGAATATTATGGCCGAAGCATCAGGAATAAAATAATTCAATAATAACTTTTCAATCCGTTTCATATTCACAATGACTTAAAAATGAGCAAACTGTTGACAGCGAGGTCAGTGGATTATTTAGAAATAGAATTTTCACCTCAGTCATTGAGCAGAAATCCTTTAGAGTGATATCTCAAACCCCCAACTGAAAGTAATGTGCATGACTAAATATCAGTGCAGATAAGTCAAAAATGTGTTTCCAATCGGCTCCATAAACTATGAGTTAATGCGATCACATTGGCCTTTGCCTTTGCATGCCACCTTATTGAATCTTGTATCCATCATATAGCTAATCTTTTTGTTAGTTCAACATTGTGGTAACCAAAAAAAAAAAACCTAACAAACAAAAAAAAAAGTGTACACGAGGCCACAGGCTAACAAAGTCTGCATGTAGGGAATACAGCGACTGCCAGTTTTCCCTCTCCTCTGTTGTTCTATTCTCTTTCTCTGCCAAAGCTCTGGAGAGGAGAAAGAGGGGGGCAAGAAACCCTGTTGCGAACGACAGCTGAGACCTGGGACATGTTTTAAATTTGGACACTAATGTTGGCTCTTTTTACAGCCCTTCTGTAATATGTTTTATGTGCCTCCCAAACATTGGACCGAGGCTTGCATCCCTCTCTCCCTCTCGATCCATCTCATACATCACATGGAGGAGCTGGATGTCAACACGCCCTGGGTCCCCTGCACTTTCTCCATATCGCATTATGTAGCAGCATGAGATGAGACGGAGAGCAACAACCAGATAAAGGAAGTAACATCAGAGAAAAGATGATCCGCGATCATAAATCCTAACATTATTCCATTTTTTTTTTTAGTGAAAATGAAAGATGTTTAGGTGAAAACTGAAACAAAGGTTAAAAAAAGGTCATCATCTGCTAAATCGATCCAATGTGTCAAAGCTTTCGCTGACCTAGGCAACAAATCGCAGCCCCTTTAATTGACTACAGAGCATATTTGTGGACATGAAATGGAATATCTAATCTCCAATCGTGGTTGGAAAGAAAAGGCAATGACTCAACCACCTCTATTTACCAATAATATACTCAAGTTTGTTTCTCTCAATAACTGAAAAACTCTGTTGTATCTTTGTTTTTCCTTAGAGGCCTTTTATAAGTAAGCAATACTTCTTTTTCTCCTCACTGTGCTCCGCCGAATGTCTGATCTTTAAAAATGCCTCAGATTTATCCAATAAGATTAATTTCATATTAGGGATTAAAATGATTTGTTGCTCAGCAGGCGATGTGTACAGATGGTGACCTTTTAATACCTGATACGCAGGCGAAACACACACGGATATATACACAATGTGCATAAATATGGTGTGAATAATATGAAGGTTGAGGGGCAACTCCTCTATAGTCTCATCTTTCTCTCTTGGTAAAAACAGGCCTTCTCTCACCATGGCTGGATTAATAGCGAACACATGTTAGGAGGAGGTCACTCTCTTCCAGTGGCTGCAATTTAGGATTAGTGGAAACAGTCGCATGGAAACAACTCAGCTCCCACAGTGACTTTCACTTAACCCTCTCCTTCTCCAAAGCCCTCCCCTCCTTTTAAACCCCTCATTCATTTCCCTCAAATCACCAGCTGAATTGTAGGCCTCATGCTCCTTCATACAAGGTCAGCGTGGTTTTCATGAGAGGAGAAACGTAAACAAAACAGACACACAAATGAGGTGAGGGTGGAAAGGGGGAAAGATGAGTCTCTAGATGCTGGAGACCAAAGCTCTGTGGCAAAGAATTGCACTGGCAGTCAAGCACTTTGCCTCTCCAACATTAACAGCGACAGACGCAACAGTGCACACACATAAAACATACATTTACTGCGCTCGGAGGAAGTCTTGCTGCAAGCGGCATCAGTGCAAGCAGCTAGACGGACACACACACACACGCGCGTGCGCACACACACGTGTATGATATCATGATAATCCCTCCGAATCCAGGCTACTGTCATGGAGGTATGAACGCCAGCCAAGGACATGTGAGAACCGACACCAAACCAGAACAAATAAACCACACCGTAAGTTTTTCCCCCACTGCAGGAACAGTGAGAAAAAGAAGAAAAACGGAGTGAGTGAAGAGAAAGACTACAGAGATTTAAAGGAGAGAAAAGCCCACAGCACGCGGCCCAGAGTGTGCCTCGCATGCAACTGCCTCCCACCCACAGAGAGAGTCTCCAACACGCTGTGCTAGCTGGTCCGAGATGGAGGAAACTGGAGCTGATGCTGTAAAAGTAGCATAACTCGAGAAAAGACTGAAAAAAAAAAAAATACAGAGGAAAGAAAACTGCATTTGACAATAAACATGAACAAGACATGAGAATTTCTGGACCGAACAGAAATGAAGTTGTAAACATGTAAGCAAAGATAATAAACTAAACTATATCTGATTGCCTAATACTAGTTTTTCATATGTTGCCAGAATCACAACGGGTCCTATAAATGTAATCTGAATAATGTGGTCAACCCATGTTGTTATCACTAGACTCTATAGTTTCTTTTAGCTGTCCAAAACTTCAAGCTCAGTGTTTTGGTTTTTAGTCAAAAGTTGTTCTCATCAACCTTGATTCCATCTGCAACCATCATATTTTTGGCAAGAAGTGCTTTGATAACACCCACTGTACACAGCTTGGAAAACCTACAAGCTTGCATCTAGCTGTTAAAGAGCCGCATGGTCCCCTCAGGAGTTGGCGGAGATCAAAACAAGCCTTAAGGGTGAGGAAATATTGGACTTACATTCATCGGGGGGGCAGAAATGCTAATATTTCACTCTGTCAACTGTGAAGTGTTTTCTAACACATTCATCAAAGCTAATTCATAAGGCGATAATATGTAGGTCTTGTGTTTATATAGCTTTCTCCACAGTTCCCATGTGGCAAATCAATCACTGATTACAGCATAACATTCCTGTTTTATGACTTTCGCCAAATGAAATAATTTTTGGTTTCAGTTGATTTCTGTGTGACATTAAACCATTCCTTATTGCTTTTATTTTGTGTTAGATTAGAAATGTGAGGCAAACAGTGTAAATTTTGACTGCTCACATATTGTATACATGTAAAGGCCTGTGACTGACAGGGGCCCTAGAAAATAGAAAATAGTACAACTTTAGTCAACTTTTTTATGAAAATTATTAGCCTATCACTAATAATAAGAGCATGTTTGCTTCACAAAGTACTAATGACATATTTGTTTGCATTAGATTTGATTGGTTTTTGGCAAAAAAGAATAAAATCCGCCTCTGCCATGTGTAAGAGACGTTGTTATACCAGGGAGAAGTGGAGTAGAATTAAAAAACAGTGCCAATAACAGCAAAACAAACGATGAAGAAGAATCATATGAGAGGAGGAAAAAGGCAAAGGGGAATTCTGTTTATTTCCGTCTATACAGAAAAATAATGTGCTGCGCACTTTTAATACCTCTAAACCAAATATAGGGTAACATTTTGTTCAAAGTTATTCCCCTATATTTTACATTTGACTGTCTTTGTGTAAATTTGGTGCCAAAATCTCAATGCATCCTTCAGATAATGCGATTACATTGTTGAAAGAACATGACACCATTTGACCTTGAAAAAGTCAACCAAGGTGACCTATTTTCAATCGGCTTCTGTTCCATGTCAAGATGCATCCACAGTATAAATTTGGTGTAGATATCTCAATACATTCTTCAGATAATGCAATTACACTGTTGAATGGACAAACAGATGGACAGATTGACAGACAGACAGACAAATGACAAAACAATTACAATAATCCTTTAGCCTGAAGTTGGCCAAGGGGTAAAAACAATATTTTATTTGTATTTATATGTCAATGTAAAAAAAAAAAAAAGTAATACTGTTGTTATTAAAAAAATGTTATGTAAAAGATTGTATCTTTCTCATCAATCTTGTGAGAAATTGTGAAATCTATTGTAAGCAGTATAGTGATACAAGCCTGTACAGAGTTATATTTTTAGGGGTTGCATGAAGTGGAAACAAAGTCGTATTTTTTTTCACAGGCTCCAGATCCCTAACGGCCCCCCTGACTGTATCTCCTGTACTACACTAGATCTCACTAACAGTCTAAAGTTACTTTAAAGGATCATCAGTGATTACAATACCTCTAAAACTACTTGGCTTTTATTATGTCTCTTTTGGCATTTAAATGTTTTTTATGCATCCTTTGTGAATTCTATGGTTGTATACAAGTTTCTTTTATTAAAAACAATTTAACTGAGTAGGGACAAGAGGTCAGTGAAATGTTTCCAATCAAAACAGCCGATGACAGAACATTATGTCCAACTACTGGCAATATCTCCACAGGAGAACACTTACAGACCAGAATGAGCACACATAAGGTCAGTGTGGCAAAAAGTTTTGGGCAAACTGCAATTAGATGAGATGTTGATGGGAAGACGGGCTGTGAGTGTATGTGTGGACTGAGAACAGTGGGAAGGGAGGCCCATGCCTGACCTCAGCTGCTGCTACGGAAATTATCCCGCCAATTATCCAGGACGTATTCCCCTAGTGCTCCCAACACTCAGCGGCCAGTCTTTACGACCTTAGGAAACTTTCTGTGTTGCTTAACTGTGGTGACCTCACTTTAGTTTGTATGGGCCACAACTCTGCTGGGAAGAGGGACTGCTACTTGTCACAACTCTGAAGCATGACGTCAGGGGGAATGAGTTCAAAGACCTGTGCAGTCTCTCTACAGTAGTCAGCATGGGTTGTAATGTGTGTGCCTGCTGGAGGCAGAGTCATTAAAATATGACATAAAATGAAGAAAAAGGATTGTGGATAAAATAGTTATTAGCAGTAATGAGGAGCCAAGCTATTTTGCATGGCAGGATCACCATGGCAACCTGATTTGATCAAATTAAGATTAACACTGATGGTGAATTTCTACATCCAATGACCAAAGACTGATGTAACTGACAGATGAGTTCATGTCCTGTTTGTTTGGCTGTAGAGGATGAATGTTTCGGATAACTTTTGTGAGGATTTGTCTCACAAATCAATAGTCAATGGGAGGGTTACCGGTCTGTATGGAGTTAGCATGTTTTGCTGATGTTTGCGTGGGCTCTCTCTGGGTACAGCTTTCTCCCATCCAAAGACATGCACTGATAGGTTAATTGGTTAATCATAAATTGCCCGTAGGTGTGAATGTGAGAGTGAGTGATTGTTCATCTTTATATGTCTGCCCTACAATGAACTGGCGACATGTCCAGGGTGTGACCCGCCTCCGCCCATAGGTACCTGGAATTGGCTCCAGCACCCCGGTGACCGTCTCGAGGACTATGCAGTTCAGGAGATGAATGAATCAATGTCTTAAAATGGCTTGTGCCAACAAACATTTGACAAAGTTTGCTGCCACTAAAAAGTTTTTGTGTTAAATCCAATCTGGTGACTACATATAATTACTTGATATGATAAATTGTGATGGTTGGGATCTTCCAAGACCTCACACAAAATGACAACTACTTTTATAAAGCCAGCACATCAACCAGTAAGAAGACAAATAATCTTTTTCGACAGCCTCAGGAAGGGATGCCAAGTCCAGACATCCAATTTGGTGCCAACACATCAAACAGCAGCTAATTTGACATCCTGTATTGTTTCGATCAGATCCATGAGTCAAGACCAAATTAAAACCAGATTAACATGGCAAGTTTATTTCCATACTTCCTACAGTATTACCAGACATATTTAAGGCAAACAAATGCACTGTTAAATATAGCAGCACACCCTAGTAATCAGTGGGAAACTAAGACCATGTACATGACCTTACTTCCTGTTTGGTGATTCTGATTGGTTGTGGCAGCTGGATGCTATTAAGAATCAAAAGATAGCATGTGTTGAGCTTGGTCAGTTGATTATTCT
Source organism: Fowleria isostigma (assembly GCA_029814645.1). Classification (NCBI taxonomy): domain Eukaryota; kingdom Metazoa; phylum Chordata; class Actinopteri; order Kurtiformes; family Apogonidae; genus Fowleria; species Fowleria isostigma. The sequence goes on along the minus strand of JAPTGZ010000023.1, from coordinate 10,566,094 downwards.
TGTTTTGTTAAAATCCATTGAATCTAACAGTTATGTGAATAAGAGACTTCCCACTTAAAACAACTGGTGATGCTTGATTGCTTGATATACTAAAGGTGAAACTAAAGGTGACCAAAACCAGGGCACTGTCCCCCATCAGAGCGCCAGACTTCAGAATGTTTCACTAATGTCAGAAGAAGAACAGAAGAAAGTAAAAAGATAAAGGGCTCTTATCCAGCTATCCTGCTTTGCCCCCATTAAAGACAAAAGCAATGACTCAAAGGTGAACATTATGAGGCATTGTTTGAAGCGTTTGCATACACATGGTGCACATAGAGTCTGAGAGCCAAGCAGGAGAAAGGCTGAATAGGTAATGGTTCTTGGCAAATGCATAGACATGTCTCTCTGAACTGTGAGCCAATCACAGTGATGTAAATAGTATCACAGCCAATCAAATACCCATTTTTATCTACTTTTACAAGAGTAACTGCAGTTGTTGGCTCGGAGAAGCCTACTATCAAAGCCAAACTGGAGTCCATTTAAGGTTAATGTTGATTAAAATTGAAGACTAAAGGGATGCCGTCAGTTAAATAAGTCAATCAATTCAACTGTCAGCCAGCACATTTAAAGAAATTATTATTTATTAAAGTGAACACATAGTTTATCACATTGTACACATAGGGTATTGTACATCTCAGTGTCCTGAGAAAAAAAGTTCACAGTGTATTATGTGATAACTCAGAAAGTGTCATTAGAGCCTGATGCTGCCATTTCTACTATTAGACAATACCCTGTTGAGTAGATCCCATTATATTATATGTATACTATACTTCAACTAAACAGAAATATTCACAGGAGTAACAGAGCAGAGTCCACAGGATGGGATCCAGCAGGCAAATTACTGACATCAGGCTTTCTTTGCCCACAGGAGGTAAAGAGAGACACAGAACAAACACTGAACTATGCTGATAAGATCTGGCAGAATATGCAACAAATACAAAGCAAGCCGTTTGCTTTGGATTTAAACAGCATACAAGTGACAGAGACATAACCATAAACAAGGACCAAACACATAGGAAACTTTAGAGGAAACTGAGAAATAAGAGAGCCAGCATCCCAGAGGAGAGAAGACCACATGTCCTGTTTGACAGCCCAAACAAGAAAATACAATCCTTGCTATAGCGCTCCAGATCAGATCATCATCCACATCTGCCCAAAACACACGAGGCATTCAATAAAACTACAGATGTGTGTTTGCATGCAAATGCATGTGCAAGCATGTGTACATATTTTTCGGTTTGTGTACTACAGTGAAATGGGTCCAATACTGCCTCTAACTGAAAATGTGTTCTATAAAATCTACCTCCTTCAAGCAAAGGATAGATCCCTTGTGGCTGCTCAGCGATTACATCATTCATACAAGACAGACACCACCAAAAAATGTCCCATATTATTTTATCCTTTGACATACACAGTGTTAACAATTTCAATAATACTGCAATTCCCAGTAGATCCTCTTTTGAGGTAATAAAATCACATGTGAAAACCCTGCACATCATAAATTGTGCCTGTGAGGGTTTTTTTTTTCTCAACATTACATAGCTGAAACTATCAGAGTCAGCATATTGGTCACTCAGGAGGAGACACTAACACCTACAAGTTCCCACTTTGGCAGCAACAAGAGCGTGTATCAAGTGTGCGGTACTTGAAGAAATCATGTAACATGACATCAGCATAGTTTTTAGACCAAAATTTCTCCTTCTAACTGGAAAATGTTTAAATATTCATTCACTGGAAATTCCTCTTCATGCCTGAGCCAAGATTTGTGGTCTAATGTCCAGTTCTTCCAGTTAATATGTTGAATTTTCCTTGAGCATGATACTGAACCCCAAGATACTGGTCACAGATCTGATGTCAATAATGTTTGTGTCAACGAGGCACTTGGAACATCAGTACGGCAGAGGAGGGTTCTGCAAAAGCTACAGTGGTGAAAAAAGGCAGGCTTTGTAGAATTTCTTAAATGCAAAATGACAAAATCTAAATGATCATCTATATAATTACTCTCTAAGCTGTCTTTTTGGATTCAGTAAGTACTTTTCCACAGCCTAATTATAATCAGTTTTTGTTGCTGGAAAATCAAACATTTTAGGACTGCCAGCAAATGATGAAGTAGTAGTTAAAATAAAGAACCAGTAATAGCAGTTATCACAGATAATCATGCGTGTTATTATGCAAATTTCATACTATTCATACTAATATAATATTATACAAATAGTGTGTTATACATGTAAAGTGGTGTGTGAAGTAGGAACTACAACAAAATGCAAGAAACGAGTTAAATCAAGTGTATAAAGCTATGATTTGTCAAATCTTTGGTACTGAAATAAACTGATTTGTCTTCTGTGTTCTGGCCAAAAGGCTAAACAAATGGTATTTAATTCAATTAAATTCAGTGTCATTTGATATGTAGAACAAATGAATTAATAATTTTTAAAAAGGATTGTGTGGAGCCACAGGCAGAGTCAAATCCAATGAAGCAATCAAATCGTTCAATCTGTACGGTTATATTTGGAGCGAACAGAGTCGAAACTGCAGAAAAGAAAAACAAAATTCAGCCACTACCTACACATGTAGACAGTGTTTATTTTCCCCTTCTATAGTACATCAGTTGATACAGCGGTAAAGAAGAAACAGCCGGTGCTATGTAGGAAGTAGCTTTAAAAATAAATGTCTTTAGGTGTATTATTAGTTTAAATAATAGTTCCAGTCATATCAATGTCATAAGACCTAAGGCAGGAAATGGATAGGGTGGTAAAACTGGCAAATATCGAAAGGGTCAAGGATTCATAAATGTGGATTTATGGACAGCTCATGTCTGCCTGCAGCACAGCGCAGTTGTGTTCATTGCTTTGAGGTGGCACACGAGCATTTTACCATTGTATAATGATGGTAGTTTTACTACAGTACATTGCTTAAGGTGTATTACTTACCAAGTCTTTTACTGCATCTAATAGCTGGCAGAGAGCCTCATGGTGGTAGTATGATCCACATCCAAATATCAATCAGACAAGTTATAGTTTGATCAAAACAAATTGAAAACAGTCAATGAAAAGACAGTAATAAACCGAGCATGCCTTTATGAGTTCAGTTAATAATGTATAAATAGTTTTTTGACAGTGTTGGATTGCTGTTCATGCAAGAGTTTTCTTTTTCTGCAGTTCTACTGACAATAGCCCATAGTAACAAGAAACTAACTGATTCATTGCTTTGCTGTTAGATGTGCAGTTTGCCTCTACATTTCTTTTTTTAATTGTCTGTTTGATAGATGGCCTAGCCTCTCAGGATACTTTCCCACAAAAGGTTGAGGGGCAAAGGCTATGGGTGGGAACTATCAAACGACATGCATGTAAAAAACAAAAAAAGCAAGGAGTGAAACTAATAGAATGTAAAAACATACAAAGTAAAGTACATGATTCTTACAGTAGAGGATCCACTTATAAATGTACTCAGTTTATCCCAGCATGAATGCAAGCAGCGCCCTGACCACGGAGGGAGTCCCATCTAAGTGGGGTTCAGTCCAAAGGCAGAAGGGGGCAGTCCAGGGGGGTAAATGGGGTGTGTGAGACTGAGCCAACGCTGTGATTTATGGAAAAACACAAACCATTCATTCACTCTCCTCCTCCTCCCCTGATGCTCGAGCCGTCAGCCAAGGAAATGATCAGTGACTGCAGTTTAAGTGAATTCAGAGGCTAGGGCGATCTCATACACAAACTTACACAAACCATGTTATCTCGGTGGAAAAAGCACATCCATTCAAAGGTTTAGCCTTGTATGCTATCTGAAAACATGTCATTGGTGCCAGATTGAGGCAACATCAACTAAAGCAACAACCAACCCAAGCCAGTGTCAAATTCGGATTGAGCAAACCACATGAATGGAATTTGTCAATTTATGATCTACTACCTTTTTGTGTATACAGTAATAGCCAGGAGCAGTTTGGCATGAATGGAGGATATACACAATCCAGGACTTGCCAAAAGAGACTGAAGCCTGCAACCTGACTCCAATAGGATTTTATGTTTGGGCAATGAAAGTGGTCTGGCTTGAGTCTGATGTATTGTGGGTTTGTTTAAACGAGCTATGTGTAGTATAATTACCTGAAGCTATCTATATTCAGACCGATGGTACGGGAGATTTATGTGACCACTAGAGGGAGCAGCAGCATTGAGTGACCAAAGCATCAGAAAGTGAGAAATTGAGGATAATAACATTTAGAAAACAAGTGGTACCAGGCACTACAAACCCCACTCCTTGCATGTATTGCAGCTTATTTTGGCATCGACCCAGCTAATGCCATCATGTCTATGCATGTGGTGATGTCAGAATATCAATTTCCTCCATATATGTGCCAAGTTTGAAGTAAATTGAAACAAAATTGATGTTTTTTATATGTGAAATTTCATTTATCACAAGTAAATGGGAGGAAAAAAGAGTTTAAAAATAAAAAATGTAAACTCTGACCTACTTTTCTCCAAATGTAATGAATTCAACCACTAGTTTTGTTGATAGAGTGTTTACCAACCAACCAACCAACCAAACTGAACCAAAAACAATACTCCTTGCATTCCCTTTGGGGTGTGTGTGGGGGGGGGGTTACAATTTGATAACATCAGAGAAAAAAATTAAAGTATTTTCATCATTTTCTACACTTGACACAGCTCTATAGTGAAAGAGTTTGATAATGAAATTGCAGCATTTCTCCGACACTGGTGAGTTTATGGAGATGTAAAGTTACCAGTGTTTATATTCATTTGATAAGTTTGTTGATACTGGTTTGAGATGAAGCTGTGAAACAGTGACACTCTAGGCCTATTTTGGACACTTCAAAATGAATCTTTAGTTCACTTATTGACAACAAACAATACAGAAAAGAAAAATGGAGAAAACAACTGATTTATGGTTCACTGTGGTTGTTTTCTGGCTAAAAACAGAGATATGCTAACAGAGCTATAATGTAAACTATCAGCTAACACAGTCACAAACAAGATTATAAGACATAGTGTTACTTTGACTTTCAAAATAACTGTGAGGTTTGTATATTTGAAGAAGAAAACTTGATGTACCCTATTACAGATGAGTTTTATACTTTATTCAGTGATTGATACAGTCTGGGGACATATAGTACAGATTTGTTGGTGGTTTTGGAAGTTCTAAGCAATTTCTTCCTCCTGCTGTTTGGAATATCAATACTACTGTACATGTAACCCCTTTCAGTATTACTACATATATTGTCAGTCATCTTTATCATATAACAGGCATTTTCTTCAATTTAAAAAAAAAAGCCTTGCTACTTATATTAATGTTGACCAACTATTTTCAGTGCATTTTCCTGTTCATAAATAAATAATACTATGTGCAGTGGAATTTAACATGGTTGATAAATGACATGAACAGTTTAAACAGTAAAATATTGACAGACATACCTAAATGTTGATAGAAATATCATGTTGACCTTATACATATATGAGTCTTCAAAAATGTACAGTACACTGGCAACATTCTATTCTGACAAAAGGGCTGCACCCATTACTGAACACAGGATAAATATAGCACATTTGTTTGAATCTATCTTTTGTTAACTTAACTTGTATAAACTTCATCAAATATTTGTGTATACATGCCGACAAACTGGGACTGATTCACTAAAAGGAGTATTAAGGTCACATTAATGTCTTCATGGGCTCAATCATATTTGATAAATTAGATAATTTTCCCAGACCATACCCCAAGTAACTTACTCCATGTTTTTCCACATTAGCGTCCATTTATGAATATGAATGAAAGCTTGTCAAAGATATTCCATATCACTCCATTTTCCACACTGATTGTTGCTACTGAGGCATTCCAGTCTGGAGGATGTCATTATGTCTGCCTAATCCCGCATTAGTCTCCATTACCGAGGCACGGCTTAATGATTCCGCTATCTCCACAAATTAGGCTACCGCTCGACCGCACATTCAGATATGTGCACACATGAGCAAACAAATGTACGCTCTGAGTCATATCCATACTTTCTGTTGATATATGGCCCTACCTTCATGAACCTCTTTCCTTGCTCTTTAATGCACGTTGCATTCTGAGTGGCAAGTAATGTATGGCTTATTGTGTCAGCCACATATGACAAGTAGCTCAGTGGGTGATTTACTGGTTAACGATTCCTGCTGAAACCCACCCGGTATTACAGGAGGAATGGAATAAAATCTAAACGTAAATCAACTCACGGGGTCACTTTTAAAGGTGAGACACTGGCTTAGGGACTTGGGACTGTGCTCACTCCCACAATAGTACATACAATCATATACCGCTAAGGCCAAGGATGGATATGCTGTAGAAAAGACATGTCTTGCCAGATATATTGTGGCTTTTACTGCTGTTGGCTTGGGTTCCATTTAACGCCCTTTACTTTTATGCACACAGTACATCACTCAACTGCCTCTCAGCTCACTGCATTGTTAATCCAGACTCAGAATGAGCCAGTGGGTCAGTAAGAAAGCCCCTGATGTCAGTGGGGCAGGGGTTACTAGTCAGTTCAAATAAAGAGCTGAATTATGCAGCCAGATCACAGACTGTAAACTTCTCTGACAGTTAGCATGTCCTGTGTACACATGCATTTACGTAAGTTTATGCAATACAAGGTGCATACGTACGGCATGTTGAGCAGATGCCAAATGTAAAGCTTGAGAGAGAAATGTGAATCGGACCAAACCCAAAACCAAAGATACATTTCCATCCGTATCAATAAATTATTGAGGTTTGGTGCCCAACCCTACATAAAACTTACCAAGTAACCCATCAAGTCTTTAATATGTGCACACATACAGTCTTTACACACATTATATAATGTGTGATGTGGTGTCTGATGTAAGCCCCTGTGCATGACAGATTCAATTTATATGCACATAAACCTCAGCTGTAACCCATACATGTGGACCACGCTGGGACCACAACGGTAGTGAATGTTTGGAGGCCCGGTGGCATATTCAGGGGGACAGCAGCTGACTGATTCCCCGAGGAGGCCTTGAGTCATCCAGCTGATTAAACACATGACGTTGGAGACCACACTTTCAATAAGACTGAGCTCTCAGCTAACAGTTAGACGAATGCAGCCCGGGAGGGCAGGATTTGGCAAGTTGTCTCAAAATGCACAATCCCAATGAAGGATTGCAGTGACTATGATAACACCACCCAAAAGAAAAACAGATAAATGTGAAAACATTACAAACTGCACAGCTGCACAGAGCTTCTATTTTGCTTTTCAATGCATTTGAATTCCATTAGGTTTAAGAATGTTTTATCATTTTGAGGATATCTACTCATTATCATGTGAATTCATCATTATAAAATATCCCATTACAACTCAGACTCGTGACCCAGACCCCATTATCACCGGGCCTTTTCATTCAAACTACATTCACTATATTGAAAAAAAATATTTGGGTGTTTTATAGACATAATTCAAAAACACTGTGTTCTCATGTAAAGTTTATAATAAAAAATCTGCATTAGTGGACGTGGTGGTATTCAAGAAAATTATATATTTGATAAAGGACTATGCCATTATATAGTATTATTCTTCAAGGAAAAAAAATCCCCCCAAAAATATCTGCTTTAAGCTCACGTATGTTGCAGGAATATTCAAGCTGCAGAAAACCATCTTCATCACCATCTCCAAACATCGGGGGGAATGGAAACACTCACTTTTGGACTATGGTAATCTTATTAGGACCAGTTTGTCTATGCTGGCATAGGATACTGTCAGATTGACGCCTTAGGTTGGACCTTCTTCCTGTAGCTGCAAGGCATGGCTGGTTAGTTTTAATTAAAACATCACGCCTTCCAGCCGTAATTTAACCCATGGCTGCACACTAGACTCACAAAAATACGCTCACACACTGAGAAAGATCTGTGTCTGTGACACAGACCTTATATAAGACTAAGAAAGTTCTGTCAACACTACAGCTCCACTGAGCTTAAGATGAGTGGCGTTCTGCTCCCACAAAAAGATCAGCATGGTAGCTCGGAGACCAATAGTGCTGTCAGTATCCATGTGTGTTTTTCAGCTGTGCCTTACTTGAAATAAGCACAATGATCTGCCTCTGCATGTGGAATTATCTCACCCAAATGGCACAACTTTTTCCTTAATGAAAACTAAGCCCTGATGTTGGCTGAGGTGTTTGTGCAGTGTGAGTAGCCGTGACAGTAAAGTGACAATCATTAAGGAGTCTGTAAAAAATCTAAAACTGTAATTTAGTTCTTAACTTTTACATTATGAATTGTTGTACATGAATCTGTCTTTATACAGTACATACATCATAACTTTTGGCCTTCTAGTTGACAGTATACCATGACAACATCATAGTTTCAGCCCAACACCTGCCAAAAATTACAACCATATGCCCTGATAAAGAAATACATTGTGCTATGTTTGTTCACTGCAAACTGCTCTAGATATTTAGATTAGTTAAACCCTAACAATATCTTATTACACATTCTCAAGATGGTAGGTTCAGGTAAGGTGAAGTCACAGGTCTAACTCTTGATGAGAAACTGTGTTATAAATGTATTGTTGAGTTCAAAACATTTTGTGTTTAATGGAGCTGATAATCTTACATCAAGAGTATATTAAATAAGCAGTAACTGAGTCAAATATATATTGATAACGTTCATCTGTCATGTGTAAAGCCAGGGAAGATTCAGGCCCCATAAAAATATCTCAGGATCTCCTTAGTAGCAAATAAGTCATAAAGTGGAGAGGCAAAAATCTCTGGCATCTGCTTTTCAAAAGAGTCACAGGGGAATCCTGACTTTCTCTCGGTTATATAAACAATGGAGCTTTAAAGTCCGAATGCCTTTAACAGTACCGCTACTGCCTGGCCAGGAAGGCAGTTTCCTTCCTTTTTTCTTTCCACAAGCTTAACCTATAGGCCAAATCACCTGAGTAAAGCCGTGTCCCAAAATGACCAGAATCCCAAATTCCAGAGGAGTTACATACACACTGTGCACATAAACACTTTCACCAGTAATTACGAAAAGAGGGTGCTGTGAGAAATCTATATCGCTACATCAAGGTCTAATAAGTTGCAAGGCTTACAAAATTACAACGGGGAAAAATAGAGGTTACAAAAAGAATTGATGTTGACAGAAAAGGCTAAATAAAGGATTTACGAGAAAATGAAATACGAAAGCAAAAGAGAGGGTTAGAGAGGAAGGACAATGTCATGCTCCTTTGAAATTTCCCAGCCTGAGAAAAGACAACAGCAGCTCTTGTTAAATTTATTTACATCTTTCAAGCAACACATTGTTTTTAACAAGGCCAAGAGCTTTCTCAAAAGCAGAAAAAATGAGCTTTGTTTTTATTCAAGAGAAAAACAGCAATTGAGCATTTCCCTCAAAGTGAGCCAGCAAGCATTTTATTAAAAGTGATAGTACATGTGTCCATGCATATGTGTGTGGGTGGGTCGGTGGGTGGGTGGAAGAGTGTGTGTGTGTGTGTGTGTGTGTGTGTGTGTGTGTGTGTGTGTGTGTGTGTGTGTGTGTGTGTGTGTGTG
>JAPTGZ010000023.1:10504884-10532316 GCA_029814645.1 Fowleria isostigma | reverse complement strand
AGATACTATCAAAGAGAAATTCAGACACACTTCATCTAACTGTCATTCTCTAATATTTGGGAACTCTGAAAACTTGAAAAAGTCCAGTCAAATATCCAGATGATGACAGTTGTACATGTCAGTTCTACAGCTTCTAATTTCACACACACTTCATGTCAATGACTGTAGGTGTAGGTTAACAGGTGTGTTTGTCTGACACTGGCATGTTTATAAATGTCCATATATGAGCACTGTGGACGCTCATCAATGTTATAATTCACTGACCGTCTGGATGGAGTGACAGAGAGGAGAAAGAATAAACTTATCTGCTCTCCAACAATCAACCTGTAGATATAACAGGTTTTTACTTTCTCTCACAAACACACATCTTACAACTATCATGGACTATTTCCCTGTGGTTATAATTACTGACCAGTCTCATAGTGACACAGACAGAAGAGGGGGGAGGGGGGTACTTGAAGCTAACCTACATGGTTAAAGCTAGTCTCTAGTCATTCTCTTCATGGTGCTTTCACTTCTTCTGTTATATTTTGGAACTTTCAATTCCATTATTTGGGGCCATGGGTCTGGTGTTTATTACAACTTTGTCAAAATCTGCTGCCTGAACTTACCGTCACATAAACCTGTACATGTTGGTTTGGGGCAACTTCTCTGCTCCGTCTGTCTGCCCCGTTTTCACACACATGCATGTGGTCCATGCAGCGCTTCTACTGTTGATTGACATGTGCTGTGTAACCAATCAGATGGTATTGTGGGAGGGATAATGCTCACAGCACAGAGAGAGCAAAGGATCAGCGACAGCTGCATCAGAGCCCAACTAACCCGTTTTAAGTTTGATCCATCATATTGGCCGTCGGACACTTATAGAAGCCAATACCGATAATCGTCAAAATGACAAATATTGAAGCCGATTCGGCCAGGACGATAATCGGTCGACCTCTATTTTATACATTGTTTTATGTGAATAAAATTACAAAATATTTGACTACGTTTGTGTCTGAAGGTCTATGGTAACAGCATCACAAGGTTCTACCATAGAATTATGTCAGTGATTGTAACATAGTACAGTATTTTGTCTTAAATTATAAATGAGTCAGCATAAAATTAGCTCTTTTAAACATTGTTAAGGAACATTTTTCTTAGTAGATAAAGTTGGTATTTCTTTAGGTGAAAGAGAAACATCACAATATTATTGTTATTGTAATAGTGTACACCCATATCACAAATTGTAAGTTTTGCCAATATCCTGCAGCTCTACTTAGAACCTACTGGATGGTCTTATGGCCCCTCTGTCCACTGATTTTATAGAATATATGGTTACTACCAGAGGTGGGTAATCCCAGATTTCCTGCCATGTATTGGTTCCAACCTGTTCACTTAACACAGGTGATTCCACTAATTATCCCAGGATAAGGAGTTGTGCTCATCAAAATGGGCTGGTTCAGTGAACAGGCTGGACCAATACATGGCAGGACTTTGACTCCATGAACCTGGGATTACCCACGTCTGGTTCCCACTGAAGACGCACAAAGCCACCAGTCACCAAAAGCATCCACTCTTCTCTAGTATCTAATACCTGTTGATTCACTAATCCTATCAATCCATGTAAATACTTGGTGTAAAATACAGTTATTCATCTTTTTATGGTCATCAGATATGACTCATTTGGACATTAAGAGGCTCCATAGTTACCATGGAAACACAGTTATCTTCTACAACATTGATTCACCAGTAAAACCCATGGAGTTGGATCAATGACAGTGGTTTTTGAGGTTTTTATGTTCAATGAATGGTATATTTTGCTGAAAAAGTTATTTTTTCCTCAGTTTTCTATGTTTTTATTTAATAACCTTTGAATCTACTCTGAATTTTCATGAACATCTACATGATCACTTAATTGAATATAGGGGGGAAATACATTATTTACCCTGAATACTGCAAAATACACCAGATAATTTTATGATAAATGGTGACAAATCACTTAAGAATAGTTAAAAAAGAGAAAAAAAAATCCATCTAGGAGCTGCCATGAAAGTTGTACTACGTCTTTAAGGGTTAATATTACCATCAGTACTAATGTTAGTAGTGCATCCATGACATGCTTTATCTCACTTGACACTGGATGATGATGATAAATTCCGATCCAGAGTGTAAACATAACACGATATCATAGATCTGTCACAAATCTTTGCCTGTAAAGTGTTAATTAAAAATCAGTCCAGCATGTTTGGGATTTGATGCAGCATCTCAAAAGATGGAATTGTAATCCTTAAATGTCCAAAAGCACATCTGATTTAGCACATCGCCTTGAAGCTTAAAGAAACAAATGTTCTTAATAAGAAAAAAACAATAATCAACCTCAGTAAACCAAAAGCATCTGATGGCGTGTGCATAATTTGCATCAGGTGAGGATCATTTGCATCAGATAAACTGCCGCGGAGCAAGACTGACACAGTAACACTAGCAGGCTCAGATTTGGTCAGTGTCAAACAATGACAGAACTACATGTGGTGCAGTCTTCATTTCATCGGGCGAGATCTAATAAACTTTTCCCATGTACACAGGGAACACAGACACATGGTTTTCATAACGTACATAATGCTCTTCCTGCTAAAAGGTAACAGAATCCCCACAGCACAGAAAAATTAAATACACACATATACACACATCCACAGCCAGACAACATCTCTCTTGCACTCGCTCCCTGCTTCCTTGTCTCTTTCACACATTTCACCTTTCATATGCTCTTAATGTAGAGAGTCAGTGCTCATACAGAAATTCCTGTCTTAATGTAAAAATGTGCATTCAATTGAGAGAGGAGGCAGGTCTGGAACACAGCTCTTATTTAAGTTAGTGTCCATCTTTGGCTGGGACGAAGAAAGTGGAGGGCGCTTAAAGAGGCCAAAGTAGAGTACTGTTTTAATAACAGGTAGAAACTAAGTGTCTGGACTTGGTGTTTGGCAGCACTTCTGACAAATGTAGTTGCATAATTCTTCTCAGACTTCAACCACAGATAAAGAAGTTATCTGTGGTATTACTACTTCAAATGAGTGAAAGTTAGACACAGCTCTAAATGAAAATAATGGATTTTGATGTTGAAACTGCAGTGTTTCCTCCACATGGATGAGTTTGATTATGATGATGATGAAGGTATAAAGGTGTTATGTGATGTTATTATCTTTTCTAAGTTGGCCGTTTGTTGATTCATGGTTCAGACGAAAGTGACAGCTTACTTTTTTTTTTTAAAGAAACTGTACGTGGCTGTTTTCTGAAGCATGGAGAAGCTAACACTTATAATGTAAGATATTGGCTGACAGAAGTGAAGATGTTTTGACACTGTTATTTTCCAGTCAGCTGTCAAAATAACTTGAAGATACCATAATAGAGGTGTCTGTAAACAATATGTTTCATACGTTATTCAGTAAGTGAAACAGTCTGTGGATACATACAGTTGATTTGTTGTTGGTTTTTTAGCCATAGGTGAGTACTGGTACATGATTTCCTGCTGTTGATTTTGGAATATCATCTCTATAACACTTTTAAATGTAATATTAAGTCTTTTTCTGATGTCTGCCAAACAGACATTGCACTGGACTTGATGTTTATATGCTGTAATCTAACTCAAAAGGTAACCTAAAAGATGAATTCTTCTGGCTCAGTAGAATTATAGTTTTGCTTTTCGATATGTACAGTGCTCAGCATAAATGAGTACACCCCCTTTAAAAAGTAAGATTTTAATCAATATCTCAATGAACATAACCACAGTTTCAAAACATTTGGTCAAAACTGAGTTTTATAGGACATTTCCTTAACTGAGAGCAGGATATAATGTATGGTGTCCCACAGAAAATGTTGATTTTCAAAGAAAACTAAATGTTTTGTGGCAAATCTGTTGGGATGTACTCATATATGCAGATAGTGTGCATGAGGACACTTCTATGGACATTTTCTGCTAATAATAGGGTTGTAGGATATGCCAAAGCTATTTGTTATTCTAACACATAATTTGGATCCTATGAGGGGGTTCAAATACAAGAATCACACATTTCTGAAGCAGGTACTGGTGAATAAATATCCTAAGATTTTTCACTTTAGTGTAGTTGAATTTAAAAGGAACAAACCAACTGAGTTATGAAGTGTAACACAATATTTTCCAGTTACATATAACTATGAATAATAATGCGTCTGGGTTGAGGTTGATTCTACTCTTAATTCCAATCTTCAGTGATACAGTCTCTCCATGGAAGATCTTACTTGAAAAATTCTGTACAGTCCAGACCGTTCTCAAACTCCCACTGTGTCGATGATCATGTCTGCAACACCGACTGCTGCTTTCCTATTCATTTTTATGAGCGACTAGGCCCGATGTCAGCGTTTATAAAGGAGGTCCATTATCATTATTACCATTGCGTATTTCCATATGTAGCTGCCCTAGCCATGACCACTTACAACCTGATTATTACAATAAATCTCTGTGAAACAGGTCGCAGAGCTTCTTTATGGCCATCAGCCTTCTTTCCAAGGCTGATCACCACATCGGACATAAGATCAAATGTGCAACGAGCACAGGGCCGGGAAAGTTAATCTCTCCATTTGAAAGACAGAAAAACATCTCTACTCAATAAAACACTAAAGTAATTAAGTGTGGGGCTAACAGTGCGCCAGTGGAACAATATGGTCTTGCGGTGTGTGACAACGAGGCCAGGTTAGATCCACACTACTTAACGTTGTTGCTGGAACATGAAGTAAAGTTGGATATTATACTAACACCAAGAAATACACACTGCTGACGGGCTGCTAAAGGAACAAGGCTGTTGTTTTTGTGACTGAAAGACGGCTATGATCTGAACACGTGTGGAAACTTGCTGTTTCACCTCACTATACTCTGGCGTCCTTTTTAAGTTAACCTCACACATTACTGTAAGCTACGCAGGATCCAGGTGGAGTGACCCAGTAGAGAAATTCCAGGAATACAGTATTAAATCAAGTGTGAAGTCAATCTTCATACATGCATTTGGGGTTCTAAGAAATCAGAAAAGCATGTAGCACGACTTTTTATATGGGGTCACATAAGGTTCTGTAGGGCAATGAGCTCATATTGTTCTTAATAAAGTCGTTTTTCAGAGTCTCTAGTCTGGATTTGACTGAATAAAAGTATAAAAATGATCAAAGAATACTCATTCTGTCCTTTTGATGTCTATTTGAGGCACAAAATAACTTGGTAAATGGAAGTAGATTGCGGCTAGAAATCACCAGTGTGTGGTAAGTGCAGGAGGAAGCTAACAAAGATTCAGTCCAGTAAAGCAGTAGACATTATTAAAACAGTTTAATGGATCACAAAAAATACGAAAGAAAAACACTTGACCCGGCCTTGGAGAAGATTTATTGCTCCTCCTTTCACTACTCTGCTGGAGGACTAAACCAAAATGGCACAGTGCTGAGAAGGTCCACGGCGAGCATTGGGAAGATTTGCATTTTTGCACACGGTTTGAGTTAATGACAATGTGTGTATCATTTTGTATGCTGAGCCTTGCCTAAGTCTTTTGTGACGATGGGTGGGAGCCAAGGCCTGGCTCCGCTGCTCCATGTAGGATCTGGCTCTGTTTACCTAGTCATGATGGAGTCCAGATGGGCTTCCTGTGACTTGCCGTTCCTTAACAGGAATATTGAGTCTGGACCAGTGATTCAAGCAGCTGGGCTTGGCCAGGCCGGGCAGAACCGGGCAGATCATCTTTAAATAGGCAAGGAAGAACACAGATGGTTCTGAATTAGGAGGCATGAGATAGTCAATGTTCCATCGTGGCAAATTGGATATCAATTTCAGTGTGATGTCCAGCTGTTGATGGAAAAGAACTGTGGTCAGGAAGTGACAGAACGCGCTGTGGTTGAAGCTGCGTTCGTCGATGAACAGTAGCCTCAGTCACTTTTGGGAAGCACAGACCATAATGTACGTCCTAGGTACATTAAACTCAGAGAAATATAGGCATATAAAATCACACTGCATTAAATTCGAAGAAATAAAATCCTATGCCGCTGCTACTTGTCATACAATCCTAAGCTACATTCAGTTTTAAGACAACACATGACTTTTTGTGGACCGGGTTTCACGCCCCTCAGCGTCAAAAGGAAACCAGGCCTTCCTTTTCTCTTAAGAGAAGACAGGATTCAGGAAAAATAAGCCCCTGGGTATAATGCATAGATGGTCTCCAGCCCCCTTTGTCTCTATGGAGCTGCACTCCTAAGCCCTCAGGGTAATAGCTTCCATGTGCAGAGAGCCCGAATACCCCAACGAAAGTGTAATAACAACACGGAAAAAGATTCAAGTTATATGTCATAATCTTCAAAGGCCGACACTTCACCCTGTCTGGGAGATGCACCTCTAATTACTACAGAGGCACTAATACTAGGTCTGTTTAGATATGTCAGAAACACACAGCTTTCGTCACATAAACACACTTGTCACTGACACACTGACAAAAACACAACACATAACCAGACTATACTATCTCTGCTATATTTAAAAATTGTAACAACCAGAAAATCATCAATAAAAATCAGGATATAAAGAAATGGTTTTAAAACAGTAAAGAGCTTTGAATGTCATGTGGTGTTTTTTCTTAGTTTCTTTCTTCATTTTCTTTTTTCTTTCTTACTTTCTTCTTATGTACACATTTTCTTCCTTGATTCTCATTTATTTTTTACTACATTTATTGTCACTATTTATTAGATATACTCACATTTCTTAAATTATTCATTACAATCTGTTGTGCTTTATTAGTATTTTTCTCCTGATTGGGTACATTTGTGTCCTGTACATTGGTTAAAGTTAGTTTTTGTGTACTAATGTAAGTTTACAACTGACATAATTGCAACCATACAAGTTTAAGTGGTGAAACTGGGGGTGGGGGTAGATAAATTCTACTTCTCACTCCCTTTCAGGCTTCTAGAGTTGTATGTTAAGAGTGAATTGCTTTATATATTCATGTATTGTGCATATTGTGTATACATAAGGTTTAATAACAATGTCTCTATGCATATTGTTTATGTAAATTTCTTTATGTATACACTGTTTACAACAAATTCTTTGTATATCTGTGTACGTATAATGAAATGTATATAATAAGTATTGTACATGGAGTGCAAAAGCTCTAAATAAATGAATCAATTCATCAATATCAGACAGCAGAGATGTAGAAACACAAAGAAAGCTATTCTGAATTGATATAACTCAGTATAAAAAAAACATTGTACTTGATGACTCCTCACTTGACTTGACCTCCTTAAAGAAACAGGTTTTATGGATGTCGGTGCACAAATCCAACTGTATGTCAGAATACAATCTGTGATTACAAGCCAAATGCTGGAATGGATACAGCACTGCTGCTAAGGATACAACAGGTGCTTCAGTTGTGACAGATATGATGGAATTGAAAAGCCTCCAAATGAAATGAAAACACACCCAGACTTTGATACTACAAGTCCTTATTTTCCACACAAGTTATTATTTGGCCACAGGCTATTGCTGTGGCTGATGTCAATGGTACCATCTACTGATACCAGAGATAGAGCACACATGACTAATTCCTGAAATGAAAGTATATACAAGTGGTACAAGTACATGCACATTGACAGAGAAAGTTCACCAAGTACAGTATATTTTGAAATCAAACTATTTTGGCCTTGAAACCTGAGATCATTGTTCATTTGCCACACTCTGTCAGCTTGGAGAAGCGCAAGGTAAACACCTACAAATATGCACATACATGTGTGCTCTATTAAATATCACTGATTGCGCTCTGCTGCTTCCTCGCTGAATGGACCCCGAGGACACTTCTGTAGTTCAGCCCGATTTCTACACACTTGAGGAGTCTAATTTTCAACTACCACAACAAAAAAAAAAAAGACCACACTGACAGAAATCCAGATTACACTGGCTTCTGCTTCAGTCTAATTCACTTCACAGGCTGCCTCTAAACATACAATGAAACTTGTCAGGTCCTTGACTCTGCGTAGTTTCACTTGTATTTATTTTAGAACATTTTTGTGATACGACAGATGCAAAAAAAAAAAAAAAAGTGCAGGCAAAAGTTAAACCTCTGGATTTAACTTTGTTCCGCCTTCAGAACAGATGAATACCGTTTCTAGTTGGATCTGTAACACTCGCTGTGATTGAAGTTGTATTAATTGCATTCATCTGTCAACAGTCAGTGCTTACTATTTATGTATGTCCTTAATATGCCTTTGCATTGTGAGTACATGTGTCACACAACTGTTTGACCTCCATTTTATGAGCATGTTATTAATTTGTGACAAGATGGGATTTGCGGAGACTTAATCCAAGTTTTCAATGGCAGCCGTGACTTTGCGTGACCCCTTTAACCCTGTCACAGCGCTGCCTACACATCCATGTTAATCCATTCAGGATCAACCCAGCGCCAAAAGCTGGCCGAAGTTGATAGATTGTGGGCGCAATTGGACAGCAAGGTCGCAGATGTTTTATTAATCTATGGGGTACCATCATAACAGAAACTTCATTGTTGTTGTCACTTTATTTTCCTTAAGAGATGATGTCAGAATGTCAGACTGCAGACCACTGTCCAGCCAAACCCACATCTGTGACAGAAAGAGGCAATCAACTCAAGTGTAGCCGCTCTCCCTCATCAGTTCTTCGCAGTTCCTCCCAAAACACCCGGTTTTCACCAGCCGCTTCCCTAACCGGCCATAAAGCCAAAGTGACAGTCAGTTCTAGCATGAAATGTGCTTGAGACGAGAAGAAAGGACAAAACCAATAACTGAAATTAAAACAGCATTTCACAGTTTAATTGCATCCATGGACATTTATATGAATCAGCGTTTAAGCCAGCTGGAGGCAAGAGGCACGAGCATATATGACACTTTCCATGAATTCCCTTCATTACTTAACACCCCAAATTAACTGGACTGGACGGCGGTAGAGACCTGAGCTGCTGCCCAGGGTTTATATGGAGTACATGTAAATGGATATCCACTCTTAATGCTCGACACCTACATGAACAAACATAGCCCTTCATTCCACAACAGTTGTCTCACAGCTTTATGTAGTTTTTATTCGTATTTTCACTCCCACTATTTTTTGTCATAAATTTTTTTAAAATGTGCTATGAATATGATCTGAATTTGTATTTAAAAGGTAAATGACAAATGCACTCACTCACCCCTTTATTCTGCTCATTGTCAGGGGGTTCAAATACAGGAGTCACGCATTTCTGAAGCAAGGTACTGGTGATTATCCTAAGATTTCTCAGTTTAGTATAGTTGCATTTAGAGCTGCACTATATAGTCACAGAAAAAATTATTAGACCATCAAAAGTCATCAAAAATAAGGGTAGGCAATCAAGTATTAACTCCTGTGTGTATCATGTGACTAAAACAGACAGAAAAGAAAACATGGAATGTCTAAAAGCAGTGTTTTTGTCAATACAATGTTATAGATATTGATGGAAGAACTTATGTGATTTTGGTTACTATCAAGAAAACCACAGAAAATGGATAAATATCAGCTCTTAAATTAAACTCTTATGAGCTATTTTTGTTATTATCATTATATTTGCCCAAACAAATGTACCTTTAGTTCTACCAGGCATTAAAATTAACAAAAAATTGAACAAAATAGAGGGTGGTCTAATAATTTTTTCTGCAACTGTATATCATCATCGCAATGTCCATGTGTACAATAGTCACATTGCAGATCCTACTACATAGGAGGCAAATAAACTCAATATATTCCCATACCTGACACACACTGCATGCAGCGGTCCACCAATTACAATCATTTTTAATCAGTTTGCCGAAGCAGACCACACCCCTGCACATGGAGTGAGTCGTTGGTAACAACATTGAAATATGAGCAGCAAACAAGAGAAAATCAACAAAAAAGACTTGGTGCCAAAAAGAAAAGCAATGTCAGTTATCTGGAATTATTTTGGCTACAAGAAGGATGATACCGAAACACATGTTTTCTCTATCTTGCACCTCCTGCCACAACAAGAGATAACACAACTAATTTGTTTGACCATTTACCTCAGCACCACACAGCTATTATAACCTCCTGAGTGCTTCTTCATATCACAATATATATATTGCAGGGTTAGGGCTGGGCAATTTTGCCTGAAAAAAAAATCTCAGATTTTTTAAAAGGAAAAACTCAATTTTCGATTTGATTTTTAATTCCCTACTTCAAAGAACATAAGTAGCTGCTATAGGCTCCAGCGACCCCATGACCCTAGTGAGGATGAAGCAGGTTCAGAAAATGAATGAATGTAAAGTGCAGACTGCAGAAATATAGAAAAAAACATTAATGTTACGTTTTCAGTATATTGAGACAGACCTTCAAAATAAAACAAAGGCAGTCATGGTATCAACAGTGACACTGTGCATCCTCTCAATAACTAAGAATAACACAGGTTTTCTAATTAAAGGGTATTGGTAGTGGATTTTCATTGGTATCCATTTCAAAAGATCACCTATAAAACTAGCAGTTTGGTCCTGTAATTTTAGATACAGCAATGAACATTGACTATTGGCATCCTTTAAATATTTCAGTCATTAACATTTGGACTGATGATGTGTAACTGTGGTAACTCTAAAGCTGAACATGTAAACATCTGCATTTATGGCAATAGTAAAAATGAAAAATAGGTGCATGTTTGCCTTTAACCTATAAGGACCCAGTATAATTTTTGTGTCAGTTCCCAAATTATTTTTTCTCTGTAATTTTAGCACCATTTAGTAATATTAGATTATTTAGTAATATTATCCTCTGTATTTTGCATTTTTCAGTGAAAATTAAGTATTTTTTTCCTGTATTTAGTTCACTGATCATGTAGATGTTCATAAAAGTTCAGATTAAAGTTGAGGATAATTATATCTGAAACAGAGAAACCTGAAGAAAAACTGGCTTTATATGTATGTTTGTACAGCTGAGGAAGTGCGACGTCAGGAAAATACTTGTGGGTGGGTAAAATATACCTAGTATCCAAAACATTTAGCAAGTTCTTAACCCATAAGGACCCAGTGTGACATTTGTGTCACTTCCTAATTAATTTTTCTCCATATTTATCCATCATTAAGTGGTTTATCACCATTTATTGTAATATTATCTTCTGTATTTTGTAGGGTTTTTTGGTGAATATCAGCTAGTTTCCAACATTTAATTTATTAATTATGTAGATGTTTATAAAAGTCTAGAGTAATATTAAGGATTATTATATTAAAAAAGAGAAAATTGAAGAAAAGTTAATTTTTCAGTCAAATTTCTCATTAACCGAACATAAACCCAGTGTGTCTATCCACTGTCACTGATTTAAGTCCATGGGTTTTACTGGTGAATCAATGTTGTAGAAGATGACAGTGTTTCCACAGTAACTACGGAGCCTCTGAATTTCCTAATGGGTCATATCTGATGACCAATGAAAAGATAAATAACTGTATTTTACACCATTACATGGATTAATGGATCAACAAGGATTGAACAGTTTATACCAGTAGATGGTTTTGGTAAATAGTGAATGTTTGGAACTTAATGGGTTAAAAAAGGTTAAATATAAAGAAAATTTCATTTGGGAACTGACACAAAAGTAGTGCTGGGTCTTTATGGGTTCTTTTTACAGAAAATATTGGCAGCATATCCATGGCGACATATGAAGTGATTGCCTCTGTAATCGTTTTTCACCTTGTTCCATTCGTGTCATACGGGACACAGTTTGAAAAACTTTGTAAGACAGTTGTTTGTGTTTTAGCCGCTGTGCGAGTGTGGTCTTATCGAAGAAGCCAACACTTCATTTTACAGCGAGGATTTATCTGTTCTGTATCTGACGTCATGAATCCCAACCACTTCCAAACGACTGAAGTCATAGAACTGTTGTTGTGAATGAGCTGCTCTTAACCACTGGATGTCTCCACCATGTTTGTTGTGACTGTGATTCACACGGGGGGGGGGGGGGTCCAACCTCATAGAACTACAGGAACCAAGAAGAACATGTAGTTGGTGGATTGCATGATAAGAAAATCGATTTTCTAAAATTAAAATTGATTTAATCTACAAATTAGATTTTTAGATTAGATTTTTTTCCCAGGTCTACGCAGGGTTAAAGAATATCGCAATGTCAGTTTTTTCTAATATGGTGCGGCCCTAGCATATTTCCATATCCAGCCTTAATGCTCGACAACTACATGAGCAAACATAGCCCTCCACAACAGTCTGTCTCACAGCTTCATGTAGATTTTTTCGTATTTCTACTCGCATTTCTTTGTAATAAAATAAAAATCTGCCATGAATATGATCTGAATTTCTATTTAAAAGGTAAATGACATATGCACTCACTCACCCCTTCTCCCTGCCCATAATGGTATAACTATTTTCACTTTGACAGATATAGATCTCTTGTGGCTTCCACCACTGCTACCTCTTGCATAACAAACTATCTGCACCAGGAATATTTGATAAATGCTCTTTGAGTCGGGAGCAGCCACTGAACTACTGTAGCTGTGGAATGAACAGACTCTTGTCCAGGTGCACTCAGTCCCCTTTCTGCCATCAAGGACGACTACATCACCATCATTTTCCCAGATAACAATGGAATGATTGGATCTTCCTGAGCCACCAACCTGACTACAAATTCCATCAGTAGTAAAGGAGGGGGAATAGAGACGGTATTGTTCCTTTAACACTCCAAAACAAATAAAATGGGCGAGCCAGCCTCTACAGTCATTTCTATGGTATGTCTAATATTTTGTCCTTAGGTGACCAACAATAATACAAAATCCTTCTTTTCTTAATTTTAACCCCTGCCACCAGTTCCCTCTCCCCATGCTTTGTTTACACTTCGTCTCCCATGCACAGGCCTTCTCTTTTTGTCTTCTACCCCACTCCCTCTTACCTCCCCTTCCCTTTTGCTCTCACTGTAACAACTGCAAAAGGTTTAACACACCCCGGTCAAGATCAAGCAACACCCAATGTTTACTGGTGACCTTCACACCGGCTGAAATCAGAGTGCTTCGGCAAACACAGACGAGGTCAGAGAAGTGTGCGAGTCATAACCCGGCAATCACGTTTGAAGAGACCGCATGCACATACGCATGCAAATACACATGCTATGTCATCCATGTTGACGCAGCGCTGATAAGTAAACAGGCGATAGTCACAGACAGATGATGGAACCGTGTCTGAAAATATACACTTGTGACAGGTAGTGAGAGGATCAGTAAAGCCCAGATGTTAATGTGCAAAAGGATTGTTTTTGTACCTAACTGAGATCATGTTATAAAAGCAGCTTAAAATGGGGACCATGAACGGAAAAGCTGAGTGAATTGGGAATGGCACACATCCAGACCTTCTGATGTGTGAATCAGTGGAGCTTGAATCTGAAAATGGAGTTCAGCAAGTTCAAACACAAATGAAGATAGATTAGCCTTATTACAAACATACCAGCGTGTCTTTACAGTGAAAACGCAAACTCAGGCAAGTATGATCAACTGCTATGGATCATTCGTCAACTATAATGGCATTTTTACTTCATGGGTATGAAAACAACAAGTGTAGTGACCTGGTAACAAATCTTCAACAGGCTGCTTTTTTATATTTTCAGGGAGTGCATGCCTCAAACAAATCATGTGAAACTTAAAGTGATGTCATGAATGTAAGGTGAAAGCAGGATAATTCAGAAACAACAGAAGCCCTTTTTTGGTATGACATTGGATGACAGATATAGCGTTACATATATCGAGAATTTCTATTTTTGACATTTCAACACAGGGCTTTGGAGAGCAGCGAATCTTCATTAATCTTGACTCTATCATCTCTTTCATTTCAGTAGCAAGTGTTCCACTCAAAATATGCAATAAAAGCAGTTTGAGTAATTATATGATAATAATAATGATAGAAACTGTGTAATATACATGACAGACTAAAATAAAACTGTCAGACATCGATAAATAGTGCCTGGCTGCTGCGTTTATTTATAAGGTGACTTTTTATTGAGGCATTAAAAGTATCTGTACAGTTAATCACAAACATTTTGCTGGAGGTATCAACTAGGATGAGAAAAACAATACACAAAAAGCCCTCTCTGCCCATAGCAATGTTCCCATATAGATCAGTTAATTAATTTAAGTAACATTAGGCTTGACACTTCACTGAACTGTATTCACATAGGCCGGTAATCACGCTATCCACAAAGTTAATGGAATCAGAATATTGCAAGTAAATAGCAGATAATCTGGCGGCAATGGTCAAGTAAGGACAAAGGATCACTGAGTTTTTTCTCTTAAGTGTCACTCAAGGCTGCCGTCACACCTCAGTTTGGTATGGAGCTCAGAGTTTTGGGTGTGATCCAAGCTGAAGGTGTGAAACTTCCCTTGGACCAAGCAGTAAAAAATAAAGACAAATGCATACAGTTTCCAGATAAATGGAAACATAGTTCAGTTCAGTTTAAGAAAAAAAATAGACAGGGTAACACGTAGGCGGACGGACATGAGTATATCAGA
This sequence comes from Fowleria isostigma, assembly GCA_029814645.1. NCBI lineage: Eukaryota > Metazoa > Chordata > Actinopteri > Kurtiformes > Apogonidae > Fowleria > Fowleria isostigma. Next base: position 10,517,793 of record JAPTGZ010000023.1, on the reverse strand, counting down.
TAAATATTAGATGAAATGATAAATTGTGAATGTATCTATTTTCTGAGAAGATGTAACAAAGAGGATTCAAGGGCAACACCACCTTATAAAAGAAACTGCATGAGTAGTATAGAAACATAGTCTGTTGTTGGTGATGATGTCATGATATAGGTTGAGTCAAGGTTAAGGTCTTCACTGTTCACATACTCTGATGTGAAACCAAAGAAAACCTAATTAAATTTCCAATGAAAACATCAAGTACAGCTTGAGCTTTCAGGTCTGTCGATACTCAGAATCTTTATGACAAGATCAAAGCTTTTGAAGTTGGTAACGAGTATGTAAATGTTATCTGCATAAAGCGATTTGCACCACAGCCAACTTCTAATCCATTTATTATGGAACTTATGGAGAGGCAACAGAATTCTATCCTGCCACAGACCATTTGTTAGATGGTTTGTAACATGGTACCTGCCTTACATTCAAATTTAAGGTAAGCGCAGGGTAAAATCTTCCCCATTAGTCAAACTCATCCATCATTCTGCACAGTGAGATTAAACCACCCAAGTCAAGGAACAGTAAGCAGAGACATATTTAAGTTGAGGAGTTAGAGACTGTAAACAGTCAGCCTAAATGTGCTGCAAGAAATGTCCTTCGTTTGAACTCACAGTCCAGTGTACTGCCAGTACAGTCCTGCCAACACAAGCTCCAATTCTGCCAATACAAGTCAAGAAATTTCCCTTGAGAGTCAAAGTTGGAAAGTGTGACAATGGACTTGCAGTAGGGGGACAATAGAAGAACTGTGGTTCGACAGACAATGGGACAAAAATGTTTTGGGATCGTACATAATACAGAGATATGACTGTGGTGGTGTGGTGGGATGTTTGTGGAGGAATAACCATTGGGAGCAAAGAAAAGCAATGCAGCGCTCCTGATCTTAGAGGAGAGCAAGTATCAGGCAGATTGAGGTTGACGTGCATGGCCTCATAAATCTACAGGACACATCAAGAAAACACAAGAAATCCCAGGTGCTCCTTGCAGCCATGTGACGAACACGTGCAGGATATCTGACATTACAGTGAAGTGACCTACAGCCGATCTCACAAAATTCTTTACCTGACATTCAAGCCATATATCATACCTACGTCATGGGATATATGTACGTATATCATCATAACATGTCAACCACATTTGTACAGGTTTCTTGGAAAACACAACCTATGACTATGAGTGGTTCTCACTCACATGATCATTTACATAAAGGTGACTTATGGACACTATAGGTCTACTGTGTTTGACTGTTGGAGTCACCTCGTGGTGGTTAACAGTAGTGGAGGTTGAAGGGGTGACCTGATGGTTGAGCAGTTGGGGTACATGACACACAGAGGCCCAGATACCCTGAGCAGGGAGTAGCCTGTTCGATTCCCAGCCAGAGGAACCATTTGCCACTAGTCTTTCCCATATTTCATGTCTCACTCTACTCCCACTGCCTGGTGAAGACAAAGGCTGACCAATAAATTACAGCAATGATGATAGAGCCATCTGCTCCAGAGACACAATGCAGCATTGCACTGTCTGTACTGCAATGTGCCAATACCATGTGATGGTGCCCCCGAAAACCTGCTACATCCACCATTAAATGAATAAATATTAAATATATTTTCTGTAATTTCTGGATTTGTTAATTACCTCCACCAAGGAGGATATGTTTTTACAGTATGTTTTGTGTTTTTTCAGTCTTGTATTCACAACATTTCCAGATTTTTGTTTGAATGACATTTTGTTTCTTTTAGGTCAAAGGTCACAAGCAAGAAAATTTGTAAAAACCTGAAATTCCCATTTATCAACATGGGACAAAATTTAAAAATCATTACAAAAATACACAGCACAGGAAACCCCGCCCCTCACACATATTGTAGGTTATATTGGCATCGATCCAACTGATGTCATCATGTCTATGTGTGTACCGATATAAGCATATCAATTTGCCAAGTTTGAAATAAAGTGAAAGCAAATTAACGTTTTTTTTTATAGACATGTGAAATTTCGTCCATTATCAGTACATGGGGGAAAAAAAGATTTTAAAAATTGATAAAAAAATTTAACTTTGACCTACTTTTACCTACCAAAATATAATGATATCTATTCTGGGTCACTGGCAATCTATAAATCCAATTTGGTATAAATTCAACCAATAATTTTGCTGCTAAAGTGTGAACAATTAAACAGACCAAACCAAAAACAATACCCTTTGCCTCCTCTTCAGGGCTGGGGTAAAAATCCACTAATGCAAAATAAAAAAATTTATTTATGCCATGTTAAAACTTTACTGTGACCCAAAGCGTCGCCAATTTCTCTTCATACAAACCAAGGATGGATCATCATTCAGTAGAAATGTACACAGTGCTCAGACCATTAACATCCTGGTCATTGGGAGGAAACTGGACTAAAGCTGAAAAGGCTCTAGAACTGACTTCCATATTGTACTGAATGATAAAAGTTTGCCACAATAATCCTGAATCCATGTGATTCTAGTAACAGATTAAAGATAATTCTTAATGCAGTGTTGTCTGAAGGGTCAAAGAGGTCAGAATCTGAAATATATTCAGACTTTATGAATTTTTTACTTATATTCTGCATCACATTGGATAGACACAAGCCAATTTCATCATATCTTTCTTCCAGGAACTGGAGATCCTCATGCTATCTATGCTCTTACAACACTAGACCTTTCCTGGATGCTGCCTTTGGACCAAGTCATACTGTTCACATACTCTGGTTCAAATCACCCTTATTTCATTATTTTTAATTCATTATTAGCCCATGTTTCAACTTTTTCTTGAAATAAAATTATTAAGGTGATCAAATAAACGTGAAATATTTGTGTTCATACAGTCTACATAGAGATGCAAATCAAAGTAAATTCTTTGTATCGCTGAACTATTTCTTATCCATGTTATGATTTCAGAGGATAGTATGTTGCTGTTGAGAATTAAGCTACCTCAGCAAAGGTTTGCACTCTTTTCAGGAACTGTTTATTCAGTTAGCTTAAGTGTTAGCATAATAGCCTTTTTTACTGTGATATTTATTTGTGTATGCTACTTTGTAATGTTGTAGTCAAGACCAGCTGCACCGAGACCAAGACACTGCCAAGACTGGAGAGTATCAAGACCAAGACCATGACCATGATACACTAAGACGAGACCAAGAACAACCCTTGTCAAGAACAGTGACTGAAAATAGACTAAAGTTAGAATCAACATGACATATATAACTTGTATCAATTGTTAAGCAAAAGGCACAGTTGTAAAGTGTCATGGCTAGTTCAATCAAATTCATGTAGGCTTTTCTATTATATTGTTCTTATGTCTTGAAGAAGGCACATTATAAATAATGATACTATTCTGTGATGATGCGGTTTTTGTACAAATCCCATCGAGACCACTATGTCCAAGACCAAGACAAGACTGAGACCAAATGAGTCGAGTCTGTGACAAGAGACCACAAAAAAATTGGTCTTGAGAACTACATCACTACTACCTTGTGGTGTCTGTCTCAACATGACATTTTGTGCCTGTTACATTATTCAAGAAAACTTTAGAAACATAATACTGGAGTTACTAGTGTAGATGTTTAAGCCAAATGGATATAAGCATAAGAATCCATACTGAAGCAAATCTGTTTTCACTCTTGGTGTGCATGCATGCATGTGTTTGTTATCATGGCTTTCATTAAAAATGACATTACACAAACTGATTAGAAGCTGCATGATGCTGGAAACACACAGTCATAAATATTGCTACTAAATTACCCAAAAAGTCCCCTGCTGCTAAAACCCATTCATCTAACAAAGATGTTTACTTCACATTACTTACCATTATTTCCCAATTTCAGTTTGTGTACATTTACACGTAATGGTCCAACCAATGAGAATTGAATACTAGTCAAGCTTGAAAAACAAAAATGTGGAAATTTTCACATCTCCTCCATTGTTGATGACGGTTACAATGACAGTTTGTTTGAATGAACATAATTAATGAAGAGACTCTGATTTGAGAGCGTTTGTCTGGATTTCTTGAGTTGTGTAACAGTGACGACTTCCAACTCTGTCCAAACTTCTCCTTCCCGCTGTCGTACAGGAGGTTGGCTGAGTAAAGCTGAAAGCTGTTACTAATAGATCGTGCTTCTTTTCGCTGTGCCATTTGCTTTCTAATGAAGCATAAAGACAACTATTAATCATATAATTGTCTGTTAATGTGGAAGTGCTGCCTAAGTGTGTGCAACTTAAGGGCATGAAGGCCGACCCACTGAGGAAATGACAAAAGATTATGTGACACTGATGGGATAATAACTAGGTCCTTGCAGGTAATGACTGGGTCCTCTTGAGCTTCCAGTCCTCAAAACCCCACTGTGCTGAAGTGAAGAGCAGCAATCATGCATGTGCAGTTGGAGGAAGTAAGTGTTGGGCTGTGCATTTAGTATTTGAGGAGTTTTATTTCACGCAGGAGTAAGTAAGCATTGTGCTGTGCGTTTCGTATTTGAGGAGTTTTATTTCACGCAGGACGAAGAGGAACTCACTCTGAAGAAGCAAATACTCCCAGTTCATGTCCTTTACTGTGTCTCCAGTCATTTACTGCAACTCATCCAATGCTTCAGCACTTAAGAAAGTCCTGAATGAGTGCTGCTTTCTACCCTCTTGTGGACAAAAAAATACATTGTCAGGCCTGGTGCATTTCTACCAACGAACAGAAGGCGTTTTTAATCTGCTGAAAAACTCCATCTGATCTTAAATAAACATCTGACGAAGCTGCAGATGTCAGGAAGTTAAGCAGAGATGACAATGTGAAAGTATGAGAATCATCCGGTTCATTCTTTCAGTCACTGTTCTTGTGCACACAACTGTCAAGTTAATCTTCATTAACCTGATATAAACCTGTGGCTTGCCGATGTATGCCAAGCAACAAAAATAAGTTGCAAAGGCTGCCAACTCCAAGCGGCACAGGCCCTACTGTAGACAGAACCACAATGTGCAATGAACCTGCTAACCTTCAGCCAAAGAAAAATCACATTAATAGCTCTGTCACCACAATGTGCTAACTCTAGCCTCCTATTCCAAGTATAGAAAAAGTGCCCCCACTCATTCTTTTAAATACACATACACACATTGTTTTCCTCACTCAACTCTCACTTCCTCTTCACACCAGTCAGACCCAAAGTGAAGTTGGCATACAAAGCTCCATCAGGGAAAAGGAGGCAGACGACAGGAAAGGAGATTTCTCTGAAACTGATCCTGGACTGCGATATATCTGTCCACACAGAATGGGAAAGATTTAGTTCCTTAGGAGCACGGCTGCAGAAAGACATAAGCAGTTTACTGCATCCTTAGACTCTATGTAGGTGCAAAGCAGTTTGGGATCCCTTTGGAAACGTGGTTAAAATCTGATACCGATCTCAAAACTATTGCTTACACAATGACTCACTAAAGTAGAGTCTTGGCACTACGCTGATTAAGCAGAGCATTTTCTTGGCTCATTCTGCCTGTGCCAGGATGCATTTGATTTGCTTATTCATCCTTAAAACACACCATTAAAAATAGATGGAACATTTTTTCCAATCAGCCACTTAAAAATATATTATTGCAATGTGTTATCATCAAACAGTGAATAACACAGAGGCACATCAGTTTGACATTGTTGCTACAGAAGAAGAGACAATGCACAACAGTCCCTGCATGAAAAAAAAAGTTCATTCGAGGGACTCAATTTAAATGGCTGCCCTTTTACTTTTAGATATCAGTAACAGCACTTAGCGGGGGTAATGATAATCAATGTCACCATAATGAAACGGTTATTACCAATTTTGACCACCTGGATTTTTAATGTTGTTGATATTACACTGCGACTTTCCTCTAATGTTGTGAAAACATCACCCTATATTAACCCATATGATTGAGTCACTGGTATATTTAATGGTTTCCTCTTTTTCCTCTGTTATCCATATAAAACCCACACAGCCACTGGTAACTGAAAGCATCTAATATTCAGAATTGTTTAATAACTTTTCAGCCAATAATCTGATTTATAATTCAGCTAAAATGCAGTTTCTCAGGTTTTTAGTAGCATCACATGTATCTTATTTAGACGTTCAGAGGCTCCGTAATGAAGGTGGAAATACAATCAACTTCTGCAACATTAACAATAATAATAATCACAAGTAAATCCATGTAGTTTGACTGACAACAGTGGTTGCAGAAATATGTATTTATGTTCAGTTTATGTCACCTGTTCTTCAGTTTCCAATGTTTGATACAATAACCTTCAAATTAACTCTGATGCTGTATAAACATCAACATGATCAGTATATTAAATATATAATAATACCTCATTTTTACCCCCCCAAAAAAGCTAAATGCAGAGAATTATATTTTAATAAATGGTGAGAAATTACTAGGAAAAGGTAAAATGTAGAGGAAAATTAATTTGGATGTCACCACAAAAATAGCTATAGGTCTTTAAGAGCTGAATAAATTTCCGTCTAACACTGTTCATATAAGCAAATAGTTAAACTCTGATCTGGTTATTTATTTAGAACTCATGTGCTATCACTTGGAATTATCTATCAAACTATTACCTGGCTATCACCATGCTATTACTGAGCTGTAATAAATAGTATACATCTATGATACTACTCATAATAAATCAAATACAGTAACTGTGAGCAAAGCTGCACCAAGACGCAATGAAGACATTATTAAACAATTATAACTTTGTTCAAAAGTTGGAAGAGAAAGTGGTGTGTGTGGGTGGATGATTATATGAGTTTATGTGTCTATGAATCTCTACTGATATAATTATAACAGTATGGATACCAGTTATCCAGCAGGGCTGTGATGAGGTGTTCATGGTGCCCCGGGGGAACTCGCATCTGCCAGAGCTCACAGCAACTCCAAAAGCAAAACACATAAATAACAACAAGAATAATTACCATCACCTTCCCCAATTTGTGGAAAATACACACTGCAACCACACAACCGAGCACAGCAAGGGAGACATGGGATCTGGGGATCTTGGAGCAAATCAAAACCAACACTCTCTTTCCTGGGAAGGTCCCAGGGTCTTTGTTATCTGCCTTCAAACCAGTATGATTCATCAGCTGTGTTGTGGATGTTATTGTTGGCTGTGAGAAAGGTTCTTCTCATAACTCAGAAGTACAGCGGAGATAAATGCCTTTTATATCACTGTATCCCAATGCACCTGACATTTATGAGCACTGTTTGTGTTGATCATTTCATAACAGCTTGTGCAGGAGCCATTCTCTTTACTCAAGGCGCTTTACACCAGCCATACAGGCATGACACCACCTCAGGAGATCGCAACCTCATGCTAAACACATACAAAGAATGCTCCTCGCTGTCAATCATTTTAACTGACCGGGCCTTTCATATCCCACAAACCCGGTCGTCAATGATCGTCAGTCGGCAGGTCTATAAAGCCTAGTGTTTACCCCGTCTAGACAGACTTGAAGGCCTGGCAGCCATGGGCATCTAAGCAGTATATTGCACCCTGTTTAACCACAGATGAGTTCTCCACTGCCATTTAACGCCATAAATCAGCTTCTCACACATAAACAGCCTATACGAGTCGGGGTGTTCAGAAACCAATTTGGAGGGTAATCTGAAAACAATGTTTCAAAGCATAAGGAGCTTGGCAGTGGAATTCTCTTTGAATCAAATGCTAATGCCTGCACTTGATTCCCGAGGCTAAACTATGCAGTATCATAAATCACCAAGCTAAAGCTACAGTAGAGTTTCTGTGGTTCTCATACATTATGTGTGAGCGTGTTGCTCCTCTTTGCAGGGCTGTTTTCTCGCTGCGTGGTGATGACGAGAAAGGCCAGACCTTCATGCAGCCAAAGACGTGGTGAGGGCGCTGTAATAAACCTGCGCTACGCCTCACCAAGCAAACACCATGCTAAGGTGAACAGGGCTAAATTTGTACACAGTTATCTGGGCAAATAAGAATAATTCTTTCTGTGGGCAAAGCGTTCTTCTCTCCAAAAAACAAATATTATTTCCCCCTTTAACTGGCCAAACACTGACAGAGACATACTGTACTAGGCCTGTCCTCAGTGTTTCCAGCTGAAACCTCACTCAGACCTCAATTTAACATGGCTCGCAGTGATGCCTGGAAAAAATTATGCCACCACACATATTATCATATTAATTGCCACAGTATATTTTTGCTCACCAGGAGGAGAGAGACTCACAAAATGAGGAATCACAAAAATGAAAATGTTCTCTAACCAGAGGAATTTGTTTATGCAGTTGTTAACACCAAAAGAAAGTCAAGAAATAATCTTAAACAGTGAGAAAAGATTTTCATAAAACACAATATTTTGCCACACAAGCATCTGAATAAGACTAATCGCAACATCAAGCGTGCACATCTGTTGGAAGATAAACTAACACACTGAGTGGAGCTGATGTGCTGCTGCTTTTCAAGAACACCACGCTTCTCGTGCTAAATATAGGCTGGTGATGGCATATTATGGGGGTCTGCATTTGTAGATAAAAGCACCGGGAGAGGGAATGACCTTCCATACAGCTGCAACATGTCCTGCAAACATTCGAGCGGCTGTTACTACGACATGGACTGATAACGTCTGTCCCGTCTGTGGACCCATGACTGGAACCCCTGCCATATCACTGGGAGGAAGCGGACCTGTTATTGTTACAACCTCAAAGACTTTGGGTGGTCCACATACACACATATGAAGACAGACAAGAGACAGCAGGCATACGCAAATATAACTGTACAAAACAATTTAATACAAGCTCCCTGAACACCTGCTATTTCCTCTCAAATCACGGCTTGCATTGACCTGGCAACGACCCACACAGATAAATTTGGATGCATTTTTTCATGCAAAAATATGCAAACAGTTGACATGAAAAACTATTACAAGTGTACACATATCAACTTTATCACGTAACATCAACAAAATGTAATATGTTTAATGATATGTCTATAAACACAAGTATACAGATACACAGACAGGTGAGAGATTACGGCTTATCCGACACTAATCCAGATATCTTTATAAACCAATAATGATTTCTGATGGACTTTAAACTACCGACACTGTGTATAATAACGTGTACAGCAGATGCCTATGCTTTCACCTGTTGATGGAGTTGAGAGGAAGCACTTGTAAGTCCGTGAAGTTGTAAATCTTAAGAGGTAAGGACAACCAAATGTAAAGGAATCAGTTTACATCTGCTGTTTTTATTACTTAAAAAAAAACAAAGGGCATGCATAAATTTGGGTATGAAGTCATTATTTCATTATAAAAGATAAATAAATAAATACAAATGGAAGATGTTTTTTTTTTTTTTTAATTCTCAAAGATCCATGTTTGTGTGAACAAGAGGCCAAAATAGTCATTAGTGTGAACAGGATCTGAAGGAAATATACAGTATGATCATACTGATCTCTTTCAGATGATAGTAATGTGCATATGCTATGATATTAACTAATTTACCATCTATAGGTTTGACATAACACCATCAGAAATACTTAAAAGTAGAGGCAGACCAATATATCGAGCTGATATATAGATTTTTTTTCCTATATTGGCCATTGGTTTTAATTTTTTTTTTTTGAAAGCCGATATTTGATCAGTTGTAAATATGTTATAAGATATCTGATCAGGCACCTGTGTGGGCAGCCCTTTAAGCTCAACAAATGTTCAAAGAGTACTATGCGGATGTGTATGAATCAAATTTATATTGCTGTATAAAAATATTAATTATCTGAGTGTTTCAATTGTATTTTACGATCAGCGTGCTTTAAATAAATAATAAAAAAAAAAATCAGCCACAGTGTATCAGCCATCAACTGACCAAATTTTTAAAAAATCATCCTTAGGAAAAACCCATATCAGACGACCTAAAAAGGGGAATATGTTTCTGAAGAATAGTGTTGTATCCCTCTAATTGATTTCACATGCTCGTCGAAAGTCCCTGACAACTGTTCTTCCAGGATACTCAATGGTAGTTTTCCTTTAATTTGTCACCCATCTGTATGTAGAGCATCAGACATAGACTGCAGTTTCCAAAATAGTCTGTCAGTGGCTGAGAGCTGATGCTGGCAAGGCTTCATCATGGCTTGAGTACAGTACAGACCTGTCCAAACAGCACCATGTTCAACCTCGCCCAAGACAAGCAGGATAAAGCTAATCCTTAGACAAGAGACACAAATCTGCACACATTACTACAACAAAACTGAGAAAACACCAAGGTGCCGCTCCTAATAGGCCTGTGCTCAGCTCAAGTCTAATACATGCAGACAGGAAAACACTAACCCACGCTGAGACAGACTGAAAGAGTTGTGCTTTTTTCCCTTTCTCCTTTACAGCGGTCCACTTTTGTCATGCCCACACACACACATATATAACACACACAAATAACACTTGCACATGGACAAATAGTGGCAATCAGTGGGAGGATGTCAGAGCCCAGACAGGAACTGCTCCCAGCATTTGTAATGCAGCCCATAAATCACTGCACACATTGGGGTAATGATCCATTAAGGAGGAGAGGTGAAACTGGCCTCTAAAATAAAGCGCCCCTTTCAAAGACCACACCGCAGCATTCAAAGCTCCGCCTGTTATCTTGGAGAGCTGTCACTAATACAATTACTACTGTGCACAGTTCAGAGACGTGCCCAAAGCTTCACACGGAAGAAATGCACACGTCTAGGTTAAAGGACCGAGGCTGTCAAACTTTAAGGACTTAAGACTTGGCTTTGGCACCTATTTATCAATTATTCAGATGTTAACTTTTCATATTGTAGCCCTGTGTGTGCAATAGCACGAATATTTTCACTAATCTACATCATCTGGGTTTTGTCCTCCACACTAACACCGTAAGCAGCATCTCATCTTAGATTGGATTATAAAAGGGGGAAAAAAAATGAAGATTTAGTTCTCACAGCATGGCAGGAACGCTGTAAAGATGAAATGATATAAGTATGATTATGTAAATGTCTGGTTAAAGTCTGGTGTAAAGTAATAAAAATATGACCTGAGGGTAAGTATCTGTCATTTTTTTTTCATTAGTTACAAAAATAAATAACATATCATCCCTTTATCCTCAGATCACATACCAGTATTAGACGATTTCCCTTGTTTTATTGTTTAGGACATGTTTGTATTTAATAGAAAGTTTTCCTCACAGAGTCCAAAAGCACTTATTTGTACTTTGACAAAAATATGTAAATGTGCACCTTTTAATAATATCATCAGAGAACTAGTATGGGAAATACTGTGCTGTTTTCTACAGTATGAGGCCCAGTTGTTAATACTTTTCCCTGACAGAGACCTTGAGGTCATTAGGATTTAGATCTCATTCCTGATCTAGAGCCTGGTGTTCAGATTCTTCGGATTTCCTCCACGTTATTTTCATCAATTATGTATTTAGTTGCAATCTGTTAGCAATGTGATTTTAACAGGAGAAAAAGGGGCCAAGCATCCTACCTGGTAGTAATTTAGAGATTCAGATTAATTAGCTTACAAGAGGCTCTTTGAGGACTAATCATAAAGTCGGATTCAGAGGTGAAGTTTAACAAGGTATCACTTAACCATGACAACATGTCAGTAATTATTTCCAAACACTTTTCATTTTAAGACAATACAGCCTTCATATCAGCATGTTTTTCATATTAATAAAAATGTGTTAAAGTTGTAGATTTAATTTATGTATAGGAAATATTATCTATTATCACTCAGATATCATCAGTCTGTATATTTAGACTATCTTTAGGCGTATCACCACTTGACCACTGCCCCCTAGTGGAACAATCGGACATCACAGACCACCTCTGCTGAAAGGGTTGTACATGGCCAGGAAGTTTCTCCTGTACACAACACTCCAGAGAGCTTTTTATTGTATTGACAGTATGTGATTAACTCCAACAAGAGCTGCAAAAAAAAAAAAAAAAAAAAAACTGTGGATAACTTTGAGGAAGATAAATTACTCTGTAACTTATGCTCAGACCTCCAAAATAAGATCAGATTAAAAATGCATGCTTTAACCCAAAATACAAGTACAGTATTTCATAAAAAAAATAACAAAATGTAGGGGTTGGAGTCTTTGTGAATTGGCAAAAATTGAATTGTCTTGAAGGAGCAAAGGCATGTTAAATTATGAAGAAAAAGAAGTCCCTCAGCTCTCCTTGTTCTGCATAAATCCCTCAAAAATTAATCTCTTATATCCTCTCTTTGAGCTTCTAATAAATTTCCTTGGCTCACACTGCACAGTCCCTTCTCTTCTAAGACCATACATTTTTTTTTACACTATGGAAAGAAAAAAGATCCAATACAAGCGTGTGAATGATGAGGATATTATAAGACACAGTAGGAAATCAGACAATAGAGAAATAAGATTCCGTCTAAAGAAAAAACAATTAATACACATACACATTACAGCTGCATGATACTGGAAAAAACTGACATTGCAATTTTTTTTTAACCCTGCGATACATCTTGCAATTTTAAAAACTACACATGAGAATATAATAACGGTGTGGTGCCAATGTAACTGGTCAAACAAATTAGTTATCTATGCAATATAATCCCTCTTGTAGCCAAAATAATTCCAGATAACTGCCGTTGCTTTTCTTTTTGGCACCAAGTCTTTGTTTATGTTCGTTGCTCTTTTTTTCAATGTTGTTACCAGCGACTCACTCCAAACTGATTAAAAAGGATTGAGTTCTTTTGCGTCCTACATTGCAGGATCTGCGATGTGACTATTGCGCACACATACAGTACAGGCCAAAAGTTTGGACACACCTTCTCGTTCAATGCATTTTCTTTATTTTCAAAAAATAACCAAAAATGAACAAATCTTGACCAATTGAACCAAAAAATTATAAA
>JAPTGZ010000023.1:10462988-10475070 GCA_029814645.1 Fowleria isostigma | reverse complement strand
TGTGGCAAACCCCCCCCCCCCCCCCCCCCTAATGTTAATCAAAGCAATAAAACTAAATTATGTGCAGCATTTTGCAACTCAATCCATTTTCCTTGCCCCAAACTCAAAATTAGGAATGTGTCTTTTTCTGTTAGTGGGATCTGGTCTGTAATGGTTATTGTCCTGCATGAAATGATGCACAAACAGTTGTGTTTAGTTTTCAAACACAAGGAATATTCTCGATTTCCCAGAACAGACACAAAACAGAGAAGATGTCTTCAAACGATCCTTAATAAGCAACATCCAACTTTGTAACTACTGCTGAATGTTGACAAATTTGCATGCAATCTCAGACTATAAATACTGTTTTTAACCATGAAAACTGTTTTTTATCATGTTTATTTTATGAGGTTTGGTTACAGATTCATTTGGCTCCAATCTGATTTTGCGTTTGTGTTTTTTTCTGTGTTAACAAAGGAAGCTGAATTCATTTATTAGTTTGTTAAAAGGAGGTGGAGTTTATAATTTATACTTCTTCTCATTCCTTTTTGAGCGTCAAAAATTTTGTTTGTCCATGTCATATTGTTCTTTATTATCTGATGATTATATGTGCTCGAAATAAAACAATAATTTATAACAAATAAAGAATTATATTATTAAATCAGAAAATATATCAGAATAGGCTTTATTGTCATTGTACATGTTTCAGAGCAACAAAATGTCTTACTGTACACCGTCCAAGAAACATATGAGACATAATACAGGAGGATGTACTGGCCACATTAGAGAGAAAGGATAAACACGAGGGTCGGGGGAGATGAAAAAAGACAACATCACATTGCACGTAAAGGTGCATTGTCTTGTTGGAAAAAAAAAAAACACCTCAGCATTTAAGCAGAGTAAACAAAAACACATTTAAAGACAGGACAGTAGCAATGTAGTGAAATGGGTAGGGGGGAATTAGGACAAGGGACGTGACCCGACATAGTCCGAGGAGCAGCGCGCAGCCAACTTGGGCGCACAGCGTACGTCATCTTCACCACGTTGTATCGGATGGGAGAGAAGGGGGGAAGGGTGCCCAAGGATGAGGAAGGTCTGTGTGTATTTGTGTATGTGTCCATTTCAGTCATTGTGTGTGCATGTGTGTATGCCAGCAGCCTCCACTGGCAGCATTCTCACAGTCGTGGAAAAAATTATTAGACCTTGAAAAATCATCAGAAGCAATGGTTATGCAATCAAGTATTAAGTCCTGTGTGTATCATGTGACTAAAACAGACAGAAAAGAAAACATGGAACACCTAAAAGCACTGTTTTTGTCAGTACAATGCCATAAATATTGATGTAAGAACTTGTGATTTTGGTTACTATCAAGAAAACTATGGAAAGTGGATAGGCCTCAGCTCTTAAATTAAACTCTTATGAGCTTTTTTTGTTATTATATTTGTCCAAACAAATGTGCCTTTATTTGTACCAGGATTAAAACGAACAAGAAATTGAAGAAAACATAGGGTGGTCTCATATTTTTTTCCCGCAAATGTATTTTCAGGTGAAAATTACAACTGTGGCTGTGAGCTCTTTAAAGTAATATTTTATTAGACAGCCAAAAAGAGAAATAAAAGGACCAAATACAGTGTATTTACATTTTTTTGGGTTCTTTAGCATCCCAGAGCCATTCATCAGACTTCTTATTTTATGATGCATGTAATATCAGGCTGCTAAAAATCTGGATCTGTACTCTCTGACCTCCAATTTAAAATCTGAGCACAGATACATGCACAGTCAATGTAATTTAATGATGCCAAAGGTAAATATTCTGTATTCTCATGCCATATCAAACACAATGAAAAGGCAAACTTTGTGCTTTTTGAATATTAACCAAGTGGAAGATAACAAAAAATGTGAACGTCCTATAAACTGTGACACCCTGGTTCTGGTGTAATCTTATAACCGGTGCGAGACAGATAAATTGTGGCTCTGGGGAGCTTTGTTCCTCCAAGATTAACAAGTGATTTATGACGCTGGAGTCATATTGTGTTTGTTCAGTTTGGGTCCAGCAAATACGTAGTTATCTTTGCACATCCACAGAAAACTCCAACCTGTAAAAGAAAAAGTTTGAGAGAAAGGGGAAAAGATGTGCAACTGAAGTGAAAGCCATGGAAGCAGAGGTAGGTACTCCTATGTAGAGCGTATGTAGATGCCAAAAGACCGGCCGTCACACTAAGCCGCTGAGAGAAAGAAGGGAAACATACAGCGTCTGTTCTCCGTCCATCACTCCACTCCTTCTCTCCAAACATGCATTCTGCTTCCAAACAATCTCATCTCTCCATCTATCATTCATTTCTGTTTTCAGCAGGTTATCTTAGAGGCAGCCTGAGAGAGGGCCTGTTGCTATAGTAACAACTCCAGCCCCTGGATGAAGCCCAGAGTTGTAAAAGTAGAGAGCAAAAGGCCATGATGAGTATAGTCTTCTTCCTGCCAAGTCTTAGCTTTAATGGAGGGGTTACAGGGGGCGGGGGGGGTAGACGGTCACCCAAGCCAACATTTAGACTCGGCCACATCAAGATTATTTTTGAAAGAAAGGACCCACCAGCCCTCAACAATTAACTTTAAACCAACTTGGAGTATAACTTTAAAGCAGGGTAGAATAACTACTTTACGACGCAGGGGAGGCATCGAATGGACCAAATGAAGGGGGAGTGAAACAGGGTCAGAGACAGCTACAGACTGAAAGGAAACAAAAGGAAGCAGCCAAGACTGTGGATGTTGTTTTATCAAGTTCATTTTGTCGCCTGGTTCTTTCCCCCACTCCAAAATACACTATTACATCACACCGAGCATGGGAAACTTCCCCCAAACTGACACACACCCTCGCAAAGTTGTGCTTATCTCTTTCTTTTCTGACTTTAAAGTCATTAACGGAGCATCACTCCCACAGCATCACTCCCACACAACACATTCTCATGTGCATTTATTGAAAGACAAAACAACTGTGCAGTGGGTTGCAAAGCTGGTTTTGAAGACATTAATTAGGTTTGAACATAAACACAAGCCAACATATTAATTAGTCTTCTGACAAAAACCCTGTTCAGCTTATTTTTGCAGTGTATTTCGTGAGGACTGCCGACGATACAGTAGCCTAATCCTGGGGTTATTGAAGTTGACATGATACATATTTACTTCAAAATGGTAAATAAATTAAGTCAACATGAAAAAAGACCTCAAAACCAAACTATCAATTCTCCCTAGTTGTCTTTTTCTCATGGATGAAAGAAGAGTGTTGTTTGGAAATCTTTGAAGCCATTTTGATGACCACGGTTGATGGCAATAAAGAGAACATACAGTAACAAACTGAAAATAAAAACACAATTTTATGGCAACCACAAACATGTTTTATTCACATGAATGTATCTTTCACAGAAACAAATGGGGGGAATAAACAACTTCAAGGTTTCCTTGGTATTCTACAAGCAACTTGTAATGTCTACCACTGGCACCATCTTTTCTCATCTCATGGTCTTCAAACTTCAAAATTAAAAGCCCCCCAACAATTTCAGCATGTTACAATTAGACAAATCAAACAAACAAAGCTGTGTAGCTAAAGCAATATAAAATCAAGCTGAAAAAAGTAAGGGGAGGCAGATCTCATACCTGGGAAACACAGTATTTATGGAGTGGATCACACAGAGTGACAGGAAATCAAGTTAATCACAATCCAAGGGTAGCTGTCCTCAGCTAAATCTACTTTCCACTGCAGCCACTCCACCACAACAAGGAAATGAGCACTGTACTGGCTGTTTGAGGTGGGATTCAGGGGTTTGCAAACCCTCATGGGGGCTTCAGAGTGAGCCAAGGAGCTTAACTCCAAATAACTCCACTAGTTTCCAGAGTTGAAGTAAACAAGTGTGTGTGCTGATGAAGTGGCAGGGTGATGGTCTGCATAAGCAGCATCCTCCCTGGATAGAGAATAATCCCACTGTGTATTCTGTAGTGGGCCAGGTCTTTCTGGGGAAGAAAACACCAAAAAGATCACAGTTGCTTTTGGAGTATCATGGTCTTTTCAAGTCCTCTGTGAACATTTCCACATTGCAACATCTGGTTGGCAATGAAATAAGCATTTTGCAGGGAAGAAAAAGGATGCATATTTCCTCTGTTTGATCAGTGACCTACAGAGGCTTTCCAACACGACTGCTTGTCAAACTGTATGCATTTGTTGACCTCTGATGTTTCCATTGTCACTTGTCTGGCAAACACTGTCAGGCAGGTTCTGGGCTGTGCTCCACCAGACAGGGCGCTCAGGTAGCAACAGAGGTGACAATCTGTACCACCTCTCCGTTTTCCCCCTGGATGGCGCCCTGGATGGCCTCTTTCACCTCCATGTCTGACTGCAGGGTTGGGGCCAGTTCAGCAGCCTGGAACAGATAAAGACATGAAGGGCTGAAAAGATCAATGGGAGGACAGAGAATACAATACCCAAACCTTTGAGGAAAACCACTTGAGCTAATCAGTTTAATTTTGCAAAAGGAACAAAGGTAAGATGTTGTTTCCTGTATAGCGTTTCCCAACAGATGGAGACCAAGCTGTCACCTGGGGATCAGCGTTAGACAACTAGAGTATGGACCAAAGGCGGAAGGTAGAGAGGAATGATGGGACAGATCAGACAAGAGATACGTCACAGAGAACAAAGATGATGACTGCTGCTGAGAGAAAAGAGAAAAGACGCGGGTGACAGGCGAAGAGAGGCTTGACAAGAGATGATCTACTTGTACCTTAATGCTCTCTGACTGTCTGTATGGTCGCTGTCAGACAGAGCGAGGTATTGTGTGGGTAAAAAACCCCTAAAAATGATGAGAGGTTCATGACTCAGTCCTGGATGATGACCACGAAGAGTGACTCACTCCTTCCTCGAATGCACGCCAAAGGTTCCCTCAAACACACCTGCAGCATTTAATCCTCCCTCCCAGCCCAGCATGCTGTCACTAGACAACACCATCGACCGGAGCACAGCTGCACCACAGCAGCTCACACAATGCACAAACACACCAAGCTGACACATTGTAACCACTAGCGGGACGTAAAACTCACAAGTACCCATGTGTTTATTGAGGTGAGCTGCCATAACACAGGTTCTGGCGTTACGTGTAGAAGCGTGAGCCACGCTAAGATTCTGATGCTCTGGTATCCACATTTCAGACTAAAACATGTGGAACTACGTCCTCTTCTATTTGCGAAAAATACCTCTTCTGCCCACGACTTTGTCTAGTTCGTGTAATGGAAACTATTAAAAAAAAAAAAAAAAAAAAAATGAGAGCAAGAAAAAAAAAATGTAGAGATAAATAAATACAAAAGCCTAAGTAATTTTTCAAGAACTTGCATAAATGCTACCACATGTCTGGAAACAGATGAGAGCCATTCTCTTGATTCAACACTTTTCACAAAGAGAGGAAAAAGAACAGCTCTAACCTTACGTTGAACTTTGAACTGAGGGTCAGCTGTGTTTACACTCGGAGACTTCAGAAGTCACGTGGCATAATAAGGTGCTGTGTACCGGGCCTGCAGGTCGTGCCATGTCTCAGTGGTCCCATAAGGAGCCACATGACCCAAGGAAGCTTTTAAGTGTCTTTACAATCCATTTTGAGTTTTTGTTGTTTGCTGGAACATATCAATCAGTTCATATATCTGTCTGTATGTCTGTCTATATGCACTCCAGCAGTCATATTTCAAGTACTATTGATATCAAAACATTATCAAATGATTGTCCATATTCTCTAGTCGACATGATTAGTTTTTTTTCAACAAAGTACGTACTGCTGAGATATAGGCCAAAGTTAAAAAAGCTGACATTTCACCATAACTTCTGTCAAAATCATTGTATCGACTTCAAACCAAAGCCAAAATGTGCATCTGTCCATTCTGCATCCAATGGTATGCAATTTGACATCATAGGGTCATGCCCTCATTGGCATAAATATCAGGGAGTCAGTAAACTCAGTTTTATGGAATTTCAAATGGCTGCAATATTGCCAATATTCATCCGATCAAACCATAATTTAATATGTAACATCTCTGTGGAAGTCCCTTCTCATATGACAAATTTACCAACTCTAGGTTGTGTGACCTCCGGTTGCTATGGTAACTAATATAAAATTTGATTATCGTTAACACATTCGCCTCTGTTCATCATAGCGATTTCACCAAAATTATTATAAATTTGATTCTCTATCCATTACCTCATTTATCATGTGTGTGTTTATACAGATTTGAGTTATTTTTATCTGAAGCACCTAATTTACATATTAACAAAATGGCTTCTATCTGTAAAACTAAGACAGATATCAACTAACTTTGTATTATCAACTTATAGGAAGTCACATATGGTCTTTCATTTGGTAGCAATTTGTTGGCCTTCAATGACCATGAAAGGTCAAACTCAAGGTCATAATTTTCAAAATACCCAATTTTTGACCATACTGTGACTCCCTCAATTTTGCAGAAAAACGACTAGTATCAGATTGCAAGGACTGAAAATATAGAAAACAGAAGTTATAAAAAACACGGAAAATATCCGCCAAAGTTCTCTGTCAAAGACCTCAGGCATACACACCGCCTATGGCAGTTTCATTTACAGTTCAGTCTGTCCGTTGTACATTTTTTGTTTCCGTTCAATTCGTGTGTTGTAAGTGTCTGTATTATCTTGTTTTGTTCCGCGATTGATGCTTGCCAAATTTGATGCATCTTGGTGCCATACGTATGTTATATCTTACATCACTTTGAGACTGGAATTCCGCTTTTCAATGAGGTTTTCTACAATCTACAGTTTGATCAATGGTTACCACATTGCTAACAAGTGGTTTCTTTCTTTCCATGCGCTGCTGCTGACTGGTGCACACTGATGGTAGATCAGACCTCTGTCATCTTTGTTGATTTCTGTCATGATCTGTATACAATCAAACATTGGGGAAAAAATGAGCTCCTTTTAGACCTAAAAATTCTTTCAAATGAATCACTTGAGTAAACAAACAGTTTGACTGCTCGCTGCGCCAAGCAACGTGGAGCGCAGATTCTGAATTACAGTACAGTCCATGGGGTGGCAATCATTCTGTGTGTGCTCATGAATGTACAAATAAATAGCCTTTCAGGATCTATCAGTTTGTGTATCACCCACGCCTAAAGAAAAAAAATAAAATACGAGCCGGATGCTTTCAAAAGCTCTGTACTCTTAGGAGGAGAAGAAACCCAATTACCTAGACAACAAAAGACAACAAAGGGACAACAGAAAAGACTTTACTGAGAGGGCAAATCCCAAAACCTGACGCATGGCTGGTCAGCACATTTTGCTCCGTGCATGTCTCACGGAGGCCAATGTGATCAATCGCACAACAAAGTCTGCATGAAGATCCGTATCAGGGTAAGGCTGGCGTTTCCACAAAACCAAAAATCATTTTAAGCTCTCTCTGTTTATACTCAGTAACACAACAAAGACCTCACTCACATCAGGGCTAGACGGTCCCCAAAGCAGCAGTAAGGAGAAAATATGATATTCAACATTTTTACTAAAACAAAAGCAGAGACAACAATGGAAAAGTGCTGTTCTTTTATATTCCACAGTTAAACTGACCACTTCAAAGGCCGCTGCGCCGTGTGCCTGCGTACCATCCTGATTCCACATGTGCCGTTTGCTCAACAAACTCGATCATCAAGGGATTTTGGGCATATCTACTAATTACTACTCTTCTCCTGCTAACTCTCCATCTCCTCCATTTTATTTGGTTAAATTACTGTTTGGCCAAACACCCATCATAATGACTGAGAGGTAAATGTGTTTTATTTGAGCAAAACCATGACAGTGAAGGGAAAACAGACTCATTGTGACCATAAGTAGTTTGAGTCAAATTGCAGAAATTACACTCATATTTCTATTTCAACATCACAGTAATTATGAATGAAGTATTACAGGATATAGTTTGGCTCATTATGAAGTTGATCAAACGATACAGTACAAAAGCAGGCAGGTGTCGGCCTTAGCAACCACAAAGTCTGGCTGTCAGTCAGAGGCCGATTTCTCAAAAGAAGAAAATAAGGAGGAAAAACAATGCAAGAAAATGTGCATGTGTTCCTAAAAGAAAAGCATAATCAATATAATGGTGTCTAATTTTAGGTGGTTGGAGCAGAACTGTCGAGTCTAAAGACGATAAACTAAGGGGATTAGTCTGCCGTTGGAGTTTGGAGAAAATCTTTTAATTTAAAAACTCACATAAAGATAGTAGAACTAAAGCTTCATCTGTTGTAGTGCCTCAAAGTGTCACTTGCGTCACGAACAATAATTTAAAAATAAAAATTACATCTCATAAGATGGTGTAATAATCTGCTGGTCTATAGATAAATGTTACAGAAAATAGTCATTTATCCAAGAAACTGAGCTATTTGAGCCTGTGGTCTCCCTTCGTAGACCCCAAAGGCATAACGTGTTTACACCTCAAGATTGGGACTTTGTATCTTTAGACAAAAAAATACTGGTTTGCATTTTATAATACAGGAATAAACAATAAACCAAACTCATTTCTTTGCATTTTTCTTGGGCAGAAATGACAGCGACTTGGGGATTAAACTTAAGCACAATAACCCATTGTTTGTTTTAAACATGTTGCCAGTATACTTCTGAGACTTTGACTGGCATCTTCTGTGAGACATATGAAGGGGCTCAAGGGTGTCTTGTGTTTAGTTGAAGTTGAAATGAGGTGAAAAGTAAGGCTGTAGGAAAGGACGCTGTACTTAAGAGCACTGTGAACAACTTTAAGTATTTCACATGCAAGTTACAGAAGAGAATTGATATTAAGAATTAAGTGTTCCTACCAACTTTTTCATTTTCTTTGAGTGATAACTCCTCCTGATTGGCTGACCCTTTTCTAGCCTTGATGCTCTCACATCTTCTGGCTGATCACAGGGTAGCGCAGATTAATGATTTCGCTGAAAGACCCATTTGTGATTCGAGTTGAAGAGGAGATGGGGAACTCGGTTATTTATTACATACTAGTTAAAAAACAAACACCCCTGACTGATTTCGATTAACGCTGGGGTCTGTTTTACTTCAAACAAAACACAGCAGCATACTTCACCATTTGGAATCATACCCAGAAACAAACAATCTGTAGCTGTGTACACGTGTACGAGAGGCTGCAGGAGTGTGTATGAAGTGTGTGTTAGGTCGAATTACTTATATTTACACAGCCCAATAACACAAATCGCAACTTGAGCGTGCTTTTCAATTGTTCTTTATTGCTCTTACCTGTACAGCGGCGGTGTGATCGGCGACGGGGGCGAGTTGGACGTACTGTACTTGGATGTCAGGAGGAAGGGAGGAGCCCTCTACTGCCGTGGCGCCGCCGTCAGCTGACGCCACTGCTATTAGCTGAGCTCCACGCAGCACCTAATGAAGACAAGGTGAGACAAAGAAAACGTCATATTCACAGTGACATGACATTTTAATTTGAATCTAGACATTTCTATTCATCAGTCGTTAATTATGACAGTACAGTATATCTGAATAAACACCCCCTGCTTTTACTTCACCCAGCTGAGTTTGAAAAGCCACAATGCGGCCAACTCCGTAATGATGTACAGATCACCCCACTGGAAATAAGGCCCAGTTAAAAACAAACAGCAGAGGGGGATCATTTGTGTCCTATCTGATATGTTTATGTTCTTTTATTGATTACACTCATCAGTGTGTACAAGCATGGTGTCACACAAACACACTGAGGATCATCAAGTACAGAGTCATGGTATCCGAGTGAAGTAAATAAACATTCAGCCCCGCTGTTCTCACTTCTCATCCCACCCTGTGTTTAGACATCCTGATGGGGAGCAACTTTATGGTCCATTCAATTCAATTATATTTTTACAACTTTTATTTTCTGGGGCTCCATCACATAATGTAATGGTTAGTGTTTGTTTTGGATTTATTTTGTTGAAGTCATATTTAGCAGAAAAAAATTTAAAATTAAAAAAATAAATGAAAGGATTTTGGGATAGAAAGCGTGAGGGATTGCAGGGGGATCCTAATTTCCCACAGCGTTGAAAGTCAGCCAGACGACATTAGAGCTCTGTGGGTTTGATGCACTAATTACAGAGAAGCGCAGTGCAGCTGGAGTGTTGTTGGGTATTCTTATAGTTTGTTGAGGCTATTCCTATAGATAGACTGTCGCCACAAGCACACATAGGATTGCACGAGTGTATATGCACTTGTACAAGGTCACACACGTGTGCACACACAGATGCACTGAGATTAACAGATCTCTGCTGTTAATTTGAACAACATAACTCTTATGTGACAACAGACATACACATTAACGTACAATTATGCTGTCAACACAAACACACAGGAAAACAAATGGAGGGAAATGTTCACTTAACTCTGAGTCTGCTCATGTTCATTTCGATCAGACAGAGGTCAGAAACCACACCAGTGCTCTTCAGTGTGGCCCGGAGAGCTATCCAACAATAAGCTTCTCACGAGGGGGGGGTTTACAGGTTCAAAATAAAAAACATTCCTACGCAAAATGATGGGAGCCCATGCATCTGGCCCTTGTTTCAGTCTGGTTCAAATGAGGTTTTCCTTAGTTTCATAGTCTTATAGTAAAACTGTGTCCTCTTTCAGTGTCTCCTGTTTTGCAGGTTTCATGTGTGTGTTTTCTTGGTGTGCATTTCTGCTTGCTATGTGAGGTCTCCATCCCCAGCTGTACTTGGTGCTGGGACTGGCTGGAACATACTCAACTGACATTAAAAATTTAAGAGAATATGCAAGTCTGCAAAAGAAACCCAAACCTCACAAACCTCAATTACAGATGATGTTTGTTGCCCCCTAACCCTTCCAATTCTAGAGTCCCACACCGCCTCCCAACCTCCGGTCCGACTCTTGCTTTGAAGTTCTGAGTAAGTGACGGGTCCAAAAAGTTCAGTTAACCCTCCCCCCCAAGGCACCTACCGGCTTGCTTTGTCATCTAAAATATGTTGCCAATTTCACCACAAAATCTGCCGCCTCATCACCATAGAGCGCCAGGCCCAGCCAGCCCGATGGAAGCGATTACCGTTAAGAATGACTCATCCGATCAGGCAACCGGGATGCTTCAAGCACAGACACAGGTTAAGACTGGGTGAACTGAGTTAAAACTACTAATATTGCACTAGACTGTTAAAGCTGGGTCAAATGAATCACAGTCCTTGATGATCCATAAAACATTCCTGATCAATTGGAGCATGACCCTAGGGGGCTGGTGTAAACAATGTTCAGACGATTACGGGTACCCATAGTTGAAGCTTTATCCCACAGAGTGAAACAATCCATGCCAACAGTGTTTGGTTAGTCTAACTGAAAGAATCCACATGCAGAAGCAGCTGTTTTATGGTCTCTTCATGGTAAAACATTCATAAAGAAACATCTCCACACTTCATCACACTGTCCTCTTATTAAGACTTCTGCCAACTGGTGGATGGAACTGTACAATTACCAGGGTTCAAGAGATGCTATGGTTGACACTTGAGATTATAAACACTTGTCTCACTCAATTAGATTCTCGACCTCCATTTGAGAACAGTTTGCATTCTCAGCTGTGTGGAGCAGCACACAGAGACTCACAAAAGCATTTACAGAGTTGGAACAGTGTGTGAGATCTCTGTGAGATTACACAGGAACTTCTCTGCTCCACATCCTGTCCCACGACTCACTTTGTCGGAACAAACCCTCTCCATTATCTGGGTGTAATACTGCCAAGCTTGGCTTTAAACTGTGAAGTGATCAAAAACTGAATCCACGAGATGGACGCTCACTTTACAGTGGCTGACTGAAAGACTACCCTGACTTTGAGCGTGTCAGTTTTGTCGAATCCGCCGTCCAATAAGCACAAAATATTTTTCGGTTGATTACCTTGACATGTAATTTTAAACAAATCTGTGAGTACTGATGATAATTACATCTCATAAGACTAATATACTTAATCACCATTAAGATATTTGGAAATGATGTGAAGAATGTGAAACAAGACTTAAATGTTTTGAAGAATATACTGTGCAGATAGGTCATTTGCCAAAAAACAGGGAGAAACATGTT
>JAPTGZ010000023.1:10443896-10461226 GCA_029814645.1 Fowleria isostigma | reverse complement strand
TAAGATCGATTCGGCCGCATTTTGAATCGATACCAGTATCATCTCATGAAATATCGCGATATTTGACAGAATCGATTATTTCTTACACCCCTAGTGGGTATATGTTACTTTTTGGAAGTGCGAGTGGTAAAAGATAGAATTTTTCATTATGTATCTAATAGGTACTAATTTAAAGTATCACACACTATCAGGTAGGAGTGTCACCTGTCCTTCTGAAAGCCACACAATACAACACACACCAATTTGTTTAGTGCAATATGCAAACAAACCACAATTTACCAAAACAATATTTTCTCCTTTCAAATGGCAATTACATTAATAATAATGATTTCGGAAGAAATAACGTATTAGGAGCCGTGAAAGCTGCATCTTAAAGGAGTGATACTTTGCTTTTTTAAACAGAATTATGCATTTTAAAACATTTCCCTGTGGACTATATATAAACTGTAAATGCTATGCTTGGGTCGGGATTCTTCATTAATTCGACTCCACAGGTCCATCTTCAACCCTATTTCTGAGTAATGACACCAGAAAGGTCATTTTGAGTACTGGCCCTTTAAATGCAAATGAGTCACTTCACACCCCACCCCCTCCAGGTAGTTGACTGTGCTGCTCTGTCCCACTCAGCCACTTGTGTTCGTCAATACAACCAACGACTGAACATTTTTGGTAATCGGCTCAAAGGTTGGACATATTTTCAGTATGGACTACAATCGCTGCTGCTGACAAACAATTACGATGTACTCGGAGACATATTCAAAGGAAGTCTTGACCTTATATTTGCAAATGTTGTGACATAACAAGTTATAGATACAACAAATTAAGAAGGAATTAAAACATTGTAGAAATCTCCTCAATTTTTGCCAAAATAAATATAAAGATAGCTCTGCAGCACCTGGAGGGTTCACGTTCAAATTTCATGAACGTTTAAGGTCCAAATACACAAATAAATATACCAAAGACTAATAGAAGTGGGCTTCAAAAAAATGTGACCCCTTTAACAGAGTTCAGACTGAAGATTTATGACACAAAATCCTTTTAGAGTGTTTCAGGGGGAATGTTCCATACCTAGTTATGGCTGTTGTTCGGCCGTTACAAAGAAGAAGGCCAGTGTTATCATTAGCCATTTCCCTGGTGAAATCCTGCCTCTGCGGTTCATGTTATTTCTGTTTAAAAGTGACACCACACCAACTACTTTAAACAATAGAAATATCTCAAATTTTCAGACTTCTTTTATTTTTTTAGTTTTCTGCCATTTCAGCAATGCTAGAAATGCAACAGAAGCAAGTTATTTCACCATCACTACTGTCTTTATGTATTTTTGAGAAGGCTATAACTTACATCTAGCGAAAGTCGCAAAAGCCAGGAGCTGAAGCTGAAATAGTCATTGATATACTAACAATACATTGTCTTGCCACGCTGGTTTCTGAACTTTACAGAGCAGTGCATTCCAAGTAGTTGCAAGACATGTTGTGAGTCACTAGACACAACGTAGTGCTTTTAGACTTGGAATCCCTGAGGGCGACAGTTGGTAGTTCTTTTGTGTTAAATATGTGGGGTGGATGAGGGTTAGGAAAATGTGAATTGTTTAGAAATACAACTGTTGCCTCTGAATTCTCCCTTCTTAATCCTTGTTAACAGTCTTGATGAAATGTATCAATCAGAAAATCTGCTTCCACAAGGAAAAAACTTGGTAAGGCTGGCAGTGATTCCCAGGCTCACATTAGGTCTCAATTAAACTCAGCTGTGCGCAATGTGGATGATACAATGAGTCACACCAGAGAGCATATGCGAGTTTTTGCCTGTTTTAGCTATCCTTGCAGCACAGCGCTAGGAATGGCAACGTCGGTTTGTTGGTTGGCTCTTTGATCCAGTCTGAAATACCGTAACAGCCACTGAATGAATAGTTGATACACATACGACTGGCTTTGATTATGCCTTGAACTTGATATATATATACACCAATGATTAGTCTGAGATTTTTGATTTGTAGTAAAAATGTTCTGGGATTGAAAGAACACACTAATGGTGCCCTCAGGATGAGTCGCAACAACATTGGTAACCACTTTATGTTAGATCATCAAATAACACCTGAAAACCAATAACATGACTAGTTTTGAACAAGGCTGGGCTATAAAACTATAATGGTGACAATCATAGAATTCGTTCATTAATTTTCCAAACTCCTTAATCCATAAGGACCCAGTGTGACATTTGTGACACTTCATCAACTAATGTTTCCCTATATTTAACCATCCTTAAGTGGTTTAACATCATTTGTTTTAACGTTATTTTCTTTTTTGTGGGGGGGGTTTTCAGTGAAAGCCAGGTATTTTCCAACATTTAATTTACTAACCATGTAGATGTCCATAAAAGTTTAAAGTAAACGAGGATTATTCTATCAAAAACAGAGAAAACTGAGGAAAAAGTGAGTTTTTTCAGCGGAATCTATCATTATCTGAACATAAACCCAGTGTGTCCATCCACTGTCATTGATTTACTTTGAGCCAATGTTGTAGAAGATGACGGTGTTTCCACGGTAACTACAGAGACTCTGAACATCCAAATGGGTCATATCTGATGACTATGAAAAGATGAACAATGATATTTTACACCAAATATTTACATGTATTAGTGGATCAACAGAAATTTAACAGTTTATATCGGTAGATGATTTTGGTAGATGGTGGATGTTGGGGTCTTTATGATTAAAAAGATTAAACATAGAGGAAAATTTCATTTGAGAACTCACACAAAAGTAGTACTAGGTCTTTATGGGTTAATCTTCAAGAGGGGTGTGGGAAGTAAGCTGGAGCCTATTAGAACATGTAGCAGTGGAACTAATGTTTTAGCATTGGAGCACCCTGGACTCATTTTAGGGACATACCACAAACAAATCTACTGCCATGGTGATCTGTCACTAGACTAGACAAAGGGTTTATATTTGGAGAACTGACAAGGACTGGACTGGAAAAGAAACATGTGCAATGTTTGTGTAGGTTCTCATTTGCCCAGGTCATCATTCTTCTTGGTAATTCTTCTCGGTTCAACTGGACTGGTTTAGCTCTTTTGAAAACGTTTTCACTTAGAACTAAAGAAGTTTCTTGGATGACAAACAAAATGTTTTCCAGCACAGTCTAGGTTGAACAGAGATCTACTGAGAAAAAAAAGCGCAATGTTTCTGTTTTTGCAGTTTGTACTTTTTTGTTCTGATATGTGCAATGTAAACGGGCTTATTGCAGCCACTGATATTGTTCAAATATTCATCTTTGTTACCAAAATTAGTTAGTTGTTTTTTAAAAAAGTAACTTTATTGTCATAGTTGTAAGATAATTGCACATTTCCTATTTTTATTTGGAAATATATTTTCTCAGGGGGCAGTCTTGTTGAGTTTATTGTTCATGGAAAAATCTAGGTTATTTTTAAAATGGAAAAAAAATTATTCATGAAAAAGCAGAAAGTATTGTTACAATATTGAGGTTTTTTTAAAAAGCAGTTATAATTGCACCACTGTTACAGTGTTCTTAGGGTTGAGGGGGATGGAGAGATTTGAGATCTGGACACTTTTTGTCCTTCAAAAGGGGGGGACTGACAGAAAAAGATTGAGAACCATTAAGTTAGCTACAAGAGTGGGGATGGGAATTGGTAAGAATTTAATGATTCCAATTCCATTATCGATTCTATTTATCGATCCGATTCCTTATTGATTCTCATTGGGTGAGGGAAATAAAAAGGTTTGTTTGCATTAAGTGTCTTTTATATTTCTATCTCTGCACAGAAATTATAACATACACAGAATGTACTAATAATAACAACAGATGACATGAGGTCTGGTTTGAGTTCTGTGCCAGTAAAATACATGTTGAAGTGTTTGTTGGAGCTGTGGTCGATCAGAGTTTACAGTGGATCTGACCAATTGTGTCATTTACCAACTGTTTCTGATCCTGTTTCCTATGAATTACATTGGAGCTGCTACAGTGGAGCGGAGCTGCGGATCGGTACTGGTGATGGGAATCCGGTGGCGTGGAGCTGTGAAATGGTACAAATGGTGCAGCTGTGGCACAGAGCCGTGGACAGGTGTCCTGTAACAGAGCAGTGGTACCGGAGGGCTGTTGCACGCAAGCGTGGCTAAGTAACGTATCAAATACGTGACATTTGTGCAGATGAATGTCCTCCTGTGGACAATGTTTTTGTCATATTGTTGGATTTCTTTCTTTGAACAAATGGACCTGGTGTCGTCTACACCTGTAATACAGACAGACTTTAGAGAGTTTCTGCCTGGATGCCATGACGGCTACATTCTGAACCAAAACAATGCTGCGTTTGTGTGACGAGAGGTATCAATAAGCAAAATCGTAAAGCAGGCACGCAGACGATTCCAAGGAATCAAGCTAATGAGAACTGGTTCTCAAAAAGAACCGGTTCTTGATTCCCATCCCTATACAAAAGCGTCATTAAATTGTATTATTTACAGTGGTTTGCCCAACTTTAGATTTGTGAAATGTTCCTCTGTTTGGCAGGTGTTTATTATGTACTGACAATAAAACAAGTAGTCAAAATCAAAATTAATTCCCAGGAGTTAAAAAAAAAAAAAAAAAAGCTTTTAAACTTAGAAGAAATAACATCTTGATATTTGCAAAACAAATCAAATGAAATTGATCATTATTTTTAGATCTGGATGACAGATTTTTGCCGTCTCATCCAGGTCTGGACTTGATAATACTCTGTTTTTAGTCCTGAGCTAGTACATCTTAGCTAACATGCCAAAACCATGTTATCATGCAAAGGTCAGCGTGTATGTCACAGAGCTGCTGTGCAAGTACATCCTCCACCAGCATGGCTACAGCCTTTAACCCTTGTTAAGATTTCGCTTCAGCCGTAAAATCAAAGTACACTGGAATCCCCCCAATTCAGAATCTTTGATTTATAAGAAGCAAAACTTCTTACACATGACACTTTTTCTATGCTCTCAGCAAAAGAGAGCCACACAAATCTGGTTCCTATCATTCCCAATGGAATACCTCTTCTTTCAGATCTGAAAAAAACTCCAAAGCAAAACAGGAAAATGAAAAAAGAAACATTTGGACTTTGGAGTGGCTTGAACTTCCTCCCAGCTTCACAGCCGTCAACACCATCTGCATTTGCCAACCCTGGACAGATGTCCAAGCAGAAACATTAGCTCCAGGAGGGTAGGTGGGGTTGAGGGGGAAGACTAAGGTCTGACAGTAACTGGGCTATGAAGATGCCCATAGACAGAGTAGTGTTTTGAGTGCTTGTTTATTGTAGACTGGGAAAATGAGCACTCTGACTTCAATGTGTCTCACAGTGGTTGTTAACTCTCTTAGTTACATATGCCTTTTATTCCACCTCTGAGTCTAAGCACTGTTCTGACTTCAGAACAGAATGAGACCAAACAGACATGAGTGGGTGTGTGGTACGAATATAAAAACGTCAGAAGTGAAAGGAAAAGCCAGGCTTTCTAGATAAAAAAAAGTTAATGATTTTTATGTCTACATGATTTGCGAATTTTTACTTCATTTCCTCAGTTGAATTTTCAGAATTTCAACAAGTGGTTCATAATTTAACCTGTATACACATGAGTCACAAATAAATTTCTGTTTTTAATCTTCCTGACTTGAATGACCCCTGACCTTTGTAACCTGGCCCACTGCTTCCCATCTCCACCCACACCCAGACACTGTTTCTGCACTAGAGTATCAACACCTGCATCCAATCAAACCCTCCCTTGCACCCTTTGCTCCACAACTCCCACCAGCAGACTTGGGAGTCAGATTCAGACAGGCCTCAGAGAGGTTTTATGACAAAACCAGCTTGACTTAAATTCTGATCCAGAACCAGCAAATCAAAAGGGGACTGATGACAAAAATAACAGCCATAATTAAGAGTCCAGCCCCTAAAATGAAAATTCCACTGAAGGCTTCTATGTTCTCTAGCAAAAATCCAAACTTGGCCTTCGTAATTGACAGGCATTTTTACAATGTCAGTAAATTTCATGATTTAAGATGATGACTTTATCATGCTTCCAATTATCCTGTTTAATTCATTGTCGATAGAGGACACACAAGCACATATCGGTTGTAAAACTTCACTAGCAAAATATCACACTGCAAAAAAATACCCATCTTAACAAATCATTTAATCTAGTATTGAGTCACCTTTAACCAAAAGCACATCCCAAAGGCCAAGAGGTTCCTTAATCAAATTACATTTTTCTGACACAGCTTCCATTACTGACACTCCCCCTTTAGAATCCGGATGAAAAACCACCGGAAAGCACATTTTTAGACAACAGATATTGGAACTTTCCTTCAAATAAAAACTTTGTAGACTCATTCCCTGATATCATATAGAGACCTGTTCAAAGAAAGCCAGCTGAAATCCCTCAGATGAATGACATTCCAACAAGTGATCAGATGAATGATATGCATGGCAGCATGCACAACAGAACATTACATTATCTGTAAGTGAAAGCCCAGTCATACAAAGTCCTGACATCATTTCCAGGGAACAATGTTAATAAATTATAAGTAAAACACCAGACTTGTCTTATCACATGTGAATGTGCCACATGAAACACAGCCATGGGAGGTTCATTTTCAAATCACAGTGGTCCCCATGTTGCACCTGTCCAATGGGAATATGGCTCAACGTTTACTCAGAGTTGAAAAACAGCAATCTTCAATTATTCATTCATTTTCTGAACCTGATTTATCCTCACTAGGGTCACGGGGGTCACATGGAGCCTATCCTAGCTACTTAAGGGCGAAGGTGGGATATACCCTGGACATTTCGCCAGTTCATCACAGGGCTGACATATAGAGACAAACAACCACACTCTCACATTCACACCTACGGACAATTTAGATTAACCAATTAACCCATTAGTGCATGTCTTTGGATGGTGGGAGGAAACCGAAGTACCCGGAGAAAACCCACGCTGACACGGGGAGAACATGCAAACTCCACACAGAAAGGTCCCACCCATAGACTGGTGTTGGAATCAAACCTAGGACCTTCTTGCTGTGAAGTACGAGTGCTAACCACTGCACCACCGTGTCGCCCAATCTCCAATCATTCTAATTTAATTGTCAAATCTGCTCAGAGATCTTGCCTTGCATTGCCATGTCAACCACAGGTGTTTTTAACTCATTGGCCCCATTCAAACCTGATATTAATGTGATCCGCAGTTTCCATCTTTGGGGATAACTCTACTGCCAACTTCAAAAAGCCCAAACACATAAGTTATTTTTAAATGTCTCACTTTAGGACACCAGAGCAACAATCCACCACTTTGCACTGCAACAGAATATCTGCAGTTTGGATTATCCCCTTTAAATTCATAAACAACTTTAAAGTAGAGGACAATCCAATCATCACTGAAGCATATGTCAAGCAAGAGAACCCATAAAAATAAAATGAATTCCTAATGCTCATGGTATCATATTGGTCACATTCAAGGTGCAATGATTGAATGACAACTTCCACTCCTCCAACCAGGCAAGAAAACATTCCACCTTAAAAGCTGCCACATTACCCTTTGAGCTTCAGTGAATTCAATTTCTAAAGAAACATTACACACCCAGCCTGTTAAACTTAAACAACTTGTGCTGCATCCAAAGTGCCTTCAGGAAATGAAAGTTTCCACTATATTTTAAGCTACTATTATAAGCCTGTTTATTTGCATTTAAGGCATGGAAGGGAAATTTGATCTTATATAGAGGCTCATTCTGATGCCAGACCAATGATCCCACAATCCCATCACCAAAAACACATGCTAATGTCAGGTGTGAACTTTGAAGCATCAAATCGAAAACAATCTCACTTCCTGCTGGAGTTATGACAGCCCGCATTGGTCAAAGAAGAAAATTAAAAAAAAAACACCTGGTGGGCTATTTTGAATATGAACAAGCATCAGTCTCAGCCACTTTTTTATTCTTGTGTGGTAGCCTTGAGGGTACTAGCAAATAGAAATATGAAATAAAAATACATATTGCTGATATTCAACATTATTTGCATTATTTCATCATTAACTGTTTCTAATAGGAGCATTCCCTGACAAGCTGTTTTACAATCCTTCATACAATCACTCCCATAAGCCTCACTGCTAGGCACACTGCTTTTTTCACACACACACACACACACACACACACACAACTTTGCCACATTGATTACTTTGATAGAAATCAGACTACGCTGCCTAAATTCCAAGAATAAGGAGAAACTGATGAATAACTTAGATCTGTTAATCAACATATGTTTATTGTGATTATGGCTTTGATGTGTGGTAAAAAACCCTGATTAAGGTGTTTACATTGAAGTCACAATAATGGCAGTAAAACTCGGTGAACCTGGTGATGATCAACTTTAAGTCACATAAACACACTGACTTTTGCTGCAAAATGTGCTGTCCTTGTCCAGATCCTGTCGGAGTTTAAGCTGATGGATGATGGAGCAGCGCAGGCCTGGGACTGGTGAGGCAGGGCTGCGCCAGGCCTGTGCTAACGGTGAGTCACACTGAAATGCATCTCAAACATCTGGTCTTTCTTACTATTCCAGTCAGCAAGCTAGATCTCTGCTCAGAAAAACAAAAGAAAACACCACTGGGGGTACCCTCCTCTGCACTGTCGAATTACAATCAAACAAACGCCCACAAACAGATTCAGAACTCGGGATTCCCCAATCTGTCGCCCTTTATCTCAATGCCATGATGCCGCAAGGACACAACGCAGACCAACTCTCCTTTGAAACAGGATCCACCACTCGGCCTCTGAATCCTTGACTGCTTACGTACATCCCACTCACACAAAACATCGGTCATAAAACATCTTGTTTGTATCTTTTCATCTCATTTTTACCCTCCCCTCTAGCTGTGAATCACAGGAATCTCAACAACCCCTTACACACTAGAATCAACATTCTTGAGCAGAGAAAGAAAAAGGACAATTGAGTAACCTAGGCCATGGGCCAGCAGCTTGATTCCAGCACAAATCACACCCTGATTCTGTGAAGTTAACCTGACAGACTGTTCAAGCGTCTGCTTTGCGTGTAAGAACTGACTAATCTATGGATGATGGCAAAGGGTACCAGTTGCCACGGTGACATCTGAAAGAACTGCAGAAAAAATGACACCTAATGCAATTTGGGCTCAGAAGTTGAGGTCAAAGTATTGTAATTCATCTTTTCTTTAATAAACTCTTTTAGTGACTTTCTTGCTCTCCCTCTTGTCTCTTACATTTTCTTTTATGCACTCACATCCTCTTTGCTGCTTCACGATGTTTATTGCTTCCATTTTCTCTGGTTCTGGACCGGTTCCGTGTTTATCTTTGTGTCAGATCTTAGTAACACAGCCATAGGGACCTATGTCAAGCCGAACCCTCTGTTCTGTGACCCAGTTCCCACACTGACCGTGAACAATGCCGCTTGGGAGGACCCGACAGATGCACCACAACATGTGCTGACAGGAAGGGATAGCAGAAGTTCAGCTATAAGGGAGAGAGTGTGAGGCTGTTCAGACTCTTGACAGTCACGTCTAAAGCCCCTCATGGGCGGAATTCAGGTTCATCATCAGTAAATAACGCAAGCAGATGACAGGATCAGTAGATTTGGTGAATGTTAATCGCTGCCTTTTGAGATGGGCTTGATTTTTCATGAGGACATTGCAAAGGCCTGGGGCTATTGGACAAGTGTGTTTGCTCAACAATGCATTTGTCCTCCCTTTATGGACAGACAGCAGAGGGCTCCACCACGTCCTGTGTTTTATGTGTCACACTTAATGAAAAGCACTTATTTTGCAAAATGTGTTTTGGTCTTATTCACAGCTTAACATGTCTCAGGATTCAATCATGAATGGCTCAAAACATCTCCTCCAGACAGTCTGCCTTTTGGCCTTTCTCTTCCCATCTTTTTCCCCTCCCTCCCCTCCTCCTCCTCATCAGTCGCTTCTTTCATCTTCCAATTCTCCATTTGGTCTGCATCAGTGCAGGGAAAGATCACAGCGCAGCGAGAGGGGCACTAGATAAGAGGCTATGACAGACAGGGAGTGTAGTAAAAGACTAGTTATTTTATAGTTTCATGGGTCTGACTTCTCTTCCGTCTGCATGAGAGGGTTTTTATAGGCCGCCACAGGACTTTGAATCCGGTTTTCAGCTGGCACAGTTACACAAAACGTATGGGTAGGTTGGCATATACTGAAATGGAAGAGGGCGCACAAGCATGTGCTGAAAGTCTACATATGCAATATATAAATAGAAAGGACATTTTCTGGTCTTGTTCAATATTGTTCCCTTCCTGGCACGAGGTCTATAAAATTTGACAAACATTGCTTTTGAGTTTATGTCATTATACTTAGGAGTTCTACCTTGAAAAAATGTCTCCTCTATTTATCTCAGATTTTAAGTGCTGCTTGTAGGAAAGCCATTACAAGAAAATAGCTCAAACTAGAAAAACCTAGGGTGAAGGAGTGGATTGATTTAATTTATGACATTTTTAAGATGGAAAGAATTACTTTTGCAGTAAGATTACAACAAGGTCAGTTTTTGAAAAGATGGGAAAGAGGGTATGTCAAACCAGTTTGACCATTGTTCATACAAGGCTATGTCTTATGTCCACTTCATACCTTTTTTCCTTTTTATCCCTTTTGTATCAATGTTTATATATATATACATATCTATATACATATATATATCTATATATAGATATATATATATATCTATATATAGACAGACATATGTGTAACATTCGTCAGTCTTTCTAATTTATTTACTGTTGTCTACATTATTAAGACTCTAAACGGATGTAGCTCTTTCTTTAAGCGAAAGTAATGTGTTTTGTATAAATATGAGATAGGGGGTGGGCTTTGATAGATTTTCTTCTTCCCACTCCTTTTTGAGCAGTACATATTGGATTTATTTTGTTATTACTAGTATACATGGCAACTGCTATATTGTCTAAATCACCTTTATTTATTAATGTATTTGCTTTGCTACTAGTTCCTTGTACACATGAAATGGTTTGTTTTTTTTCTGCTTGAAACAAATGGAAAAAAAATGAAATGAAACCATAAAAAAGCCTAAAAAAAACTAAACGAAAAAAACTAAAAGAAAAAGAAATGAAATAGTGAAGTTTGTGTCACATGAAGCACTACTTGTAGAACACAAATTTCTGGCAGCAGCAATAAGAGCATGATGGTAGATAGCAGGATAAGTCTGCAAACCTCTTAACATTTACAGACTGCTCATGTACATATGCTTAAGGAAACTTAGGAAAAGGGATTAGTGAAGTTTGTGTCACATGCAGTACTACGTGTCAGACATATAAATCAATAGCAACGGCAATAAGAGTGTGATGGCAGACAGTGGAGTCAGTCTGCAGCACTCCACATTTTAAGGCTGCCTGTCTCCCAGATGACAGCCGTCACCCTTTCCTCACCATTAAAGCCAGAGCAGGGCTTTGACCCCTTTTCCCTTTAACAAAGCCCTAAATCCTCTCGCTGCAAAACATTGTTATAGCTTATTCTGTTACATTTCAAGAGAAATAATAACTCTTTTTAGCAGTTTACCCACAAGACAGTGTAATTTACTCCCAAAAACACATCAACAGAAAACCTCTAGCCCCACCATGCTTACTGAACATCAAGGGTGGGCGATAGTGAAAAGCCACCCTTTTTTTCCTCAACATCTGATCATTCTTGCTGTAAGGCAACGATCGTTACTACGTCACAACCACGAGGGCCCCTGTCTATACCACATTTATCATATTTACAGTCCATGACATGACACGTCGACACCCGAGTGTTCAACACCCTGCGCCACAATGACAGCGGAGTTGGCCTGTGCAGACACAACATTAGTCACAACGGTTTAGCTTTAGTAGTCACCTTATGAACAGAAGTAAAGCTAAATCAACTAGGAAAACAGGCTTTTGTTAAAGAATAACAGCGTATATCATATAAAAATATATAGGTCACATTAGATCATTGATTTTGATAATTGGATAAATAATGCACACACACAATAAATAAGCAAGGTGCATACAACAGAGAAAAACATGTGCATAAATCAAGACTTGATAGAGCTACAGAGTGCAAAAACAGATGTGTGAAGCTGTTAAAAAACCCAGCGTAAATGTTCGACAACTTTTTATTTATTTACGTAATGGTCCTAAATACAGCCAAGATTCAACCTGAGGGCGATAACATCTGACAGTTAATGTGACCTAGAGTGATTGGGTGCCGCAGGTGGCCTTTAAAAAAGACAAGTGTTACCACGGCTGCACAGGAAAGATAAAAATACGACAAGAGAGAGAGATGGGGTAAAAAGGAAAACTGCCTAAGAGAAAGAAAGAGGGGGAGTGGGAGAGGGAGAGAGCTCTTGTGTGATGAATTGCGTAGGCTAGGTTACACTAACATGGCCTCAGCATTATTCTGCCAGATTACAAAAACAGTGACATCATCCATAGTCTGTTTCATGTAGTCCTGTCTGTAAACAGAAAAATTAGACATTTAAGAAAGCACACATTAGGATTAAAGAGGATCTGTATTGTCTTGGTCTGATATTCTTAACAAACTGTGGTCCAAGGTACACCACCAAATCATGATAACATTATAACATGTCATTTCTAAGCAACCATATCTGGTCAAACTGATTTATCAGCTTGAATAATTGCTATTGCTCATACCATACTTGTTTGTGCTCTGTTTTCCTGGTGTTTCTCGGTTTTTCCTGGGAGTCATCAGATTTAAGAGTTGACCTTAGATTCGCCTGTCCTCTACTCCAAGAGAATATTATAATTTACAATTCGGCTGAAGACACGCTGCCACTAGTGTACCACTACATGTGTGTGAAAAGTTTGACCTGTAGCATGAATATGAACGAATAAGTCACTGTGTGTTTGTTTTGGCAGTGAGTTCATATCACTTTACAGACCAATCAAAGTTTGAGGAAAAAAAATAAAAGGAAAAATAAAAGAGCTTTTTATTGGAAAAGGCTCCCAGACAGTGCCAGGGGAATATAGCCCTTTGTGCTCTTAGTTCTTACATCTTGGGTTGCTTTGGTTTCTATCTGTAGTAACTGACCTACATACATTTCACGGTAGAGCATCAAACTGTACATGTGATACTGCATCCTGTCGGTTGCAAGGTATAACCTACACGGCAGATTAGCTTGATAAAACTGACCATGACCTACGAGAACAGTTCATGTACTCTGTGATCTGATTTGAATAACTGCTGTAAATGTTGAGTGTTGTGGCAAAATAACTTGTTCCAAGATCCTAGAGAGAGACGGACAGGAATGCTGCTGTCAGGCTCAGTAACTGGGTCATTTGAGGACATGCATGCATG
The DNA here is from genome assembly GCA_029814645.1 of Fowleria isostigma. Lineage (NCBI taxonomy): Eukaryota > Metazoa > Chordata > Actinopteri > Kurtiformes > Apogonidae > Fowleria > Fowleria isostigma. The sequence goes on along the minus strand of JAPTGZ010000023.1, from coordinate 10,447,866 downwards.
CGTGTTTATGAGTGTGCGAGAGAATGAGCACAAGGATGTGGGGTGACTCACTTAGTCAATTGAAAACACACACATAGCCAAACAGGCAATAAAACAATACAAACAAAAAAAGTCATATAAAGCAGATGCATTCACACATGACAAATGTGTGAGCACACAGACAGTTGAAGACACCCTGAACCTTTGAGAAAATTGGATGACTGAAATTATAGTGTAATCCAGCTATAAAATGAAGAACTGAGCAGCCAAAAACATGTAAATCTATTGGATGGATGACTTCTTTAACCTCAACTGTGACATATTACAAAGAAAGACGATATGTCTTGGTTTAACAGCAGCGTGTGAAGCCTGTCCATTAACACGCTGCTTCATCCTGCACATGAAGAGGAAGGCTTCATGGCTATATTTTGACCAGTCGCAGTCAAAGGTACTGACTAGATAAATACATTAGTTGCTACTTGCATTACATTCTTAAGCCTCTTAAGTCTCTTTTTGGGCACAATATCTGTGGAAAAAGTTTGTTCTTATTGTTATGGCCTCTGTTCATGCCAGATATTCTGAATTATGAGCAGAGTGCATATGAATAAGCCAATAAAGTGTCATATACAACTCAGAAAGTCTGAATTTAATGACTTGGGCTTAAATTTGTACTTTTTTAAACTACAAACCTTGGAAGATCGCAGTAGTGTAGCCTTATTGTGCACTCTAGCTGAAAAAAATCCATAGCCAAAAAAATGGAGTGCTGTTGGTGGGGGATTGGTGGTGTTGAAAGGCGATTTTGATGGCTATATGATATCAGTGAGTGCTTCATGGATAATATGTGCATTAGGGTTTGGAGATGTCTACGAATTATGTCTATTATGATGTCTTCAGTGAAGCATCAGGATGAACAATGACATCACAGGAGGTGGTGGGGATGGAGGGTACAATGATGGGTTCAACATTGTGATAATTGATAGCAGTTGGTGATGGGCTATGGAATCATCCATCAGCCAAAATATATCCTCCTGAGACTCAGGAAAGTAAAAGTTCTGGCTTTTTTACATGAAATAATTGCCTTGATTGGAAACAGCATGATGTTTGGGGTTTTTTTAATGGAATGCCCTTGTCAGTGGACAGCGTTTTTGTATTTTTAAGTTAAGTTGTGAAACTCTTCTCCCCTACAGAGGACAAACATGCATTGCTGGATCTCAGGGGGATAAATTACTTGCTAGTGCTAAACCAGGATCGTTTTTCTGTAAATAGCCCAATTGTTTTATGGCAGGTCCTTCTTTGTTAGAATCCCCACTGCATTTATACAAAGGTCATTTTAAAATGAATGAGGGGTTTAGGAGCTTTCATACACTAGTGACGTCAGAAGAAATCAACGCAAAAGCTTATTTTAACCCATAAGGACCCAGTGTGACATTTGTGGCACTTCCCAAATATTTTTTTCCTCTATATTTAACTGTCCTTAAGTGAATTTTTGCCATTTATTGTAATATTCTATTCTGTATTTTGTGGTTTCTCAGTGAAAATCCAGTATTTTCCAACATTTAATTTACTAATCTTGTAGATGTTCATAAAAACTTAGAGTAAAGTTGAGGGTTAATATATCAAAAACTATAAAAACTGAAGAAAAACTAACTTTTTCCATCAAAACCTCTCATTAACTGAACATAAATTCAGTGAGTTCATCTACTGTCATTAATGCAACTCCATGGGTTTTACTGGTGAATCAATGTTGTGTTGTAGGTGATGACGGTGTTTCCATGGTAACTACGGAGTCTCTGAATGGGTTAAAACTGATGACCATGAAAAGATGAATAACTGTATTTTACACCAATTATGTCCATGTATTAGTAGCTCGACAGAGATTAAACAGTTTATACCAGTACTTGATTTTAGTAGATGATGGATGTTTGGGTCTTTATGGGTTAAAAAAAATAAATATTGAGAAAATTTCATTTGGGAACTGACAGTGCTGGGTCTTTATGGGTTAATATTTAGTATACATGAATAATTTATAATTTTTTTCTGGCAATTAGTCCAACGCTGATTTTCTGTTGCGTTCATGTACTATTCACTGTGACATAAAAACACCTGACTTAGCAGTATAACACAAAACAGTTTAACCACCAGACAGCCAGCGTGAGAGAGCGCTTCCTCCCCCAAAGCCTCGCTTCTGGACAAACATGATGAAATCATGAATGTGAAATAATGTGTTGGTCTTCAGGCGTCCATATGTGGCCTGCGATGGTCATACACCGGCCGGTTCTGCTTTGATCGCGGCTCACTTGGATCTCAGAGGAAAGAACAGAGAAACAGGAAGAGCCTACGGTCCAAAACATCCAAGACAGAGGAGTGGAGAGAGCGGGGGGGCTATGGGGGCGAACAAAGACACAGACATAGGACACAAAGAGCTAGAATTTGGAAGGGTGTGTGTGCGGCCGTGGATTTAATACATTATGAGGATGGAAATGTGTTTATACATTCATGAGAACATGGCTCACTTATGGACAAAATTCATGTCCTTTTCACCCAGTGTGTTAAATTTACATGTGTATGCAGCTGTGACCATGTGAGGACGTTGTGGCTGGTCTTCATAATGCTGAATCTGTTTTTGAGGGGTTCAGGACTAAGGTTAGAATTAGATTAAGACTCGGATAAGGCGCTGTAGAAGGCATTAAGTCACTTAGGTCTTCACAAAGATGGAGAGCCATGACTGTGTGTGTGTCCAATTAATTAATACAGCGTTATTATATCCAGCTGTGCAGTGGAGCGTCATGAACAACAAAAAAAGACCATATGGAGAGGCTCTTTTTACTTCCTTTATCAAATTAATAATGATACACCTGTCCAGTTAGTAATAAGAAAGCAGGCTGAGTTTATTAACTTTTTGGGACTTACATTTCCAAGAGACTAAAAAATAATCCTAATGATGAAAAATACCGAAAAAAGAAACAAAGATCAGTGCCATTGTTTGAACAAACTGTTAGGACTGAATTACCTGTACCAAAGATCTTACCACATCTCATCATGTATTCTCCGGTCAGTGACTTTTTTTTACTGATAGTTTTAGTTCATTATTAACAATGAAGTGACTCATTTCCCATTGTATGCTATGTGTTTTTTCCCCTTTTCTGAGAAACAAATTATTGAACTGAGGTACATGCGTGTGCACATGCCAAGGGTCAGACATCCAAAATGTTTAAGCTTATGTAATACATTTACCAGAGATGATGATGATCTGGTCACTGGTTTTCTTGTCTTTTTTTCCCATTTTAAGTAGAAAATATGGCCAGCAGTTAGTTTATCAGCCCCAATAAGTTGATCAGGAACAAGATGATGCAGTAAATAGATTTACAAACAATATATGTATTTAATCACTATAGTGGGATTTGCAATGCAATATCTGTCAGTTCAAATACGATTTCTAAACATTGAATACTAAATATCATTGAATGTTGATCTGATAACAGTATTTAATTAACCCTTTAACTACCCGACCAAGAAAAATTTGATGAAAACATTTTTTGTTTGCATTTTTTATTCCCTTTGGTGACTAATGTCTAGTTTTTTTTTTCTTATGCTACTTACTAATATCAACTCGGAAAATGCCAAAAATGACCAAGTTAATTCTTTCAACATAGTCATGATGTACTACCACTAAATGTTTAATATTTGCAGTCATAGATAAACAGAGGTTTTGATTTTATAACAAACAATCCATTATTTCATATTGGCTTAATTTTTCTACTCTTACCATAAAGCGACAAATCAACCATTTTATTGAACATGTTTTTTTTGTTTCTTTGGTTTTTTTTTTTAATTATTGGGTCAATGACATGATGCCTAAATGTTCTGTCTGGTGGTATTTTTTTTTTCAAGTTAAAAAAGGCTTAAATGTACATAAATATACAATCTATATGTAGTATCTCTCCTATATATGTAGTCACTTCACCTTTTCAAAAATCAGGAGTTATTTGCA
>JAPTGZ010000023.1:10417423-10443845 GCA_029814645.1 Fowleria isostigma | reverse complement strand
TGAGAACACACTGAGTTCATTGCAATGGGACTATTGCACACGTGCATTGCGATGACGATGCTCAAATGATATATTGTGCAGCTCTAAAATACACACACACAATGATTTGGCTGCTATTGCATATTAATATAAAGCCCTGTAAAATATCGTATTTGATCAGATTCTTTGCTGTACTTTTTCTGCCTTAATGTGGACTGACTGCAGAATATTAAGACTTATCCTCTAGAATCTAGACAGCGTAGTGGGACATCTGTCTGTTTGATTGGATTCAAACTCGAACAGATCGGGCCCCTGTAAACAAAATATGACACAGAGAAGCATTGGCAGACATACCAGCACACTGCAACAGTTTCAAGGCAGCATAAACACTTGTGGTGATAACAACCACACCACAATTGAGAGGGCATCTTATTGTACATATTAACCCTGTCCAAGTTTCAGCTGTTTCTCGTCCTAATTGTATTTCATGTATACCTCGAGTGCTGCGCAGCCATATGGCCAGAGCGCAGTGTAATCTCTGAAACAGCTCATTTCCTTTTCAAGCACGCTAGAATCAATGTCTTTGATGAGTGGGGCCCATTCCTAATGAAAACATATTCTGTGAGTGGCAGTTGGGAGATGTGGGATTTTGTTGCTAAGCTTTGAACTCCAAAAAACAAACAATATCATGGAATAGGAAGGAGAGAGGAGAAAAAATCTGGGCTCAGCCACAAAGAACAGGAAAGGCTGTAGAGCTTTTCTGCCTGCAGTACACTCTGTTTCTCTCACTCAGTTTCTTCCTCTGAGCACTCTTTAGTGCAGCTCAATAGGAAATGAGAAAAACACTTGGTTAAGGTGTCAATTGCTTTTGCATAAATGTCAAGCTGTCATGCATATGTGGTCCATATCATATACAGTATGTGATTACACATGTATGTGTGTACACAGACTGGCGCCTTCAAGTAAATCTCTGTCCCACATGCTCAAAAAATCATTAACTATGATGTTGATGCGGAAATTCCTCTTCGGCAGTCAGTGTGGTTTCGAGTTAGATTCTGATTTCAATTGGCAGGCCGACTGTGTGTGCATTCAGAAGTGCCTGGTGGGGGACATGGGATGTCTAGGTGCAAACATTCATAACCCCATATAAGCAGGCGAACATGTATAAACATTAGGCCGATCTAAACATCTGCTTTGCTTCAGCGCACTAATGTTGCCAGGCGTTCTTTTATATTACTGAAATGGCTATCAACACAGTAAGCAGTATAGAATATATAGTGTTTGGAGGAAAGAGCAGCTTTCTTATTTTCTGGATGAAAACTAATTTGAGCTGCCACACAGTTATTTTCATTACTGAACTTTCAGTTACTCTGTTCATGTTTGGGTCTATGAAACATAAAAAAATTTTAATAGACATTTCTCACATACAAGAGGAGAGAAGTCACTAAATATTAAAATTTTCACCAATTAGTCAATTACGAAGATTTGGGATGAGAATCGAGAACTGGTTCTTTTTGAGAACTGGTTCCCAGTAGCTCAATTCCTTGGAATCGTTTGCCTGCCTGCTTAACGATTCTGCTCACTGATTCCGCCTTTGTTGCGCATGTGTGATGACGTCAAACGCACGCTGCATTGTTTTGGTTTAGAATTCAGCCACCGTGCTGTCAAGGCGGAAACGCTCCAAAGTCTGTCTACATTTCAGGTGTAAAGACGACACTGGTAACACTGTCAAAGTCAACACCTCTTCAAAGGGGAAAATCCCTCCAATATGAGGAAAACATTTGTCCACAGAATGACATTCATTTGCAGGATTGTCACGGGTTTGATACATTACTTAGCGACGTTTGTACACAACAACCCTCCAGTACCACACCGGCTCCATGCCACTGGTACCAGTACCACAGCTCAGCTCCAATGTAATTGATAGGAATTAGGAGCACGAACAATACGTAAAACATACTATGTAGCTGCGTATTATTCAGCTACGCTGGAAACTGATCTACCACAACTTCAACAAGCACTTTGCATGTATTTTACTGACACAGAACCCGAACCGAACCGGTGTCATCTGTTATTATTATTTGTGCATACTGTATATGTTATATTTTCTGTGCAGAGATGGAAATATAAAAGACACTTAATGCTAACAAACCCATTTGTACTCTTTTATTCCCTCACCCAATGAGAATCAATAAGGAATAAAATTAATAAGCAAAATCCATAATGAAATGGGAATTGTCACATTATCAATTCCCATCCCTAATCAAAACAGCCTTTGAATAATTTAATAGCTAAACCCTAATCAATTAATTGATTGACTGTTATAAAAACGATACATTCCATTAAATGATGGTGAACAACAACAACAACATTAGTAGCATCCCCGTCTCCAGCTTCAACCACATGTCTAATGTGGTTGAAGTTGTGGTTGAATGATGATACACTGATCAGAAACTGGGAAACAGGTATAGTTACAGTATTGTTCTATTTTTCTTTAGCTGGAGGGCTTTCAATTTTAAATTTCACAAGAAACAATTGCTGTATAGTGCTGTAGATAAACAAGAGTTATTCCCCAGACAGCTCATTCTGTGTTGGCTTGAAAGTCTCTCTTTAACAAGCATAAATAACGTAAATGATACTTGATGAACTTGCATTTTCACATGCTGCATAATCAACACAAAGACCCTTTGTCTACAATTATCCCGCCTTCCTTAATAGTTCTACTTTGAAAAATAATAAATATATATTTTTAAAAGCAAACTGAAAAATGCAATTTAGATTTAAGACGTCATTTTCAATTCACTAGCTCAACAACATGTCTTTTATCAGAGGGCAAATAAGGACACACCAGTAAAAACAGAGCCAGCAGATATGCTAGAGGAAATATGTAGCCACTTGAGTTCACTTTGTCAGTTAAAGAAAGTCATAAACTAACCATAAGTTCAACAAACTATAAATGAAACCTTCAAAACAATACACTCATATTCCCACACTGCAGTAGCCAACACTCTGTCTCCCCAACAAGTCATCTCATTCTGAAGAACAAGCTCACTGCAGCAGTAAAACTGTTCAGAGACTTCATCTCCCAAGTGACGAGTTTGCTAAGAAATTCAATATATCAGGACAAATGACTCAAAAAAAGGAGTGGTTGATTGTTCATCTTTTGTGTCTCCCTGTCTCCTCTTAGAAAGGCTTACCTCGCTGTCCTGTGTGATCTGCACCTCCTCTCCTTGAGGGACCTGGGCGATGTGCAACTGACCTTGAGGAATCTGAGAGACAAAGATAAAGGACAGTTAATGGCTGAAGCGAGCAGATGGTCAATAACTCGGTCTAACTTTACAGCCTTGAACATCTTTTCTATGAAAAAATACAAATAAAATACATTTCATGGTTTGAATTAGGGCTGAGTGATATGGCCTCAAACCATTACCATGAGACTTTTAGGCTATATCGCGATACACAATATATATCACAATATTTTGAAATATCATATACATCATTGTGTAAATGTTAAATTCTACTCATTAATTCATGATATTAAATATTACGCAGAGATCAGTGTTGATGGGTTGATGCAGGATGGAGTAAGAAAAGTATTAGTGGTGATGGCATAAACACAAAAGATACAAAGATACAAACAGTTAAGTCATTTATTTATTCATTTATTTACAAATTTGTTATTTTTATTTGTCTGGCAAAGGCTGTGAAATGTCCACAAACTCCTTCAACTGTATAGCCCAGGAGTTCCCAAACTTTTCCAGGCCAAGGCCCCCCAAACAGTATTAGCTTCTGACCCCCTTTGCAAACCTAATGACAGTACAACAATATATGTCAAGAAAAATCAACTTTTAGAATGTATGTCCTCACTTTGATTCACTATACAATAAGTTACATATTACATTTCACATTTACCTTTGTTTAGCATAAGAATATTATTAACTCACATATTTCCACACTGTATGTTCATGATAATTCTTGATAGTTAGCATCCTTTTTTATATTATTTGTTTTGCATTTTTTCCTCATCTTTCCTCCAATTTTTTGAGGCCCTCTTAGTGCCCCCTAGAGACCCCCCAGGGGGTCGCAGCCCCAAATTTAAAAACCACTGGTTTAGCCTATATTTGTACTAATCAGACTAATGAATAAATAAATAAATAATGCCAAATAACATCATTTTCAGAAAAACCCTTATCTCGCAAACATCTATACTGATACCGAGTTATCAAGAGAAACGTCAACTACTTTAACCTGAAGGATCAGATGTTGTCATTTGCAGACGGTCCCTTGTAGTCCGCCTACTGCTTGCCTCAGAGTCTGATTTACATTTTGATTTCTGTACGTTTTAAATAAAATAACCACAATTTCATGAAAACCAATACTTGTGAAAGATTGGTCTCATGTATTTGTGTCAGTAATATCTGTGTGAAGATGGTTGGTTTCATTACGACGGCACTATTTTCTTGAAACAGGAGAAAAACTACTGAAAGTTGAAAAACAACCTGACTTCACCTCCATCATAGACGATGGATTTTCAGGTGGTAAAATAGATAATTGCTTTATGTTCAACATCATCCTTAAGAAACCAGAACTACTGCCAGATAACAGACCCAGTGCTGTTTTACTTGGAAACAATATCCTCTGCCTCTTCTCTGCTCTTTCCATGCTGTACTCACTGTTTCTTGACATACGAACGCGCATGTGCAGCAGACAGTTTTCTGGATAAGTGGAGGAGCAAAGGCTGTGAAAGGCCATGATGAGGGAATGGCAAAAGTGAAACTTCTGCTAACGTCGGCAAACAAGTTAATACTCAATGTTCGCGAGATAGTTATTTTATATATTGCACATGATCTAAGCTGCGATACATCGAGTATAGTAGGTATATCGCTCACCCCTACTTTGAATTAAGCTTAAACCCTACATCCACATCTACAGGAATACATATACTCATGATTATTCTTTTTACTTTTTAGCACAATGGTGTACATTGTAATATGCTATAAACATCTAAAATTATGTTTTCTAATAGCAGAAAGTTAAGAAATTAAAGGAAAACACAAAGTTTTATCCAAAAAAAAGGAAGCCTTTGGACTTGGTGTTCTTCAGACATACTTGCACCAGACCAAAGATTAAGATAAAAATGTACATAGAGTCAACCTGAGAGCACTTGTAAATTTACTTTTTTTACATGAAGTTTTATTTTTCAAAATTATTCACCTCTCTGGAAGTAGCTTTGATTATAATTGCAAGCACTTTAAAGTACTTCAACTAAAATTCAACCATAACACTGAAATTTACACATTTTCAAGGATTTCAAGCATCTGTACAAACCCTGCTTATAATAAGTTATAATAACATGTCAACCAGTATGAACAGTTCGTGTGTTACACTGATAATTACTCTTTTTTTCCTGCTAAAGCAGATTCTTGTTCTTCAAGTCATTGAAAGACTGAATTTCTACTGGGGTTTCTCATGAAATATCACTCAGTGTGCATGTGTACACCAGTCAAACTGTAATGTTTTCTAGCTCTGCCTGATTAATCCCCACAGAGGAAGTGTAAAGTCTCTGACATGTAGGAAACACTCACGAAGCTAGAGGGAGTAACTGTTACTTTCTTGTCCCTTCTTGTCTTAAGGCACAGAAAAACCAAATTTACTAGTCCAAATAACTTTGTATTTGTCAGCTCACCATAAAACACTACTGTGACTTTTGATAACAGTAGCTGTCATTCGAATCCCAAGAATGGGACACTCTTTTAGTGATGTAAGTGGTAAAACAATATGAATGTATTCTGTGCATGCCATTGGGTTGAGTGGATCAATCTGCCACAGTGACTTAGAAACCCTGATCGATAAGCACGTTTGGAAAGAGAAGTTCTAAGAACTATCCTCCTCAAATTTGGTTCTAGGAACTACTCTCCCCAGGGGAACTTTTTGTGTTGCATTTGCACACGCAGTAAGGAACCGATAATTCCAAAGATGCAATTTGTATTTGACAAGATGACCGTAACGAGATGTTGTGATATAATGTTAGAACACCAGCAAGAGGCAAAATAGAGACAAATATGTCAATATTATCATAATATGGGATTAAAACAAATGGATTACTGTTTAGAAAAATATACAAAATATATAAATGACCTGTAAATACTAGTATAGTATATGGAATACTAGTAAATACTCAAAACTGGATCCCTCCAGCACTGTTGTGATCCGAGGTCTGAGGAGCTGTGCCCTGGGAGCCCCTCCCAGCTGAGTCATGCTGGCTGGCTGGCACAGCCCCTCAGACCTCAGTGAAGTCGAAGGGCTTGGATTGCGGAGGAGCCCAGCCAACAGGGCTCCTGGTCCATTCTCTGGGACTGTTTTTATCCATGTAAAAACTGTCCATTCTTAATCTTGATAAATAAAACCAGTTACTTTTAAAAATCACAGCACTGCAAGAAGCGGAAATGTTTGTGGCCCGATTTTTGCCAATCTCCAGACACCTACGTCATATTGTTCCTATGGAACCATAAAAAGACCCTGCCTAGGAGTAGGAGCTAAAATGGTTCTAGGAACTATGGTCCATGGTACCAAGTTTCTATGATGTCCGACTGCATAAAAAAGGGCCTAGTTCCTGAAAAAGGTTATAGGAACTACAAAAAGTTCCTCCAGTGCAAAAGAGCCTGATGTGAACTTCATATGATAAAAGTATAAAAAACACAAAGTACACAGGATCCAGGATTCTTTAAGTCCTGTTAAGTGGATGCTCCTCAGAGCACTGGTTAATAAATACAAGTATTTACTTGTGTATTGTGCAATACAAATCAGACACTTACCACCTGAACTTGTCCATCTTCACTTATACGATGGAACTGGACCTGCTGATTAGCGAGGGTGTAGTGCAATGTCTGCTGGGTAGCTGTCTCAATTTGAGCAGTTTCTGTCTCTGGTTAGAGGAACGTACAAAACAGTTAATACAAATTAAACAAAATGTTTACACAGTATATACAGTGAAGACAGTGGACGTGATTCCTGTATAGATAAGAAACAAAATGGGGTTTCTAAAACACAGAAACACCAACACATTATCATGCAAAGGGCTTTAGCAATTTTGCCTGGCTAATTCCCAGGCCATCTGCTGGATGATGGCGTGTTTATACTTTATCAAATGCCTAAATACACAACAAGGACTCTCCAGCTAGCCATCCAAACACACTCATGGTCTAGCAGCCAAACACAAACTTTAGGCCTTAGTCTAAACACCCACTATCAAAGCAGCCTGAAGCCCATGCCCAGACCTGTCACCCAGCAGGGCTCCTCATACCCTGGCTAAACCACACAGAATTTCAGGTACAGGTACACTACGGCTGCAAAATACACACCTTCTCATGTAAAACATACAAATGTACAACAAGAACATTTGGGAGAAGTGACTCATAAGGCCCTGTGCCTGAGCTCTAAATGATATAAAACATACAACATATCTCACATATACTTCAACAGGTCTGTTTTGTGTTATGTTGCTTTGAAACGTAAAGCTGTCTCTGATCTTTCGTTACCGCTGCTATGTAGCATATTACATAAATAATCTGTGTCTCTTTGGTTTTGCCAAATGAGAAAGCAAGAGCTTAACAGATAAAAAATGTTTTAAAGCAGAAGACCAGCCTGTATGACATGAACATATTATCTGATTAGCGTGTCTTTGTGCATTCGCTCATGCAACATGTGAACTAGCGGTTGTCTTGTATGCTCTGGGGTGTGTACGGCCTGAAGAGGCACGGCTTCACAATCCACCCCTGGTGTGCGCTCACAGGATATTTGGGTTTCCTCCGCAGTCTTACTTTCCCTGGTCAGAGGTGAGAGGTGATGGCTCACAGGGAGGGAAGGACAGCAGGCATTGTGTTCAGATTATAACCATCTGCACAAAGTCACACTGTATCTGCATTTGAGTTCACTGAGGCTTAAAATAGCTCTGAGAGCCAATAAAATAGGACCTTTGTTAATTCATAGTGTGATTGTTGACTACTTGAATACAGCCTAAAAGTAACAGAAAATTAACTGAAAAGGAAATCATTTGTCTAAGGATAATACAGTGACCAACAACAGATGGTAGTTGTACTTGCATTATAGGAAAACAAAGCCTTAAGATCAGTTTGTTTTATCAAGCTTCACTTTTCTTTCTTCTTCTTCTTATGTGTGTGTGTGTGTGTGTGTGTGTGTTGTTCTTTGATTTTTATTTACTTTTTTATAATTTATTGACTCTATTTATTAGATATATTTATGTTTCTTTTAAGTTTTTCTAAGAGTACTCATTTCGGTGCTTATAAATTGTGGTGATTTAGTATTCATTTTTCTTTATTTGTGCCCTACACATTGTGTTAAAGTTAATTTTGGTGTACTCATGCATGTTTACAGCTAATTTCTCTGATATAATTACAACCATACAAGTTTAAGTAGTGAAACTGGGTGTAAGAGTAAATAAGTTCTACTTCTTCTTACTCCCTTTTCGGCTACTGGTTATATTTTAATAGTAAATTGTTGTATATATTCATGTATTATGTATATTGAGTGCACATAATGTTTACAATCAATGTCTCTGTATATTTTTCAATGTATATTTCTCTGTGCATATTTGTATAAAATTTTCTATGTATAAAGTATTTACAGAAAATTCTGTATAAATATCTGTGTGCATATAACGACATTTATATAATAAGTATTGTACATGTACTGCACAAGCTCAAAATAAACAATAAAAATACATATATATTTTTAAATGTAATCATGGTGAACTGTACTCACTATGAAGTTATTGAGGATTTACAATTTTAATGTGTTGTAACTGTAAGAACTAAAAAAGTCAATACATGATTAAAAAAATACTCTTTCGTCACAAAAGCTAAATGCTAAATATGTTTAGAGAAACACATTCAAAATGAATACACTACAGAGGCAAATTGGTTGAATTATAATTTTTTTAAACAAACTCTTCCAAAGAAATAATCTTAGTTTTCCGAAGTAGCCCTTTTTCAGAATCGTCAATAAGAAACATCTTGATTAATGTAATTTGTTCAATATACTGACAAGCCCCAGTCACACCCATACAAATGCTTTAGAGATAATACAGTCAAGAGGCTGGCACATAAATGAGAACCTCCTTGTAAACAGGAAGAAATCAATCGCCATCCTTTTCATTTTAGTTAAACATTATTTCATGCAATAAAATGATCAGAATATGAAAATCCATGGTGGTGTCAGTAACCTCTAAGCAAAGGAAAGGGATTCATCCAACTGTCCACCTTGTTTGATTAGAAAACAGCTCTTGAAACATAGCAACATTATCAGTTGATGAAGAATTATGAAAGTGGAGCCAGGCAGGTATTAGTTTTCTCTGGCCATAGAGATAAATGTTAATGTGCTAACTCCTAAAGCATTTCACAAGAAAAGTGCCAAAAGATTTCAAAGAATTACAGACGGTGCTGTTTGGAGAATAGATAGATAGAAAACAGACCTCCCAGCTGAAGAGGTTGACATGAATTTGATTTTTTAAAACTAATGTGGTGGTTAACCATTTTTCAGACATGCTTATCCAAAAAAAAAAAAAAAAAGTGATTAGCATAATCATTATATATCCAAATTCTCGGCCAAGCCTTACCTGAGACTGAAGTGCGGGGTGTACGCTTCGAGAAGCTCTTAACTGCCAGACTCTGGCCGCGTTGTTTGCGTCTCCAAGCGGTGCGACACTTGGAGTCAATGCTTTGTTTGATGCGATACCAGTCTGATTCTGTGATGCCAAACTTGTAAAATAAGTGGCCTGTGGACACATGGAGAGGCCAATAACACATTTATTATCAAACACTGTTAGTAGACAATGACCAAGTACATCATAAGTGCTAATGTGGGCCTCCTGACTGTTTCTGTATTTGAATATATTATCAGCCTGTTGAACAAAAGAAAGCTTAGCATTACCTTTTGTATATAACAATAGTACTGTCAAAAGCCATACTAAATTTGTATATATAGATGGTTAAGCCCAGTTCTGCCCACCCTTGATGATTGGTTTGGAATTACCTTAGAAATTTTAAGGATGGAAAAAACCGACCTACCAAAGAAGAACCCAAAGGACAAGTTTTATCAAATTTGGAACAAATGGATTACATTCATAACCCCCAAAAGAGCAGACTTTATCTGATTTTATTGGCACTCTTTATTATTCATTTGTTTAAATTCTGACTGGTTTTTGATGTTTATTTTATGACAACAGCGGCAGGTGACCCCTATGTTTTTGTACATAGTTCTGTGTGAACTGTTCTACCTCTAAGTTGTATCACAGCTTTCTATGACAACTGTTGAGTTTCATCTGATTATGTAAATTTTGTGCAAAACAGCACCCAAGATGATAAGTGTGTTTCAAGTAATTCTGTTCTATCAAAAGTCCTGTGAATTTCTAATTTATCAAAAGAGAATGGACACAAAAGACAAAGGAAGACTGTTCTACGGCCTTAATTTTGGACTTGTTGAACTCTTGTGCCCTGACAATAGGTGATGCGTGCTTTCAAGACCTAAAACATAAATGGAAGGTCATTTGTTTGACTTGTATTAAATTGTTAAGCTGATTTGCTCTAATTTACATTCCAAAAAAAGATACAATTAAAAAAACAAATCTGTAATTACTTTTATACTGTTATCACCAACTTGTTTAGGACTATAGGAAATTGCAGCCTATATAGCACACTAACAGTACAATGCAATATCTGGTGCAAAATTTAATGTCAAAATATGGAGCTTTTGGTTTCCTTTTAAGTATTTAAGTTTAGAGTACTTGCACTGTCCTTTTTATGTGATAATGTGAATGTTCTGTCTTTGTCTGGTTTGGTGTTTTGGTTGTTGATTTTTGTCATTGTTTAAATCTGTGTTTTTTGTCATGTATAATGGTGAAAATTAATAAAATGTGAAAAAAAATTGAGTTTTTCTTTTATGTCTCCTTTGTGCAAAATTGAAGTTTACATGTTAATAGAAAAACATGCATGCGTGAGCCTTGTCATTATGTTTTCCACTTGATTCTTTACACTGTAGGCAGTCTCTCGCCTACATACCATGTTAAGTCCTTGTAATATTAACAGCAGGATGTAGAAATCAGGCATTTGTTTAACAGAGCATAAATAACATAAATGTATATAATAATGGAAAGAATGTACACTTCTATAAGATCCAAAACAAACCATCTGCCATGGTTCTGTTAATCTCTTCTCCACACCCTTTGTTAACACAAGCCTATGACTGTCCCACGTCCCTGCCTCAGTGGAGATATGTGGAGAAGCTTTAAAAAGGAGTTCAGCAGTTTGACAGCTCATTTCTACATAAATTAAGTGCAGATATAGCCCAGGGGTAGAAAATGAGACAGAAGGGGAGCTGAGGGTATATGTGGATAGTCAGTTGGCAAGTACAGCACCTGATGGGTCCTGTACAGGCAGGCAGGGCAGGTGCTCCTTCATTGCTTTTTTTTTTTTTTTTTCTTTAAGCAAGCAAAATGAGTCACTGAAAAGTCAAATGACCCTGCTCTAGCCACTGCATACCTCTAGGTTAGGCTAAATCTGCATCTAACCGCAGACACCCAACCTACTAGAGGGGAGTTTGCAGTTTGATCCAAGTCAATCAAACTGCAGTATGTGTATAACAGGAGACGTTTAATAAAACCTCCCAGAGCTCACCCAAACTGAACTCTGAAAGCTATGCAATGCGCTCAGTGTGCAGGCACACAACTTTCAAAAATATCCCTCTGTTTACCATCACAATCCTGACTCTGCTTAATCAGAAATCAAAGAGTTCTCTGAATTAAGAGCGACTCCATTAGGATCTCTTCACCAGATGCTTGTCATTTACAGCTGGGTATGTTATAAAATATGTTGCACATGAATGCGTGTGCAATGATGAATGCATGTTGTTGTAACCCGCCTTTGGGAGTACAGACTGCAGTGTATTTCTGTGGTTAATTCGATGCTGCTTTGTAATGGAATGGGGATGAAATGTGGGAAGGTCCCGGAGAGTTCATTTATTGCTGCAAGGGGGCAAAGTGTTCTACCAAGTCAGAGTGAAATTTAACAGCACAAGTTGAATTATGCAGAAATCGTGTAATAACTGTGAGGTAAACAGCGGCTGACACTACCTTGGCAGTTACTGGCAGGTCATACTGCCAGTTAAGTCATCACACACATCGCACTCTAGCAAGTTCAAACAGCTCAGAAAAACAAGATATGATGAGGGTGGGACCCAACATTACAGTCTCCACTCCTATGCATAGTTATAATGATACTTTTGATTTCACTTCTAAGGCTTGAGGGGTCTGTGAGTGCTGGCATCTGCTACATCAAACTCCTTTTTGTAAACAAAATCTTCCCCCGCTTAGGAAGTCAAAATCAGGAAGAGAAGCAGGTGGTGTGAAAATGAGAATTGTCAGGAACAGATGGATGAAGACACACATTTAAGAAGACTCACAGCGAATGCCATAGATCATGAGAGGATCCAGCTGCTTTTTGCCATGTTTACCCTGACCAGAGAGGTTTGACATGGCCTGGATCTCCCGATGGAACAGGTAGTCCAAAAGTGTAAGTGCCATCTTCTCTGCTGTGCGGCAGTTAGTGGTGATATGGAGCATATCAGCTGGTGACACCGGGCACCGAACTCGCATCTCTGGGTTGTTTTCATCACCCAGCCAAGTCCCTCCTGGGTAATCATCTAGAGGAGGAAAAACAGTTATTAGAACAATGAAATGACAATTATTCACCTAAAACCATAGCATAGTACATCTACTGAATATTTCTTGAACTCATTCTCAAGCTGTCAAACGTTACATTCATATGCAGCATCTGAGGTACTTATTACGATACAACAGCGCTCCCATGTGGCAGGAAAAGAAAAGTAAAATTTGGAAAACAAAACTGTTGCCATCAAAGATGTCACATCAGGGGTCTCAAACATACGGCTGGGGGCCAAAACCGGCCGCCAAAAGGTCCACTTCGCCCACTGGATGAAAAGAAAAAATTACGTTGAAGATTCTAACAATCATGGGTGTCGAACTCATTTTAGTTCAGGTTCCACATTCAGATCAATGTGATCTAAAGAAAAATAATATAACCTATAAATGATGACAACTCTATTTTTTTCTAGGTTTTAAGTTTAACTGAACTAGTTTTGCTCTTTTGAAACAAAACTAGAAGAACAATGACCTGAGCAAACGAGAAACTGAATAAGAAATTGTTCTTATTTTAGTTCCAAACTCCAAATTTTTAACAATATTATACCCGTTACTAAATGTTCATGTAACACTGTGTGAAATGCACATGTATAAATGATAAGTCTAAGCTTAATATTGTTAAAACTGCACTTATTTTTCCTTACAAATTTCTTTTTTTTCAGGTTATTCACATGTTTTTGTGAAAAAATAGTTTGTAAATGTAAATATTTTCATAATTTAATGGGGTTTTTTTGCACTAAAACAAAAAGAAAAAGTTGTCATTTATAGGTTACGATGTTATTATTTTACTTGTCTGGGCCACTGGAGACCCAACTGGGCTGAATGTGGTCCCTGGAAGAAATGAGTCTGAGACCTCTGTTTTACATAGTCGGATATGTGGTTTGGCGTTTTGCTTTAAGTGGATGTTAGCTGTTAAGCCCTCCGCACAAACAAAGCATGAGACACACTGCTCATGACATATGGTCCCATATAGTTGATGCTGAGTAAGACAGCGTGGTAACCCACAGCTACAAATAAATAATTTCTAGCGCCCCTTTGAAGATAACAAAGAGCACCACAGGTCTTCTGAAAAAACGCTAAGTCACAACAAATATTACATCGGTATGGACTTAGTTTAGGCTGGCACAAAGTCTCCCTCAGGCTCAGAACAACTGAGTTGAGCTACTGGAAACATGAATGACTATTCAGGGCAAATATCAATACAGACAGGAAAAGAACCACAAAGACACAAAAAACATGACATGTCAGCACAGTCTGCTTTCTATTTCATACTGAAAACCATCTGAAAGTATCCTGTAAGCCACATTATTCATTATGAATAAGTTATATTACATTTTGTCATTAAAATAAACTGCACCCTGGTTAAACATACGCCTATATGTTAATGATGAGAGCTCACAACCTGAGATGTCGGACATGACCTGTCTACTGCACCAGACATCAAAGTATTAGAGGTAATATTAACTGCATAAATATTGAAAAACAGCATTTGTTCCTGGTAAAATAATAGGTTCACGGTTTTATTTTCTTTGTCCTTCTGGAAAACCTGTCTCCCCAAGATGCATATTATCATTGTGTTATTCAGAAAGATAATTAACATTCTGAAGCAAAGAGGCTTCTGTATTTCTAGTTGTGTATGTAAGAATATGAGTAGCAAGATGAGCAGTTTCAAGACAGTGTAGCAGTCCTTCACCTCAAATCAGACCGCCAAGAACAATACAGTATTTGTAATTTTCTATCCACTTTGAGGCTAAAAAATAAAAGGCATTGACATATGTGACTTTTTGCTTGAATCAGCTGTGTGGTTTCATACCCTCTGAGTTGAGTGTGATAAGCGTAACATTTTGACCATTCTGTGCGTTGCCAGATTGGCCACCGTTGGAAACAGAGTCGCTGGCTTCTGAGCCACTTTCCTGTTCCTCCTGACTTTCCTCAGGGCCTGGAACCTTTACCAGGATTGTGTTCTGACGCCTCCTGGTCACAGCACTGGAAGAAATGCATATATGTCACACAAGCAAAATTAGAATGACTATATTACATGTGTTCTGTGCAGAACTACATAGCTATACTATATACTGTAAATCAGAGGTGGCCAACCCTGGTTCTCTAGAGCTACTATCCTGTATGTATTAGATGTATTCCTCTTCTAACACACCTGATGCAAATGATAAGCCTTTCATCAAGCTCTGCAGAAATTGATAACGACCATCAGGTGTGCTGGAAGAGGGATACATTAAAACATGCAGGATAGTAGCTCGAGGACCAGGGTTGGTCACCCCTACTGTAAATTAAAAACAGGTGTATAAAATTATCTATGCATAAGAAGAATAGTGCTAACAATTTATAAGACTACAACTTTTGTCGATTCAAAACAAGAATAAAATGATTAATATACTATTCTGGCTATACATGTGTACATAGTGTAACATACAGTCATGGAAAAAATTATTAGACCACCCTATGTTTTCATTTTCTTCAATTTTTTGTTCATTTTAATGCCTGGTATAACTAAAGGTACATTTGTTTGGACAAATATAATGATTGCAAAAAAAAAAGGTCATCACTGTTTAATTTCAGAGCTGATATCTATCCATTGTCCATGGTTTTCTTGATAATAATAACCAAAAATACATGTTCTTACATCAATAGTTATGACATTGTACTGACAAAAACAGTGCTTTCATTCATTCCATGTTTTCTTTTCTGATACACACAGGAGTTAGTACTTGATTGTATAACCATTGTTTTTGATTACTTTTGATGGTCTGATAATTTTTTCAGCAACTGTAAGTGAACACATCTAATGTCCTCTACTAACCTTACATTCCCATGTCTATTTTATATGTAAAATTCTATATGCATATTTTCTGTGTATACTTCATATTCTCTATGTATAGTTTTCTATGTATAATTCTATATGCATATTCTATATGTTGAATTCTATATGTATAATCTATGTATATTGCTCTATGCGCACATGCTCTGACCTTACAGATCTGACCTTACGGTACGCATGGTGTAAATATGGACTCACTTGCTGAGCAGGTTCTCCAGTGGAGTGTCTTCCTGGCTTGAGCCCTTCGGGTGCTCACTGCTCACTATTACATTTGTTTGGGGAACAACGCTGAGGCACAAGATCAAAACACATTAGTAAAAAGTAATAAAAAACACCTTACCTTATACACATGAGGGCAATGAATAAAGAATGAATAAAGACAATGCTTGTTTGAAGTCGAGGGTGCTGATTGGAAGCTTACCATCGCACTTTATTCCAAGTTTGTGTGGCTCCTTGAGGGGATCCTGCAACCATGGGGACTTGAATAGGACTCTTGGCACAGGGCACCATGTTGTCCAGTTTACGTCCAAGGGCCTTGCATGTGGCGTCCAGAGCCTGTAATTTTGATTCAATTCCCTCAAGACGTTGGTTGACTGATGCAGTGAATGAGATCAAAAAGTTCTGAAAAACAGACAATAAAATGCGATATGTAAGATGTTATTGCCATTTTTAATCATCAGTTATTATAATAATACATGTGCTTCGAGCAGCATCTTTTAAAATGCAGCTGGTACCTTAATAAAAGATATGTCTTGGTTGCTGTTATTGTCTTGGATGGCACTGAATTTTCTCTTTTTCTTCGGTCTCTCTTCACCGTCTTCATTATCCAGCATGTCTGACATGAATGACATATAGAGATACAATCAAAACATGATGTAATAGTGTTGTTATTATTACTACAGAGTATCCAAACTAAAGCTGTATTGATGCAACAGTTAAAAGCAGCAACATATTTTTGCTAATAATGAATTCTATGTGATGTACAGTATATATGCAATTACACAGCCTAAATCTAATATAAACATCAAACATTAAATCCTCAGAAAATTAGCAAAATGAATAAAAATGTTTTTGATGCTTGACAGCCCATTTGTCTAAAGTAGAGCCAAAGTATTACTGGTCAAAAAAATATCATGCAGCAAATATATACCAATCTTCATTAGACTTATATGATAGGTGGCAAAAACAAAAAAAAAAAAAAAGCTTTGATATTTTTGGAAAGAATCCTACCTGTACGGTCATCCTGGTGAAAGTCCTCAACTGTTATTTGTACAATTTGATCCAACTCTTGCTCTGACATTGTTCACAGCTGAAATTATGCAGAAATGTTTTATGATATAATGAAGACACCAAAATATATATAAAACTAAAATCTATAAGTAAGAATATCTTCAGGCTGTATCTGTTGCTGCCTCTGCAAAACCATACGTTGACAGGTTTTCCAAGATAAATCATCAGCCAGATTTGCACATGCTGGGGGCAGAAAACAATCAAGAATAATTCCCAACTTAGAAAGCTGTTTTTATGCATTGAAATGCTAAAATAATACCCATTCTCAAGAGACGGGAACACATGTAAATCGAAAAGACTAAAGAAATATGGATAGTTTAGTCAGTTGTGGATTTACACGGCATGGAGTACAAAAGGGCAGTGGGTCATATCTTTTGTTTGGACCTATGATCAATTTGCCTGTGTTTAGCATCCCAGTGGGGTCGACCAAAGTCACATAATGATGGGTGTGGATGGAAATACAAAGTTATTACACATAGAACTACTTTTATAGGGAGATAAAATCATGATACTAGGTGCAGAGCACTATTTAAGAGGCTGTGCAGTCTATTGGTGCACAGTCTTCCATTACTCTACTTGGTGTGTGGGTATTTGTTACTGTTTCTTAATTGTGCTACATGCAGATTCTGCATATTTTACAGCAGCAATCCACCTGCACATAAATGCAACTGTTATAGCACTTTTTAAGTTTTAGGTATTGCATCTGCATTCATTTGCCTCCTCAGGAAGAGCTAAAATTCAACCCTCAGGTTAGCCAACAGTGTGACATTAGGTAATGATGCATTCAAAACCAGAGCCTCAGTAGTTTCTTTGTCAGTGTCATCCTCTAGTAATAAGCCCCCAAATTGATATGGATCGGTTGTAACCATGACCAAATCCTACCTCCATCGTTGACAGATTAGCATAAAGTAACTAATTCTCAAGTAACACGTTATCAACTAATGAGTAACGCCAAATGACGTTAGCTCTAGCCATGTTAGGTTTGGATATGGTTTAATTTGTCGCACAGAAAGATGCTACAACCCTTAAAATATAAAAGGAGTAGACAAATTTGGGTAGAATATCTGAAGCACTGGGTCAACTCCATAGTTGATGTTGCAGCTAAATGGGCGGTTGTGTGTTAGCAATGTGAAAATTGGCAAAATAAACTCATACGCCCAGTGTTCATATGTTTAGTGGCAACGTGTGTGTGTGTGTGTGTGTCCAAAATGAACAGTATCTAGTGTTTAAATACTACAAGCGAGGAATTTTTATTTAGCTAACTAGCTCAACACACATTAGCTAGCGTTAACTTTAGCTGGCGCTACAAAATCCGATTTGCAACCTTGCAAGCTAAAGCAGGATCGCTGCAAAGAACTCGCCGTTTAAGCTAGCGTGGTGGTTAGCATGCTAGTTGGGCCTAATGGCCGCCAAAATGTAATACAAGAAACGTAAACGACAGAAAGAAATAACATTAAAACATGATTTCGATATACGTTCTTTCCCCATTTGCTGGCACACAACACATGTACCGTGTAAGATTGGGTTATATTACCGTGTGAATGATGAATTCTCGTGTTGTTTGTAGAGATTCCGATAACGGCGTCGTTCCTCGCGAGAGATGAGCGCCTGGCTCCGTGTGTTTGTCGGTGATTGATTGAGAAGACCGCTGGTTGCTCACAACAAGCAACGTCTGACGCAGGTCCGGACGATAGAACCAGCACTGCAATACCGTACTACTTTTAACTACTGCACATACTAGCTCAGTTTAACACGAAGAAAATATCAAGGGTTTGTAGTTTTTTATTTAGGTCAACGTTTACGATTGAAAGTGGCGGGGAAACAAGCACGCTCATAATGATTTCTGCATATCAGTAGCTGGGTTGAAACAATTAGCAAAGAAAGTAATAATGGCTAATATTCTTCATTAGTGACAAGGGTGATGATTTAAGTAACTGACTGGAGAGAAGGGCCAACATACAAACCCCAGAGTGTCCACCTGTCAGGTATATAATACCGTCATGTTTTGACGGAGTTTAACTGAGCACTTCAGTTGTGTTTCGGCGAGAAAAAAAAAAAAAAAAAAGCATTATTTTTAAAATTTTCGAGTTATCAGACCAGAGTTACGGGGGAGAAATTACAATGCAAGGGTGTGGCAAGTATCAGTTTGGATTTGGAACCACAACATTGGCTCACAGGAGGGGAAAAAAAATTTCGAGCCAGCCAGGAGTCGAACCTAAAATCTTCTGATCCGTAGTCAGACGCGTTATCCATTGCGCCACTGGCCCGATACGATGTAAGAAGGAGTGGCAATGGTTTTTAACTTGTCAGCAGTCGTTTTTTAGAATTCTTAGAGTTGGGGTTAATGGTTTATGATTAAACTAAAATAGGCCATGGTAGCGTTACGTAACAGTTGGCGTGGGTAATCTAATGAACCCAAGTGGCTTAAACCGTTATCACATTCGCTAACTCAAACATAAATTTGTGTAATTAATTTAGTTGGAATGTCGTGTTTTGTACATGTTTTCCCATTTTCTGTGACAATGAGCTGCATTTTGCCTGGGATTTTCAAAGTGTTTGCAAAACATCCTCTACTTCTTAACGGATGCGCTAAATATTACATCGTGAGAAGCATGGCATGGTTTTGTAATGTGCAAGTTACAGATTGCACAAACAAGATAGGTATTTGTTAGAGGAGCAACGGGTATTAGTGGGATGCACCGATGTGTTGTAACTTTACATAACGACGTCATTTGATGGGTGTAATGGATTACTTAGTAGGCCACACATCACTCCCACAGTTAAGGTTAAAGAAAAAAAAACGCTTTATGGGAGGCGGTGTTGTATGAGTGTTTGCTTCTCCTTCTCTCTCCTTCAAATCGACGATCATCATGGAGTTGCATGTAATGAAAACTCTACTTCTAACCTTTGTTTTCTGTCTGTTTTTGTTTGTCAATGCAGACCAGGATGGTAAGTCAAAAATGTATTATTTCTTTGCATAACAAAGTGTTTCAAGTTTTTTCTCTGGCGATTGTGCAGTCTGAATGAAATTCCACTCGTTTTGCACATTTGCATGCGCCAAAGAAATCAGATAGTTTATAACTTGATGCGATTTTTAATTGATTGGTATTTTAACTTCATTCATGGTTACCTTTTACCTACTACTTGGTCGAGTTTACTGTGTCCAAGGGTGACACTATGATCCACCCTAATCTGTCCTGTCGTAAATCATCACGTTTGAACAAACAACCGACCTGATTAAAACAAAATCGTTAATAATAAAATCTCTCATTTGAAGGGAAAGAAGTCTTGATTTACTTAACCCATAAAGACCCTGTGCTACTTATGTGGCAGTTTCCAAATGATTTTTCTATCTTTTACCCTTTTCTTAAGTGATTTATGATCATTTACTATTATATTATTCTCTAGATTTTGCCTTTTTCCAGTGTAAATTATGGTCCAGTGTGAATGGAGGACTGTATTTTTCTTCCTTTTTTTTTTTTTAACTTGAAACGATAAAAGAAATAAAAATAACTAGACTGCTGATCATTTCTTTTGCATATCCACAAACTAATCATCATTTCAGCAAGAGGTATAGTGAGTTAATCATACCAACAGCATAGGAGAATGGAAAAACATCACTGACTTGACATATGTGACTCTTTATGGAGGGTTTTCATTTTAAGTCTTATCTTAGTCTGTTTGTTATCAGTATCTGTCACTGAAATTTAATAGGATTTATAGTTTTTTTAAGTGTTTGCAATACCACTTTGTAGATATGCATTGCAAAATTGCATTACTTTTCTGACTGAGTCATTATGTCCTGGCAGCACCTGTAGTCCAAACAAAGCTCGGGAGCCTGAGAGGTGAGTATGTGAGTGTAAAGGGGAAAGATAATGGAGTCCACAACTTCCTGGCTATACCATTCGCTAAGCCACCTGTTGGACCTGCTCTGAGACTGGCTCCACCTCAGCCTGTTGAACCATGGGGAGGAATGAGAGAGGCCACCAAGCAGCCACATATGTAAGGATTTCAGTGGGAAAATGTCAGTTACAGCCACACAATAGAAAAAAAACACACAAATGATGAATAATATAGTAACACAACATGAAAAATGA
This sequence comes from Fowleria isostigma, assembly GCA_029814645.1. Taxonomy (NCBI): domain Eukaryota; kingdom Metazoa; phylum Chordata; class Actinopteri; order Kurtiformes; family Apogonidae; genus Fowleria; species Fowleria isostigma. Next base: position 10,422,910 of record JAPTGZ010000023.1, on the reverse strand, counting down.
TTAAAAAATAACATAGAAATAGAAGCATGTGGAAATGTAAAACTACATAGTGGCAAATAGCATTGTTGCTCATGTGACAAGTCATTTTACAGCAGAGAAATGAGAAGAGTGTAGAGGAAGTGAGTCATGTCTTGTTTTGTGTCTGTCACTTTGACATCTAACAGAGCATGGTGTTGGGTACTAGATCCACATTATCCATACGCAAACTGGTGTTATAAAATCTGAAATGACTGGATTTTGTAGTGATTGTCTCTTTTTGTATATAAAAATGTTCTCTTTAAATTCCCTGTATGGGGGAGGATAATTGAGCATATTATCAAAATGTCATCTTTTTCAGGTGCATTCAAAATAAGCAAGTTAATATTGACTTGCTTGAAAAATTTGGCTTGGAGGCAGAGATCCCAGACATTTCAGAAGACTGCCTTTACCTCAACATTCACACACCTGCAAACAGAGCACCTGATGCCAGACTCCCAGTAAGATCCCACACCTGCAGGTTTATAGTGAAACACAGTTACTGAGAATCAGTTGCAGAAAGTAGTTTTGGTTTAGTTAAATATGCAGAATGTCAACAAAAATTTTAAAGATATTGATGATGACTATACAGTCATGGAAAATATCATGAGACCATCCTAAGTTTTCTTCAATTTCTTACTCATTTTAATGCCTGGTATAACTAAAGGTACATTTGTTTCAACAATTATAATAATAACAACAAAAATATCTAATAAGAGTTTAATTTTAGAGCTGATATCTAGCCATTTTTCATGGTTTTCTTGATAATAACCAAAGTCACATAAGTTCTTACATCAATAACTATGGCATTGTACTGATAAAAACAGTGCTTTTAGATATTTCATGTTTTTTTTTCTGTCTGTTTTAGTCAACATATACACACAGGAGTTGGTGCTTGATTGCATAACCATTGTTTTTGATGACTTTTGATGGTCTATTAATTTTTTTCTGTGACTGTACATATAGTTTGTCATATAGTGTAACTAGAGAAAACATGGTTAGCATAGCTGCTGAAAACAGGTTATAGAATTGTTTGGTGAAGTGGGAGAAAAAACAAAAACAGGAAAAGATGACAGGACCTTGCCTTACACGCTCGGTCCTTAATAATCGTTATAATTCCTTTGCCTTTCAGGTCATGGTGTGGATTCATGGGGGAGGTTTTACTATGGGGAGTGCCCCAATATATGATGGTTCTGCCCTGGCTGCTTATCAAAATGTGGTTGTGGTTGTAATCCAGTATCGCTTAGGACTTCTTGGTTTTCTCAGGTAAGCGTTTCAATAATTTAGTACATTCATCATCAACACAGATTGACTTTTATTTACTAAAAGCGGCCTTTTTGGATTGGATGGCTAAAATACACACATAACAATCCTGTGCATATGTTCATACTCTATACAGTAAGAATAACTGAAACAGAGATAATGAAATATGGAGCTATGGAGTCAACGTCCACATTTTGTTTATAAGTGCATAAAATACAGAAAAAATCTCAGACATGCATGTATATATATTATATCCAGCACCGGAGATGACAGCATTTTAGGAAACTATGGTCTGCTGGACCAGGTAGAAGCTCTGAAGTGGGTCCAGCAGCACATTCATAACTTTGGTGGAAACCCAGATCTAGTCACCATATTTGGGGAGTCTGCTGGTGGAGTAAGTGTGTCTCTCCAGGTAAGGATTACTCTGCAAACACATAAACTTGGAGCATTACATCAGTATCACTCAGTGAATGTTACTGCAAGGTCCCTAAAGTTCTTAATATTTGGTGCTTGATTCAACAGCTTCTCTCACCACTATCAAAAGGTTTGTTCCACCGTGCAATTGCTGAAAGTGGCACTGCTGCAATGGATTCGTTGGTGTACAATGATCCTCTTCCAACTGCAAAGGTATTTTTTTTCCATCAATTGTTTCTGTAAAAAATGATCAGTGGCCACATATTAGAGTATTGTAACACAGCTTCTTTAAATATTAATTATTATTCCTTGTGTTTGTCATCAGATGGTGGCAAATATGTCCGGCTGTAGCTTTGAAAGCACAGAGATATTTGCTGACTGCATGAGAAACCTTGACATGGACACTGTTGTGACTCTTGCAGAGGTAAAAAAAAAACAAAAAAAAAACCACAACCTACAATTAAATGTATAGAATTGCTTCTTTTTTGCCTTTTTCCAAACTTTTTAACATGCACACTTTGGGTACTTGTTTTAAAATTGTCTCTATCTCTCCTTTTTCATTTTTTCACTCTAGGATATAAATTTGAGATATACTATAAATGTTGATGGACACTTCCTGAGAAAACCTGTGAATGAGCTGTTCCGCAATCACGAAATTATCACTGTGCCATTCATGACTGGGATTAATAGCGATGAAGGCGGCTATTTACTTGCTGATGTAAGATATTAATTATTTCATATAAAAAGTGTAAAAATAATAGTTTGTTTACAACCCCAGTTCCAAAAAAAATGAGACTGTATAAAATATAAGTGAAAAACATAATATAATGATTTACAAATCTCATCTCAACCCATAGTTTATCGACAAACATATAAAGTATATCAAATGTTAAAACTGAGAAAATGCACCATTTTGTTAAAAAATAAGGTAATATTGAATTTCAACACACCTCCAAAAAGTTGGAGCAGAGGCAATAAAAAGCTGGAAAATTAAGTGGAGTGGTGAAGAAACATTTTGCAACTAATTAGATTAATTTGCAACAAGTTTTAGATTAAAGTTTTTTACATCAAAAGATGTGAAAAACAGTATTTACAAATTGTGGAATGATTTCAGAATAATACTCCACAACGTAAAATTGTAAAGACCTGAAATATTTCAGAATCTACAGAACATAGAATTAAATTCTGATGACAATCCGGACAAATCTCTGCACCCAAGGGACAAAGCTGAAAATCAGTGTTGGATGTGTGATTTTTGGGCCCTAAGGTGGCACAATAAAACCAGGCATAATTCTGTAATGGAAATTGCAACATGTGCTCTGGAACACTTTCAGAAATTATTGTCTGCCTGTGAACATGATCCACAAACACTGCTCTGGAAAACTGTTCTGAGGTCAGACGAATTTAAATTTCCAATTTATTTTGGACATTGTTTCCACCAAACTTAAGAGGAGCACAATCGTCTGTTATTACATGTTATTAGCACACGGTTTAAAAGTCTGCATCTGTGATGGCATGGGGTTGCATTTGTAGACTGATTACATTTGTTACGTTTTCCATTCCAAATATTAGAGGTTTCCTTTCTTCGATACTACTTGTCTGATCACAAGAAAACCTCTAATTAATAAAGGGTTGCATTAGTGCATGGGTTTTAAACTTCTTTTAGTTCAGGGACCACATTCAGCCAAATTTGGCCTAAAGTGGGCTAGACCAGTAAAATAATAATGCATAAATAATGTCAATTCCAAACTTTTCTTACTTCATGGAAATGTTTACATTTATAAACTATCCTTTAAAACAATGAGTAACACAAATAACCTAAAATTTCTGAGAAAAGTAAGTGCAATTTGAACAATATTCTGCTTCAGTTTATAATTTACACATGTTCATTATAATTTATAGATCATAATATATCTTTAGATACACAAAACATTTAGTAACAGGCAGAAAATTGTTAAAATTGTACTTACTTCTCTTAAGAGATTTCAGGTTATTCATGTTTGTTCATGTTATTTATGTTTTATGTGAAATGAGCGTTTGTTTTAGTGAAAATACAGGAAAAATACATAAAAATGTTGACGCTTACAAAGAGAAAAATTTGGAGTTGTGAGTATTTATAGGTTAAGATGATTGTATTTTACTGATCTGACCCACTTGAGATTGAATTGGTCCATACATGGAACCTGAACTAAATGATTGTTAATATCTTACTTTAGTTTTGCATTTCACAAATGCATCCCACAGGCCGGATTGGACCCTTTGGCATGCATTTGGCCCCCGGGCGTCATGGTTGATACCCCTGCATTAGTGGCTATGGAATGGGACACTGGAAAGATGCAGTCAGTGTTGAAAGGTGTGTACAGGAGAAAATTACACTCCCATCCAGATGATGTGTTTGAGGGCATGCCTTGCATATTTTAGTAACATAGTACTGAACCACATACAAGCCCAAGAGCATGGCTTCATCTGTGTGCTAAACTGGCCTGCCTACAGTCTGGACCTTTCACTAATTGACAATAAGTAGAGCATCATGAAACAAAAAAAATGGACTATTGACCAGCCTATGTATGGGACTATAGAGTCTCATATCAGGCTTAATGAACAGGAAATACCACACAGGGGTAAAGAAGGCCCCGTCTCAATATTTGGTGACATGTTGCTCCCATTAAATTCCTTTTTTTTTTCCTTTTAAAAATTTGCAATTTTTCAGTTTAAACGTTTTATATAATTTCTTTGTCCCTCTGTACATAAAACATGGCTTTATGAGATTTGCAAATCATTGTTTTAATTCATATTGTGCACTACATTGTCAACCTTTTTGTTTTGGTATTGGAGTTGTGTTATAATTAAATCTCACACCATAAGAAATGCAAATGTCCATGTCTAAAATATTAACCATGACTGGTAATTTCCTAGTTCTTTGCTCCTAAAAACTGGACAGAAGGGATGGATCAGGAGGCTGTGAAGAACGCGCTGTCCATGTTTTTCCCTGGTGTAAGACTTCCATCGTCTGATGTATTATCCTTCTTAATCATTCTGCTATTCTAACAGATCTGTTGCTTTTTTCTCAATCCAAACAGGCAAAGGCTCTAGATATAGTACTGGAAGAATACACTGGAAATGGTGAAGACAGAGAGAAAAATAGAAGAGGATATGCTGACATCATTGGAGACATTTTATTCAATATTCCGGCCATTAAAACTGTAAATGCCCACAGAGGTACTTTTAATTTTCAAGAATATGCAAGTCGGCTATTAATCTAAAGTCCCTTAAATTGTTAAATACTTACTATCACACACTTTTATAACCATAGCATGTCACACCTTAATTCACCAGATGCAGGAGCCGCTGTATACCTTTATGAGTACCGGCAACCACCATCTTTCCTGAAGGCAGTTAGACCAAGTTTTGTTGGAAGTGACCATGGGGACGAAATCTTTTTAGTGTTTGGATATTGCTTCCTAACAGGATATACCAAAATAACAGGTAGGTGCAACGTAAAAACCCAAGGATTTGAAGAAAAACTCATATCTGGATAGCTTAAGGTGAGGGTGTCAAACTCATGTTAGTTCAGGGACCACATAGGACACACATATGACCTGAAGTAGGCTGGATCATTAATATAATTATGTAATAATATATAATTTATGAAAATTTCTAAATTTTAATGTCTAACTTCGATATTTTAGAGTGGAAAAATTAAAAATATATTATCCAAACTTTTATATCTACAAACTATCCTTTAAAAAATGTGGAAAACCATGAACAAAATTAAATTTATTATGAAAAAAAGTG
>JAPTGZ010000023.1:10346323-10360085 GCA_029814645.1 Fowleria isostigma | reverse complement strand
TTCTGCAGAGCTTGATGATAGGCTTATCATTTGAATCAGGTGTGTTGGAAGAGGGAAACATCTAAAACATGCAGGATCGTAGTCCTTGAGGACCAGGGTTGGTGACCCCTGTTTTAGAACCATGGTTCTCAAATCCAGTCCTCGTGGTCCAATGTCCTGTATGTTTTAGATATTTTCCTCTTCCAGCCATTACATCATTATCAGGCTTCTGAAGAGCTTGGTGATGAGGTGATCATTAATGAACCAGGTGTGTTGGAAGAGGAAACTATCTAAAATATGCAGGACACTGGGCCACGAGGACCGGACTTGAGAACCATTGTTTTAGAAGATGATGATGTTTCCACAGTAATTACAGAGCCTCTGAATGTCCAAATGGATCACATCTGATGACCACGAAAGATGACAAACTGTACTTTACACCAATTATTTACATTGACTGATTGGATTAATGGAACAGAAGTTATTAAACATTGTATACCGGTAGATGATTTTAGTCGCTAATGTTTGTTTGGGTCTGTATGGGTTCAACTCAAACCAGGATAATGTACAAACAGGTCTATACCAGATCATCTAATTCATGATAATATTTGAGATTGTATAAAATTTTACGGTGTAAGCAAAGTTTTTTTAATCCCATGTCTTAATTGTGTGTGGTTTTTTTTTTCCAGACACCCCTTTGCCTCCTTTTTCCACCTCTTCTTCCGGGTGGTTGCCATTGTGGTCTATTTACTCTGTGAATGGGTCAGCAAGAGCTTTACATCGTGTTTTGTCCTCATCATCACCCTGCTCTCCTTTGACTTCTGGTCTGTCAAGGTGGGAGGTCATGAACAATGATGTCCTCGGCCTTTTGCTCTCTCTGTTCTGTGTGTTTTTTGTTCACTTTTCTCTGATTACTTTCAGAATGTGACTGGCAGGCTGCTGGTGGGTCTGCGCTGGTGGAATCAGATCGATGAGGATGGGAAAAGCCTGTGGGTGTTTGAGGCCAAAAAAGTGAGACATTATCATCACCGTTTTTAGCATCGATGAATAAGCAGGCAGAATATTTCTACTCTGACCCCTTTTACTAAACATCTTAAAGCTTGGTTATTGAAAGAATAACACAACAGTGTCTAAACCTGTAAATTTATTTAATGTTAGCTGTTGGGGTACCATCTGCAATTTCTACAAAGTACATACATACATGTACCTCACTGTTTTACTCGTATTACAACTACTCTCTCTTCCTCATTAATATTTTTGCTATTTATATATATTTCATTGTTCTTATTTTCCTTCCTTATTTTCTGTCCTATTGTGTTTTTAAGTTCACATTTTTCCCTGTTACTGTTGCCTTATTGATAATAATGGAAATTAACCATTGGCTAGAATCTTGCATATTCAGATGTATATGTTCATTAATATGTGTTGTCCCTATGTAAAATAAATAAACCCAAACTCAAATCATAAAGTCACGGAAAATATTATTAGACCACTGTATGTTTTGTTCAATTTCTTGTTCATTTTAATGCCTGGTACAACTAAAGGTGCATTTGTTTGGATAAGTATAATGATATTGACAAAAATAGCTCATAAGAGTTTAATTTAAGAGCTGATATCTATTGATTTTTCCTGTTTTCTTGATAATAACCAAAATTGTATAAGTTCTTGCATCAATATCTATGGCAATGTACTGACAAAAACAGTGCTTTTATTCATTCTGTGTTTTCTGTCTGTTTTAGTCACATGATACACACAGGAGTTAGTACTTGATTGCATAACTATTGTTTTTGATGACTTTTTATGGTCTAATATTTTTTTCTGCGATTGTGCATTTTTTTCCTGGAATTGCAGACATCCCGGGGCCAGAACATTGGGACAGAAACAGAGGCCAGGATATTTTGGCTGGGTCTGATCATCTGCCCTCTCATTTGGACATTCTTCTTCTTCACCTCCCTTTTTGCACTCAAGATCAAATGGCTGGTAAGACGTTACAGTCAGCCTTTAAAGCACACAAAACCGTAAAACCATCCATAGAGCCACACTGTAACACATTTTCCTGTTGAATTTACAGTAAATCCCAATAAAGTGATGTAAAATTGTTTGCTAATTACTGTAAAAAAATAATTACAGTATGCAAAGAGAGACTGTGGTTATTGGAGAGTTCAGTGTTATGTGTTGACAGAATTTAGTGTTGAATTCATGATTTTATTTTTTTTGTTTAAAAATTATTTCAAGTTTGTGCTTTAAAAAGGAGATATTGCCTCATGTACCTTAAAAAAGAAAAATAATATATATTTTTTTCTGTTACGAGTTTGTTGTGTGAGGGTCATAAAGGGGTCATGACAAGAGGTTTCTGAGAAGAGCGCGTGGAGAAATGTAAACCATACAGACTGTTTTAGTGTTTGTTTGTTTTTTAAGAAAATACTGGACTCTGCATTCAGTTTATGGCACTAACGTCATCATGTGTTTTTTGGACTATTACATTGGAGTTTATCTAAGATCAAGAGGAATAAATCACCATAAAAACATAAAAATGAAAACCCATGGAGCTACATTGTATATTAGTGATACTTTTAGCAGGTTTTTGCTGTATGAAAATTACAGCAATGTATTGTTGTTTTATATTAGAAACAACCTTTTTTTTTTTTTAGTTTTAACTACTCCACTTTGACTGTAGCCGTGCTAACTGCGCTAACGGCGCTAATGGAGCCTGGACTATCAGAGGCATTTCCAAAAGGGTTAATGCATACAGCTAGCATTAGCTTAGCTCAGCCACTTTTTCGTTAGCTAACATTTGCAAAAACAGTGCAGTCTGAGTCCCCTGTATTTTCCGCATGAAACACGACTAATATAATAAAATAATGTGAAATACAGTCACTCACACAAATAAAGGAACATTATTTAGACTAAAATGCTGGTTTTGACAGGTCTGCATTACACACCAAGATCAAATAGACGTTTACACAGTCAGATTTTGTTGCATGAAGTTTATTCTTGAATCACATTTGAATTTTATGGCTTACTAATGTCTTACTTTCACTTAATTGAGTGGATGGATGTTGGTTCAACTCCCCCGTGTCCGCCTTCATGTCCTCTTTGTCTTTTCCTTCTAATACTAACAGTGTGTAACTGTTATTTGTATCATTTACAGTCAGGACCAGGTGAAAACACAACCATCCTGTGATACTGTCAACAAATGTTTGATATTACTGGGGTTTTTTTGTTGTTTTTTTTACCCATAATGCATTACAATATACAGTTACATGTTCTAAATTGTTAGAACAAGAAGCGACTGTAATAGTGTTTTACTATAGAAATTACAGGACTTTGTTACAGTGTGCCTGTGTGTTTAATTTACTTGTTTGTGTGTCTTCTACAGTCACTGGTTGTGGCGAGTATTTCCTTCCAAGCTGCAAATCTTTATGGTTATCTTCGTTGCAAAGCAGGGGGACAGGAGGGCCAGCCTCCACATGCGAGCTCTTTCACAGGGCAGCGTTTTCTGCAACGTGTGAGTGACTGACTGCCACATGTCGCATGTTACGCAGATGAGCTTTCTTTAAAACAACTAAACATGTGGTTGCTTCTCTTTTTCTTCCCTTCCAGCCAGACATCATTTTTGGAATACTATGAAGACTCACAGTGATTCCTGCACAGATTAACCATGAGTTGAGTTTAAAAGTCAAAGAGGAAACAAAGAATTGCTGCTTCTCCGCTGTTTTCCACGAGCTGCATATACTTGAACAGCTTTGTGCCTTGTGCATGCCTTTGTTAAATGCTGCTGACACTGTGTTGCCCATGGATAAATCAATAAAAAAATTGTGTTTTACAATTTCATATCGTTGTGAATATTTTTATTTTTGACTAAATACTGCTAAAACAAATTCATTTCTATGAATAAAGTCTATATTCTATACCTATGCTATTTATTTTCAACCAAATTTAAGTTGACTTCTTTTTGAGCTCTATGTTAATGGGGCTAAACACACTTAGTTAACCCGTAAAGACCCAGTATTACTTTTGCGGCACTTCCCACATGAATTGAATAACACACATGTATGAAATTTCGTTACTCTGTTGCTTGTGTAACGTGCAATGATAATAAAGCCTTTATTCAAATCAGTTCAATTCAAATTTTCTCCATTTAATCTCTAAATTGACTTCTTGCTAATTATTATAATATTATCCTTTGTACTTCATGTTTCTTCAATAAAAATCTGGTATTTTTGGATATTTTACTGATCATGTAGACGTTCATGAAAGCTCAGTTTAAAATTGTCATAATATCAGAAACAGAGAAAAATGAAGGAAAAAGTAACTTTTTCAGCAAAATATATCAGTAATTGAGCATAAAACAAGTGTCTCCATCCACTGTCATTGATCCAACTCCATGGGTTTTACTGGGGAATCAATGTTGTAGAAGATGACGATGTTTCCATGGTAACTACAGAGCCTCTGAACATCCAAACGGGTTATATCTGATGACTATGAAAAGATGACAAACTGTATTTTACACCAATTATTTACATAGATTGTTTGGATTAATGGTTCAGAAGTTATTATACATTGTGTAATGGTAGATGACTTTGTTCGCCAGTGTTTATTTGGGTCTTTATGGGTTAATAAAAGTGACAACAAAAAAACCCTCTGTAACACTCCTATTATTAAATGTGGCTTCAGTGCAAGACAAAAAATACTTGAAATGTTTTTCAGGGCTTTTCAGAACAAATTTTTTTCATTTTTTTTTTTTTATCCGCAATAAAAGAACTAATCAGTGTGACCAAAACAGTTGGAGTATCCTACAGTCAATAGAACAATATTGATATATTTCATACATTTGTTGTCTTGTCACAGTTTTTTTTGTGCTTTCGCCGTATTCCTACATGAATGTATCCTGAATGTATACATGTAACCGCGTACATGTTAGAAAAGGCTTTTAGTGCTGCTATTGTCTGAGGTGATACAATTCCAATGCCACAGACATATTGAGCTCAGTCTCTGCATAAGTCAGTCCATTAACTACACAAATAATAATGTACCGTGAGTTCAGCTAGCCCACTGCATCTATCTGCAAACTGAATTAAAAATTTAATTAATCCAACACCATGACCTCTCACTCACTCGTTCCTTCACTTAAGATCAGAAATCCCATCATAATTATTTAATTGATATATATTTATAACCAGCCTTTGGAGGGAAACGTGGCTATAAAACATGAATAATGACCTTGATATTCTTTATTCTTTGGCATAGATGAAAAGCCCTCAGAAAACTGTTTCTTCCCAACAAATGGCGTGCTTTGAAAAGAATTGTTCGCACTACTCTTGGCCCTGACCCTTGGGCTCACACAGTCACTGGCACATCCAAACCAAAGACCCCAAAGATCCTGTATTTGTCGAGAATGCTTACACCTCCCTCCACCCTGTGCGCTCGTGAACAGTTTAGGCGGGAAATCTTTTACTTGTTTTCATTGATGAGGAGCCAAAATTCCAAAATCGGTTTGTATCTGCCTCTAAATCATCCTGAACTGAATAGAAATCATTAAAATGCACAAAAGTTAAGCATAGTCAAAGTACTTCTACAGAGCAGGATGACCTATTGTGATACGACGGAAAGCTCAAGAACATATAAGGGGCCGTTGTGGTGCAGCGTTCTTCTAAAGTTGGCATCTTAATTAGTTGTACACATCGACGGAGGGTCATTTACATCTTTAATCAAGTAAAACTACCAGTACATGTTAACAATACTCAGTTACAAGCCTTGGCTTTTAATTAATAAGTGACATGTTTTGGAGATTTCCCATGTTGTTTTTACCAGATTTGAATTTTTCTTAGTTTTTATGATGGTTGTGTTTTGTGTTATCACTGTTTTACTTATTTATTCTCTTGTTTTATGATTTGTGTATGGCATTTTTGGCCAACTTTCAAAGTTTTTAAAGTGGTTTATCAATAAAGTTGATATGGTTCAAGTCCAAGTTCATGCTAATCATATTTCAGTAAAAGTCCATAAATGTTAACTTTAAAATGTATTTTGATCATTCCTACTAATACTATATGATTAAATTATATTAGATTATTAATATGCATGCATCAGTCTCAGTGTTAGTTTCTACTTTGAGGTAATAGATGAAAAATCTTTGTATTTGATGGAGCTGTTAACAAGTCATAGACATAAAAACTGAGTGCACACTGCTTTTAAAATATGCAGAAAAACCTCAGATTAATCTTTGAAAGTGTGTTATATTTTTAAAACTTCACCTAAATGATCTTCATTTATAAAGTAACTGGCTGGTAAATGTAAAAAGTGCAATATTTCTTTACAAAATGAAGTGAAATGGGAGCATTAAATGGCAGAAAATGGAAATTCTCAAGCAACATAAAAGTCCTTTCAGAACTGCAGCTAGTGACCATGAGGCACGTTACACCATTGATGATAGTGTATTAACCAGTGTTGGGGAGAGACTAGTTTCATGTAATGGGATTATGAAGTTAAATGACAAAATATATGTAATAAAAACACTAGTCTACTTTTTTTTTTTTTTTTTTTTTTTTTTTTGGAATGACTGCCTTAAAGATTAAATGTGCTCTTATATAATTTACCAAGATGACTTGAATAAATGAATGTCAAAAGTGCTGGTATTTCTATGCAAAATGCAGTGGAGTAGGAATGTGAAGAAAAAGAAAATGGATATTCACAAGCATAGTAAAAGTACTTCAGAACTACAGTTACTTGAGGACCATAAGACATGTTTCACCAGTGATAAAAAAGAACAATGTCACCAGTAAAGATGGAATAAAATATTTTTACCGCTTCTAATGAAATTATTAGGATGTGATTTATTCTCAATAGATAAGGTGTAACTGGGACTCAGTGTGTAATCATTGCACATGGTCAAAGGTGATTACTGATGTGTATAAATAGTAATAAAAAGAGGAATGTATCTGAAAACTAAATTATTCCAACTTTATTGGTCAGTGTTGAGGAAAAAATCTATATATACTACCTATAAAAACATATAATATGTAATTACATTTTAGATAGAGGATTTAGATGTAAATTTCTCTATGTATATTGTGTTTACAACAAACTCTCTATGTATATCTATGTACACATAATAAGATGTATATGATCAGTGTTGTACATTGTACATGTCTATATGATTAGTATTGTGCCAATATTTCTCTGATTCTAGTCTGTTGCATCATTGGAAAATGAATAATGGGCGACAAGAAGGAAAAACAATAAAACGTAAATTACAAAAAAAAAAAAAGTATTGTATAAGGAGTGCCTAAACTCGAAATAAACTATTAAACTAAACTAGAGAGTAATAAAAAAATCCAACAAAGGATTTTTCTGTTGAAGGCATATTATATAGAATATCCTGATGAGTCTGTTCTTTTATTATATTATCATACATGTTATAGCCTATTTTTAGATGATACGTTGGAACATAGAGTCTCCATTCATTTGCCAACACGTGCTCCACGTTTAAGTTGCTTTTTATTTGTTCTCTTATGTAAACTGCAAAAAAAGAAAGCAACAAAAATTAAAATAGTCATATTACTTTATTGGACTAATAACAACAGTTCCAGTCTTTATTATATTTTTAACCTGATAAATATTAATCGGTAACATTTTGCCTTTATTAAAGTAATACTTTTAGGGGTTGTTCTTGAATAGTGAACATGAATCGTGGACCGTGATGAGGAGTGAGACATCTGTCTGAACTTGGACGGTCTTCGGAGGCGGCGGGCTCTCTGATTGGTCAACGGGCTGCTCGGTCCCGCTATGACGTCAGTGCGGGCAGTAGAGGAAGCGGGGCGCGCAGGCTGGAGGAGAGGCAGATGCTGGAGGATTGAGGACCAAACTGGACCCATCAGGGAGCAGCGGCGCTCACACTTTACCAGGGCCCCGGTGTAAACCCCGCAAATGCAACCGGGAAATTCATCGCAGAGATAAAGTTGGGGACATTTTATCCATCTGGCATCTCCAAAGAAAATTAAGAAAAAAAAGAAAAGAAAAAAAAAGGTAAGAGACGCGTCTGATCTTACACAGCGTTTGGATCAACAGCATCACATTTTAGCAGCTTTGCATCCATGTGGCTTGTGCAGGAAATTTGGACGTACGTATGATCCCAGTTTATATTGAATTGTTTTATTTATTTTTAAGCATGCTATTTTTACAAGATAAAATAATATTTTATATATATATACGAAACGCCCTTGTATTTTATTTAATATTAGAGGAAAAAACACCTCAAATCCATAACACACACACACTCACACACACTCACACACACTTACACACACTGTCCTTCTCTCTGAAGTACCAGAATAATATATTCCTAGGCCTATTATTTTAATCAGAACAAACCAGTTTTCTATAATAGCTTATGTGAGTAATCCTTGTGATGTGAAATTGTCTAGTTTTAAAGAAGTAGGCCAATCACAACTCTCATTAAAAGTAAGGATTTGTTGCCCCCGGGAGCTCTAAAGGATCTAGAGCAAATTAAGGAACCCTCAAAGCAAGCTGTGCTATCTTAACTTATTTCTTAATCTAGCAGCATCATTAAACCTAGTGCATTTAAGAGCCATTTCTTAACCTTTATATCTAAATACCTACAGCCGCCTCTGGTTCATGGTCATGGTCAGGATTTCAGGCCGCCCTGGTTTATTTAATAATAAAAAAAAAAAAGAAAGATAAAGCTTCTTAATATTTTAAGTTCAACTTATATGTGTTAAATTCATTGTATTTATTTTATGCTTGCAAAATATTGATATATTTGTAGCACTACTGTAATATATAACTGTCTTAAACATCACTTAGTTGCATTAATTGTGTAAATTTTTCATATTTTCCCCACTTTATTCTCTGCAGAACACATAGCTGTTAAAAATTAAATTAAAATAATCTCTCTCTTATTATTTCATCTGATAATTTTCTCCAGTGCAGATATGTAACATGCAACATAGAGTTTTTACACCTAACAGTGACTTGTTTATTTGAACGCGTTTGCTCTCTGTTTTATATCCTCCTTTTCACCGATAACGACACACACGGACACTTTGTGCTTTAATAATTCTGTTATTTTATGGTTTATTTTTGTCATGATTCAACACAGGCGTTGATGCTAATTTGAGCATGTGATTGGGCCTCCATGTTTACAACACAACCATGCGCGTCAACTGTAAATTAAACGATTTATTCGACGGAGAATATGTAGTTTTTCATTAGAAATAGGGGGAAAAATAAGCGTTTAAATCAAATATTTATAAAGTGTAAAGTCAGGGTTAAAGTCGTTGGGGCAGGCCCTCATCACGACAGGAATATGGTTGTGCTTTTTGTTGTGTATCCTGCTGTTATTCTGCATAATAATAATAATAATAATAATGTAAAATGCATGTAAAGTGTAGACTATAAATCTAAATTAAATCTCTTTACTTCTTGTAGATTTCCAGCTTCATGTCGGGCTGCAGTAGCTGAGTAGGGGGTCTGTTTTTGTCTTTGGTTATCTAGCTGTATGAGTGTTAAATACCTGTCATAAAGCTAGATAACCGAAAGTAGAAATGACTTCCATAACGGACAAAGGATAAAGCCTTCAAGTCGGTCCAAGTGGATGTTTGACTCAAAATGGTAAGAAAACTGGGCTGAAATGACATTTATGTCTCAATGAAAGTTAATGCATGAATGTAAATGTGTGGATGTAATGTAAATAATTCCAATTCTATATATATATATGTATGAGACTGTCCTGTAGCTGTTGCAGGTTTCATTATATTTAATTTTATTTGTGATTTAATTTCAGTGCAGAAACTCACCCTGATGTAAATACTAAGTGGGCCTTTTTTTTGAGAATGCATATATGTTTTCCTTCCAACAGGATGCAGTATGATGCAGGTTGCTGTATGGAGTTGTCTTGTTTTTAATGGGATTTGGTTTCAGATCTGTTCACTGAGCTGAATATTAAACAGGTCGATCAGTGTGTGGAGGGTCGACTTCTAAACTTCTCTGTGTCCAGGACCCTCAAACAGTCAGGCGTGAGACCTCAGATCTAACGTCGCCTGAGGTTCCTGTTATTAACGTGTGAATAAATAGTAATATAATGGAGACACAAGCCCCCCCTGCAGTCAGTAATATACTCTG
This sequence comes from Fowleria isostigma, assembly GCA_029814645.1. NCBI lineage: Eukaryota > Metazoa > Chordata > Actinopteri > Kurtiformes > Apogonidae > Fowleria > Fowleria isostigma. The sequence goes on along the minus strand of JAPTGZ010000023.1, from coordinate 10,349,966 downwards.
ACACTGAGGCTGAACCTGTCCACGCTTTACTGTGTTGCCATATTTTACCAAATCAGATTTTTTTTTTTTTATCTTTGAATCTTATATTACACTTTTACTCTATAAGTGTATTTTTAATGTGTGTAAAGAAAAGGAGAGAAATTATATTTTCAGTTTTAACCTTGACAAAATGTCTCTTGCCACATTAAATAAAGGCAAAGTTTATTCAGACGTTAATGTCTCCAGGTCTGCTAATAATGCAGTGGAGTGGTGTAGAAGCCTGCACACACTGAGTTTAAAAAAACACTTGGCGTTCGTATTTAAAGCTGTAGCGAATCTTAGAGCCTTTGGGACACATTGTGTCTTGCCTCAATGAGAAGGGCAGGGCCATCCTGTAGACAGGAGCTGAACTTTTCAACTTGGTACTTCAGTGCTGTGCAGTGCGTACACTTAGCCTGGAGAATGCCACTAAAGCCTAAAGAGCACCAAAGTGAGATGAGTTTTCTTTCACTCTGTTAACTACCTATTGCAGTAGAGCTTGCTGTCAAACCAGGCTAATTGCTTCGTTTCACAGCGAGATATTGGATATGTGAAAAGGCCGTAGTCCAATTCTTTCCCTGTTATAGGTAGCGTGTGAACGTGGCGTGCCTGCTTAATGAACAGAAATGAAAGCACTTGAGACCTTATTTATGGGATGGTCCAAAGTATCCTTGTTTCAACTTGTATATACAACTTGAATGATTCTTTTTGTGCTCCTTGTGCATTTATTGTAGCAGAAACACACACTGTTGTCCAGAAAAACACACAATTGGAACAAGGGGACTGTTCTTTGAATGGGCAAAGCCAGGAAGGAGCTTTGAAAGTTCTGATTACTAACTGAATTATCGCCACAAAGTGCATACAAGCATGTTTGCTGGTGGTTTAAAGGAAAAAAATTAATTGACTTCTTAATTAAAAATCCAGAATTCAAAGACACTTTGCAGGCTATACTTTGGTTTAGATGTGATTTTAATCAAAACTGCCGTGTTTTATGCCCGTCTTTTGTCTCGTCCATGCTGTCTTCTTACAGGTCTTCGATTCATGCCGCTGAAAGATCCGAGAAAAAGTGCATAGAACCAACGTTAAAAAGAACACGACAAGAGAAGGGGGGGGGAATGGTCGGTCCGGAATTGCCGCCTCCTCCTCCTCCTCCTCCCCCCTTTCACCCATTTTACCCAAGATCCTCTAATGCCATCTGTACTGCCAACGGGAGACACTTCGCCCGTGCCAGGAGGCGGACAAAGACCCCGGAGTATGGGCGCGCTCGGAGAAGCCATCTTGGAAGATGATGCTGCGACATCTAAAATGGCTGGGCTGGCACACGAGGTGAGCTGCATCATGGTTTATTGTTGGTACCAATGGTTATGGTGGTGGTGGGGAGTGAGTAGTGGGCAGGAGGTGGGATTGTGTGTGTGGTGGGGGAAGGGGACAGGAGGAAGAACGAGGGAGAGGAGAGTTTCCCATTTCCTCCCCAGTCACACATGGCCTCTCTTTTTTCTCTTCTATCTTCTGCTCCTGCTAATTAGCAGTTAAAGGGTGATGTGAGAGGGGTGGTGGGTGAGGAAGGGTGGTGGTGAGGGGGCTGGGTAGCAAACAAAATTAATGAGCTGGCACTGGTTGAAGGAAACCTGCCATCCTCTCTTGTCATGGTGCTTCTTTACTCCCTGATGCACACCAGGCAGTGGTGTACATCCTGTTTCCACCTGACAAATCTCTGAGATTAATTCATGCAAAACTGTCTTTGTTATGAAAATCACATTAGGATTTTTACAGTATATTTTCTCGCTTAATCTGCTGAACCCCTCTGGTGAATTTTATGGAAGGGAGGGGGTCGAAGACAGCGATAATTTCTCAGTTGGGAAATCACATCATTGTTTTAAAAGTAGAACCATTTCAGTTTTAATAAGAGCAAGATACAGCTATACCCGTACCGACTACAAAAGACAGAACATTTGACTACATTAAATATCATAATTTTCTTTCTTTTTTTTTTTTTTTTACTTTTTATTTATATATTTTCAATTTTTTCATGAAACAAAACAAAACACTCTCTGACACACGACCCAACAAACCCATTTTCTTTATTTTTGAGAATTAGGGCTGCGACTAATGAAAATTGCAAATGACAATTATTTTCTCAGTTCATCCATTAGTTGATTCACGTATAAAATATAAGACAGTGGTGAAAATGTTGATGGAAGACCAAGATGATGTTCACACATGTCTTGGTTGGTCCACAACCTGAAGATCACAATAAAGAAAACAGAATTTAGTAACTAGGAATTTAGATTTTTTTTTATTTTTTTAGGTTAAATTATCAACAAAATCTATCAAAACATTTGCAAGTTAAATTAATTGCTCAAAACTACTCCATTAATTGTTATTGCATTTGCTGGGATTTACCCCTTAATTACGATATTCCAGCATGCTAATTGGTCCACAATTCACAATACACAATACATGCTGCTGTGCTTGTGTATCACAAGGAATCACACAAACTCTTGTATCATACACAGTGTCGGGAGGGTTACTTTTGAAATGTATTCTGTTACAGATTACAGAATACATGCCCAAAAAAGTCATCAGTACTGCAATCCGTTACATTACTCAATCTGAGTATCTTAATCCAGATACTTGGATTACTTTCACATTTTCTGTGATTTTAATACCATGTGAATCACACCATGTTTACCCCGTTATAAACAGAATGATTCTTGTGTGTTCTGTTTTAGAGTTGGATGAATGTACTAGGTCTAAGTCTCATAAACAGAATGTGAACATGTGCTGTGCTAGTGCAATCCAAAGCAAGTTTTGGTGTTTTGTCTGGTTATAGAAAAATAGACAAAGGGTGGATTCAACACAGATCTTGTTCTCAGCTCCCTAATGCCAATGGTGACAGAGGAAATGGCGAAGAAATGTGTGGGAAAGTGGATTTGTGAAATGATAATCCATTGATTTTTAAAAATGTTACTGTATTCTGATTACCATGTATTAAAACTGTAACTGTAACGCAATACAGTTACTCATATTTTGTATTCTAAATATGTAATCCAGTCACATGTATTCCGTTACTCCCCAACACTGATCATACACGACTATTATAGCTGCTTTAATGAACACAAACTGTTATGAAAAGACACACGTTGGGCGTTATATCGACCTAAGCTGTTAGTCTCTGTTGTTTAATATCGACTGTATCAGCGATGCCTGGTTATAAAGTTTATTTGATGCACACACCCTATGATACGATACACACTATGATACTAAATATGAGACATCACTAACGTCAAAACGTCAAAGTCTGGACGGTAGACACAGACCGCCACATATCAAAGCTCCAGATCTTTCCCAGCTCGATCCCTGTAACCTCACCCACTCTCTCACGCGCACGGATCCTGAAAACGCTCCTTATCATGGCGTAACGCTGCCCTGTACCCCCGGCAGCGCTGGCAGCAACCTGAGGCAGAAAAAGAGAGGGACACGTGAGCATGTGTGTTCAGGGCCAACATGTGCAGCTGCAGTGCTTGTGTGTTAATGAACAGCACGGTGCATTTTCACATTATCATTCAGACCCGCTCTCTCTCACTCTCTCCCCCCCTCAATAGCTATTTAGTCTCCCCCCCTC
>JAPTGZ010000023.1:10332018-10343849 GCA_029814645.1 Fowleria isostigma | reverse complement strand
ATGTGCTCTAAAAAACTTGCTAGTAAAACTTACTATAAAAGATGTTATAAATAAAATGCAATGCTATAAACAAAACACTCCTAATTTGAAAATCTGTTAAATGTATTGGCAATGTACAGTATTTACACATACCAGGACACAGTGTTTTAAAGTGAACATAGTGGTTTAAAGTGATTTATAATGATTACAGGTGGGTGGAGTAAAACCTACATAAGGTTCATATATACATGTAAATAACTGGTGTGAAATGAAATTATTCGTCTTTTCATGGTCATCAGATATGACCTATTTGGACATTCAGAGGCTTTGTAGTTATTGTGGAAACACCGTCATCTTCTACAACATTGATCACATGGAGATGGATCAGTGGCAGTGGATGGGTAACTGGGTTTATGTTTAGTTAATGAGAGATTTTGCTGAAAAAGTTACTTTTTCTTCCGTTTTCTCTATTTTTTTTAATATAATAATTATCAATTTACTCTTACATCTACAAAAAATACTTAATTCTCACTGGAAAAAAACACAAAATACAGAAGATAATATTACAATAAATGGTGATAAATCACTTAAGAATGGTTAAATATAGAGAAAAATTAATTTGGGAACTGCCACAAATGTCACACTGGGTCCTTTTTGCATTAAAAAAAAAAGTCAAAACACGAGTGAAAACAAAAAACCCCCATAAACGCTAAGGTGAGCTCATCTTGGTGTCGATATGACGGTATAGGCTTTATGGTGTCAAACAGTTCCAAAACAGTTTTCTGACGATAAACCGCTTAAAGTCTGCATTTAATCTGCTCTGACACAAAGAGTTTTCAATCAAGACTGTCTGAAACCAGTGCGGCTGAACTGTGAGGTCAGGGGCTTTGACATTGTGTCAAGAGGATTTAAGGTCTGAATGTTCCCCTGCTCGCTGTAGATACAGTGACTTACATATTCATTCTCCAGCTCTTTTTACTTTTACATAACTTAAAATTCGACAGACTAAATGTATTTCCCCTCAAGAAAGTGCCAGAATATAGATGATTACATTTCCTTTCTTTCTTCTTTTGTTCGCCTGTTATTCATTATTAACTGTATTGCTTTTGCAACGTGGGATTTTCAGTGCAGGGAAATTATAATGTGTGACATGATGAAGTGACAGTAGCCTGTGCTCAGTTCCCATTCTGTGTGGGTGAAGCAGCGTAGCCATAGTAGCGATAAAATGTTAATACCGTATAGCTCCTGGGTTACCTTTTCAGATTCTCCTCACAAGTGTGGACACTATTAATGTTTTAACGGCTCTGCTGTGATATATAAAGCCCAGCTCATGGGCTGCCCGTGGTCTTGGATGAGGTCCAATGTGGGTCAAGCAAGGCTCATCAGGGCTCTTTAATGCAACTTTGGCCGAGACTAATCTAGCACAAAGCCTGATGTTAAGTATCTTAGAGGAAGATGGAGAGAAGTTTCCACATCCCAGGCTTTTCAGATTACGTCTGTTGGCGGTGGCATCCCTGAGTAGGGGTCCTGCATGCTCCGATGAAAGTAGAGGAGAATTAGGTGACTGAGCCTTTAATACAGTCGTCCCTTGTAATCATATCAGGAGGAGATGAGGGTGTAGGGTGAGGAGAATTAAGGGGGAATCCTTGGTGTGACCTCTTTATTTTATTTTTCTAATTGTTTTTTAAACCAGCGCAGTAATTGTGCAATTGTGGATTTATTACTAGAATAAAAGTTGCACAGGAAAGAATAAAAAAAAAAGTCTTAATATAGTCTTGAAATAAAATTAAAGAGTAAAAAAGTCCCAATATAGTCTCAATATAGTCTTAAAATGAAATAAAAGAATAAAAAAAGGCTCAATATAGTCTCAATAAAGTATTGAAATGAAATAAAAGAATAAAAAAAATCTCAATATAGCATCAATATAGTCTTAAAATGAGATGGAAATCATAAAAAAAGGCTCAATATAGTCTTAAAATGAAATAGACTAAAAAAGTCCCAATATATTCTCAATATAGTCTTGAAATGAAATGAAAGAATAAAAGTCTCAATATAGTCTAAATATAATCTTGAAATGAAAAGAAAGAATAAAAAAGTGTCAATATAGTCTCAACATAATCTTAAAATGAAATGAAAGAATAAAAAAGTCTCAATATAGTCTAAATATAGTCTTGAAATTAAATGAAGGAATTAAAAAAGTCTCATTAGTCTAAATATAGTTTTGAAGTGAAATGAATGAATTAAAAAAAAGTCTCAATATAGTCTAAATACAGTCTTGAAATTAAATGAAAGAATTAAAAAAAGTTTCATTATAGTCTAAATATAGTCTTGAAATTAAATGAAAGAATTAAAAAAGTCTCATTAGTCTAAATATAGTTTTGAAATGAAATGAATGAATAAAAAAAAGTTTTAATATAGTCTAAATATAGTCTTAAAATGAAATGAAAGAATAAAAAAGTCTCAATATAGTCTAAATTTTATCTTGAAATGAAATGAAAGAATAAAAAAGTCTCATTAGTCTAAATATAGTCTTGAAATGAAATGAAAGAATAAAAAAAAGTCTCCATACAGTCTTGAAATGAGGCGGTGTTTTGTTTCTATACACTTCGTTCCATCACTGTCAGAAATAAAGTCAAGTTCAAGTTCACGGGTGCAGCTTTTCTGTCTGGAGGCAGTTGAAAAGTTAAGGGTGTCTGCGGCCACCCTGGAGTTTGAGACGCGGAGGTGGGGTGTGTGTGTGTGTGTGTGTGTGTGTGTGTGTGTGTGTGTGTTGATGGGGGGGTTACATAGCCTTTGACCTCTGTTAGGGTTGCTATGGGAAAGAGGCCGGCCGTCTCAGTAATGTACGACTGAAAAGGCCGAACTGTCAGAGCTGTCCAGCAGACGTCAGCCCCCCTACCACACACACACTAACTCTGACCCATTCACTCACACTCACAGATGGCACGGGCCAGCTTGGGAATGTTAGCGGCAAAAGAGCGCTTTATGTTCATCAGACACTGTTATAATTCATGCAACCTTTAGAGTTACACATTACCAGTCTACACCCCTTCCTCAGTGCATCATCGCTATTCTGCCAGACCCATTCAAGGCTCATTTTTCACATCTGAACACCCACTGTGTGTGTGTGTTATAGGCTGGGGTTTCATATAACACACTAAATATACCATCACAACTCTGAAACAACACTTGTCAGAGAAGAAAATTAGACTTTGTCTCATTTCCCAAACTGCCCCTTCTGAAAGATGACTTTTATCAGTCTTTGATGCCAAGTAAAGGCCAGAAGAGATGGACGTTTCGATAAAAAAAATATAGTCTCTGTATAATCGCATAGCCAGATAAGACAAATATCTTTAAATTCAGTCTGATCATCACCACGCAGCATCTTCAGAGTGAAAAAATAAAAAATAAATTAAAGGTTTGAGTAGTTGAAATGTGAGTCAGATTCTCTTTTAAAGCTTTTAACACAGTTGTTTTACAGTGACTGAATTATCCCAGTACTGCACATGTACAAGACAAATACAGTTCTCAGCATAAATGAGTACAACCCCTTTGAAAAGCAAGATTTTAATCAATATCTCAACTAACATAAGCACAGTTTAAAAATTTTTTCACAAAACTCAGTTTTATAGAATATTTCCTTAACTGAGAACATGCTATGTTGTATAGTGTTGCATAGAAAATGTTAAGTAGTAAAAAACAAATGCTAAAGGTTGGGTCTGTATTCATTTATACTGAGCAGTTTAATATTTATCTTCTACAAAATGAATGATTTGTTGCTCCAAATATTATTCTATAGTCTTTAATTTGCTGCAGGAATAAGTGAACAGTAATAATAATCGTGGTGGTGCAGGCCCACGCCTCCATTCTATAACTTTCTCCTGTTGTCAGTCCTTTTTATAAACTACATGTATAGACACTTGATTTATCTATTACAAGCAGCTCAGTTGCATGGATATATTTTGTATCTGCTCATTTTCAGTTTGTCAGGTTGTGATGTTTGAGTGACTGCGTGTCAGAGTGGGCATGCAAATCCACTGATTGTAATACGTGCATGTTTCCTTGCCCCCTCTGTAAATGTGTGCAAGTGTGGCCTCATTTAAGGATGCATTCATTCAGGGGAGGGGTCTCGCGAATAAAAGAGTGTGTATTTGCATACGCTGCATGCTGTCTGCAGAGAGGGAGCAGTCAAAAAAAGATATCAGAGGTGGACAAAGAGAACGAGGACAAATCCTTCATTGTGGGGTTGGTGGGAGAAAGGGGTTGTCTGAATTGGGGAGTGGGTGAAAATTGACAGAGAAAGAGTTCGGGCTGGTTCCCTGTGGGGATAAAAGCCTTAAGATCCCTCCATGCATACAGCCTGCAAATGGGAGAGAAGAACAACACACAGAGCACAGGGGCCTATTTTTACAGGACATGAAAAGGAAGTTTGTTTTTCTCAAACACTATTCGCTATTGCAAAATGACCAAAACGGGGGAAAAAAAATCACGTAAACCAGTAAAATCATTGTTGTCAAAACATTTTCCTCTGCATTTGAAACAACCTGCCCAGAGAGTTTCATTTTGCAGACTCATCATCACTTTTATAGCTGTTCTTAAATTGCATCTGCACTTGCATAGGAGTTTATTCTTATACCCTTTTAATGTGATGTTGTACTCCAGGGATCCTGGGGTTTTTAGTTTTAATCGTTTTTATTGAAACACTGTGTTTTTATTGACTACTCAGTGTTTTAGTAAGCTTAGAAGTGTAATTATAATTAAAGCTTTTCCTACTTTTTTTGTATTTTTTTTTAAAGCAAATTCACTTTTATGCCCATAAAACCACTATATGATACAGAAAAAAAAAAAAAAAATCAACATTACATTCTACACTTTCACCATTAAACTCATTATACGCATTCTTTCTTACTTGAAAATGTGCATTATCTTTATTTTCACACATATACGGATGGTTTATGGAGCCAAGCTTGATTCTCATGCTAATGATGCCCTCTTTTGTTTATTCTCAGGAAGGAACAGGGTCTGCAAACCCCTCTCAACTCTGCAGGATTCTACTTGGCACGAGAAGCCCCTGGCCCAGACCCACCGAAATGCTGTCAGCGCACCCCAGGAAAAAAATCACCCAACTGAAGTCTGCATGAAAAAGTTGAACATACATTTGAATTTATGTTAATCTGTTTGTAAATATTAATTAAAAGCTCTAATGTCTCTGTATATGCATTTTTTTTTAATTGAATCATCCTTTTCAAATTAATTTCCCAGATATAAATGCATATTTGAGATGTGTATTATATGCTGTTTTACATTAAAATAAAAAAAAATTTAAAAATCTGCATTGTTGGGAATATTTTTCTTGCAATTGTGTCTTTATTTTCCTGATCAAAGTGAGAGGACTTTGATTGTTCTTATGAAAAATCCACATGTTTTAAGTTGAATATTATTTTTACACTGAAGCATTTTAATCTTCTAAAATGAGTGGGGGGAAGAGTGAAAACTCTGGGTGTGTTTATAAGTCGGGTTTTAATGGATTCCTGTGTGTGAGGAAGTGTTGGAGTGACCTCGCATTAAGTTTTAATCAGGAGGAGCAGACTGAGACGTGGGTGGAATCAATGTGAAGGAGAAAGTTCATTAGACACACAATGACCCTGTTCACATATATAATAATCTTAGAAGACGCATTCATAGGTTGTCTATCAGAGATGTGCAATGGGGTTTATTTTTATTTTATTTTTATTTTTTTTTTGCGCTGATTTGGACCTAAATAAAAACATAAACTGAGGGAGAAAAAAAATGGAAGTTTTAAAAATTTTTTGTATTTGCTTGAAATCGCTCTTTTTTTTTTTTTTTTTTTTTTTTTGTTACTGGTTACGGGTCTGGTTTGGAGGACTAATCAGGTTTTCGGGATTATAGGCCGACCCGGTGTCCGGACTTCAATCAGTGTCGGACTGATCTGTGTCCGGAGTCAAACAACAGATGCACACGCGTGGGGTCAACGGGGGATTATTTCCATGTCTATAGTTTACACGATATTATCAAGAGTGACTGGTTTTAAAAAAAAAAATAAAATTAAAAAAATGGAATGAAGCACTGACAGCAAGGTTTCATACAAAGAATAAATAATATGTTTAACTGGGATGGACTGTAAAATAACGTGTCTATTAAAAGTGCAGCTCGATATGTAATTTAATTTGACGCGTATTTCAAGTGATTTTAACGACACAGTGGGATCATAAGTATTTAATTCAGTATCATTAAAAGTGTCACTGTTTGATGGATCTATACAGGCCTGAGCCAGAGATTTCTTTAAACGTGTAACTTTTTTTTATATTTTGTTAAATAGGAAATCAGTGATAAAAACAAAACAAACAAAAAAATGCAATAAAATGTCACTATAAATGTTTAGGAATTACAAAAAAGAAAGTAACTTTCTTGATGGAATGCAGGTTAATGAAGTGTCACAGCAGCAAAAGAGCAAGAACAAATGTTTAAAGTAGCATAACTAGATATAGAAAAAAAATAAAGCATAAAAATATAATTTAGGTAATTAAATGTACACATTAAACTATTCTGAAGTGATTCTGTAGTACACAGGAAAAATTACTTGGCATTATTTCAAGTATTTTCTTCAAAAAGACTAAATTTGGCTCTATATTGAGTAAATTCGGCACTGTATTGAGTTTGGAGAGCTCTACACAAAGAGTAACTTTTACTCTTTTCAGACAAGGACCAAATGTTACCAGAGTAGAGTAAAATTTTTATGTAATTTGAGTAAATTTTACTCAGGCAAATTTTCTGTGTAGTGTTGGATGTTAAGGAGAAAAACCTTATGAAAAAAAAAGTGATTAAGAGGTTGCAATAAAAAGATAATTAAAGCAGGAAGGTCTTGAGTACAGTAAATACAGTCACACAAAAAATTACTTGACCATCAAAAGTAATCAAAAACAATTGTTACACAATCAATTACTAAATCCTGTGTGTATAATGTGATTAAACAGACAGAAAAGAAAACATGGAATGAATAAAAGCACTGTTTTTGTCAGTACAATGTCATAGATATTGATGTAAGAACGTATGTAATTTTGGTTATCATCAAGAAAACCATGGAAAATAGATAGATATCAGTTTTGAAATTAAACTCTTATGGGATATTTTTGTTATTATCTTTGTATTTGCCCAAACAAATGTACCTTCTGGCATTAAAATGAACACGCAAATTGAAGAAAACATAGGTTGGTCAATAAAGCACCTTACCTCACTGTATTAGAGAAACTGCAGAAAAAATAAAAAGAATAATAATACAGCACCCACACCATTTAAATTACCGCACTAGACCTAGTGCAGTAAAAGAAAAACATAAACACCCCCTTTCCCTGGTGAATGTATATGAAACACTTATCCTACACAGAGTTTCACATCATTCTAAATCTTAAATCATAATCACACTGCAGTGGAAATCCCACTCACCGAGGCCCTAAAATCAGCATGTTCTCAATCCATCCAAACATTAGAGCGGGCTGATTTCACTGATTAGTTCCCCTCTCTGGTTGAATGCAAACCCATTAGTGAAATCAGCCTCTGTAGCGTCTGCTTGGAACCAAAGCCCAAATGTTCAAATTATTTTCCAAAACTGTTACACCGATATGATTTTCATGATTAAAAGATGTCTCGTATTCTGTTGACTTTATACCCCTATATGCATCTGCAAATGTGTGCTTTATGTACTTTTTTTTGTACAAACAAACGTCGAGAGCTCCTAATCATGATCTAAAAACATCTTACATCATGTCATTTCTCCACAGAGGTAAACGCTCCAGTCCGATAATGGGTTAAATATAGTGTTTTGATGAGGGTGTTATATAAAAGAGGGGGGCAGCCGGGCCTGTTTGTGAGGTCCCTATAGGTCAGTAAGGGTCAGAGGTCAGGATTTGGACAGTCCCTTAGAGGACAATAAACAGGCCGGAGAGATGCCGAGGTCAGGAGCCTGTCTGAGGAAGGGCCAAAGGTCAAGTGCTGCTAATTAAGTGGCTATTTCCTGTTATTCCCCAGTGACCAGTGGGCTCAGAGACAGACAGGGAAATGTGTGAAGTCTATTTAAAGGAAGTTTATAAAACCCAGTTATTACAAAACAACTACATAAAATGTAAAGAAAAACAATAGGTCGACTTTGTAAAAGCGTTAAAAAGGAGAAAGTAAAATAGACTCTACTTTTACGACACCAGTTAGTTGGGATGTGTTCAGCCAGGTCACACTGAGTGACAGGAAAATATAAAATTTACTCAAATCGAAGAAAATTTTACTCTACTCAGATAACATTTGGTCCCTCTTTAAAAAGAGTAAAATTAACTCTTTGACAGAGCTCTCCAAATTCAACATAGAGCCATATTTACTCAATATTGAGCCAAATCTGATCAAAATAGAGCTAAATTTACTTAATATAGAGCCAATTTTACTCAATATAGTCACATTTACTCAATATAGAGCCAAATTTAATCAATATAGTGTGAAATTTACTAAATATAGAGCCAAATTTAATTTAAACTTTACTCAATATAGAGCCAAAATTACATAACATAGAGCCAAACTTAATTAATATGGAGCCAAATTTACTCTTTTTGAGGAAAATACTTTTAACTCTGGAAAAAAATGTTTAGTAATTTTTCCTGTGTGATGCCTCATGCTAAAAACATTTATTTTATATACACTGTTGTGCATGAAGTTGAAATAAAATATTTTTTCTCTTTTCCTGAATTGATTGTGACAATGGGATTAATTGTTGATAAAGTGTAACTGGAGTCCCAGTATGTAATGACTGAACCTGGTCAAAGGTTGATTGATTGATTGGTTTATTTTGAGCTTGTGCACTCTATGTACAGTGTTGTTTCAATTCACAAGAACTGAAACAACATAATATCCACATATTATATACATATCATTATGTGTAGGTAAATACACATAAATATATGAAATAATTAACTATTAATATACAACTGTAGTAGCCTGAAAGGGAGTGAGAAGAAGTCAAACTTATTTAGTCTCTCCCAGTTTCACTACTTGAACTTGTATGTTTGCATTTATATCAGAGAAATTAGTTGTAAACATGCATTAGTAAATAATGTCAATGAATAAAGTAGGAAAAAAAATAAGACACAAAGCAAAAAACTAAATAAAACACATCTATAAAAAGAAGAATAAGAAAGGTGTTTACTGATGTGCAGAAATAGGAATTAAAAAAACAGGAATGTGTCCAAAAACAAAACTATTCCAACTCCCCGGGCAACAGCGTCTATATATGTATGCATGTTATGTCCTTTTTGGTCTTTAATTGAAATGTAAAGGAGTCGACAAAGTTTGCCACGGCTGTTAAAACAATAATCTCACATCAAAACCTTCCTCTACTTCAAAAGCTACAAACGTAGAGGCAGAAACAGAGCCCCAGTGCAAAAGAATCCAAACATTTTGGAGGGAAAGTGGGCAGGAGCTGTTTATGCCCTTCCAGGCAGTGAATCAGTCTATGTGTATGATCCTTTAGCATAAGAATGGAGATGGGGCCTGTGAACTTCTCTGACACTGACCTTTCTCCCAGGATGTGAATAGTATCACTCAAGGGCTGCCCGGCAGCCTTTCAGGCAGACCTGAGCCTTGGCCTTGCCTAAACTCCTAATCAGGCTGATTTAATGTATCCTAAGTCCTTCCTCACCACCCACCCCTCTGCACAGAATTGATCTGCAGCCATTTACTGGAGGCACACAGTCCACAGCCCTGCCTCCGGGCCCCTGCACTTTGGGAAGTTAGAGGAGCTGGTCTGAAACAACAGGGGGCCCTTTTTCCAAGTAAAGACTCCGAGTCTCTTTATAATCAATTGGTTCCTCCCTAATGAGCTGAAGCTTTGGCCAAAGCATTTTGGATTTTCAGAAAAAAACAAGGACTACTGTAAAAAAAAAAAAAAAAAAACTACTACTGGTAAAGAAATAATAGTCTGAAATAGTTAAATTTGTACAATAACCTGTAATAATTAGTTATTAAATAAACTAACTGTGAGAAATAAAAGTTTGCCTGTATAATTTATGCAGCTTGTTGAAAATCCAGCAGGACAAAGTGTATAGAATTAAAAAAAAAAAAAAAAATCATTTACTAAATCTGATGAACGTTTAGCTCCAACCCTAACTCCACAAAATGAGGTTTAATTGTGTCATTACAGTACGATTACTTTTCCTGGGCATAAAGCCAAACCTTCACAGGAGACGAAAAAAAAAAAAAAAAAAACCGTCTAAAAATTAAAACGGTAAACACGATTATCCACATATAACGGTTGAATGTTCCCACAGGCCTCCTGTTCCCTGAAAACTTAACCTTAACCCGTGTTGTTGCACCTGCCACATTTCAACAGTTTGTTTTCGTCAATATCTGCCGAAAGTAATGGAATAAATAAATAAATAAATACTACAGGGAGTTTTCTACAATGATCAGACTAAGAAAGCATCAAATGTGTCTTTATTTAATGACTTTATTTGTTTATTTTTTGGCTCACCGAAATGGTTTAGCTTTAATATTCAATATATATCTATTTTAAATGTACTATCTATTACAGGTTACGCATATATATCCGTGTTAATCGCTGTGTAAAACCGTTAGATCCCAGTGAACTCTTCTTTTTTTTTTTCGCACGTAGCTTTTGCAAAGTCGCGCCGTCAACGTGTCGAGACAATTATTCCATTAACGACAGATCATTAAAGTTTAGATCTTACGAAACTATATTTCTCTGAAATGTGTGAATCAGAACACTGCAGCCTTAAGTGATTTTTTTAAAGAACGAATACAGCTTTATAATTGTATTTACTCATATACTCATTTAGTTATTAATATTTACATGTGTAAAAAAAAAAAAAAATGCACGTAAAATTTGATTCCAGTTGAAATCTAACACCTTTTCATCTATCACATAACATCTCTCCAACACCTTTTTAATTAAAGGGTTAATTTAGTCTCAATAGACTAATAATAAACAGTTATTATTAGGGTTTACTGATGCACAGGCAAAGAACAAGGGAAAAGACAGACTGACAGAGGCTTCACATATTGATGTATCCACAAAAAAAAAAGAAAAAAAAGAAAGAAAATAAACTGATGTTTGACTTTTTAAATGCCATTTGTTACTATGGTAATTACACGCCTGCACATTTAGTCTGCAGTGTTGTGTGTGACAGAAACACTGCTGCATCTCCTTCAGCTTTAGCCTTTAAGTCTAAAAAAAACACCATAAACAATTAAGAAATCAGCTGATTTTCAAATACATATGTCTGAAAACAATGTTGAAATAATGGTATAAAAAAAAAGAAAAAAAAAACCCACAACGATGACATTTTTCTAAATCATGCAGAGATGCATGTGTGTGATGCCAGGGGGGGGAGGGAGGTGATGAAGGAGATCATAAAGGGAAGGGATGGTGTGGGAGAGAAAGGGAGATGAACCCATACTGAGACAGGAGTGGGGAGTGCGCATGCTCACAGCCGGGCGTGGAAAGGCTCATCAGGGCTGCACACTGTGTGGGTTGGCATTTTTCAAAAACCCACGTGAGTCGACAGCCAGTCCCTTCTTTCACAAATGTGTCCTGACATCCTGGTCTCTGGGCTGTGATTGGCTGAGGCCGGTGTGAATCAGCAGTCAGAGGTAGAAGGTAACACACACTGGAGCATGGCTGCATGTGCTAGCTGTGTGTGAACAATAAAACCTAAATGTGCATGTTTTCCCCCCCTTCATAGTTTTTTTTTTTTTTTTTTTAACCCTTTCATGCATGGTGGTCACTCCAGTGGACAGCTATTCTACAGCTGTGTCCTTATATATTCATGGGTTTT
>JAPTGZ010000023.1:10287443-10302431 GCA_029814645.1 Fowleria isostigma | reverse complement strand
CCCCCCCCCCCCCCCCCCCCCCCCCCCCCCCCCCCCCCCCCCCCCCCCCCAATCAATATCTTGCCTAGGGCACCATATAACCCAGAACTGTCCCTGTTCCCCAGATTTGTATCATATTTGTCAGCTGGATAGGTTGTCAGCTGCGAAAGAAACCAAAAGTTGACATAAATTGACTCTTGAACTCACTAGTTGCTAGAAAGATACTCCTTGAACTAGAGCTGCACAATATATCGTTGGAGAATCGTCATCATGTGTGCAAAATAGTCACATCGCAGGTCCTGAAATGTAGGAGATGAATGAAGTTAACATTTTCCTATCTAATTTCAAGGGTACCTGACACACACTGTGTGTAGCGATTGACCAATCACCATAGTTCTTAATCAGTTGGGAGTGAGTCACTGGTAACAACATTGAAAAATGAGCGACGAACAAGAGAAAATCACTGAAAACAAAGACTTGGTGCCAAAAAGAAAAGCAACGTCAGTTACCTGGAATTATTTTGGCTACAAGAAGGATGAAACTGAAACCAGTGTTCTGTGTTGACAGCGCCTTGTAATTGTTGCCACAACAAGAGGTAACACAACTAATTTGTTTGACCATTTACGTTGGCCCCATAACAGCTATTATATCGTGCAATATATGTCGCAGGGATAAAAAACTAATTGCAATGTCAGTTTTTTCCACTGTCGTACAGCCCTACCTTGAAGCTAAAGTCTTTGTATTTTTACATATTTTGACTCATACAACAGTGATTTGTCCTGGTGAGGTTGTTGTTGTTACCCGATTGGTTCTGGAAGATGTTCGACAGAGATAGTGAATAATTTACCATTAGCTATTCGATCTATAGCATCTTCTGGCCAATTCAAATCCTCGTTATTTGTGCATCTCAAAACTTCATGTTTATGTCTCTAGTCGTGTCGGCTTTTGCTTTCTGAACTGTCTTTTGTTTTTGTATTGTTTTTTCCCTTTTATTACTTTGTACTTGCTTACTTATTTAATTTCCAAATCTTGTCAAACCGTGGCTCTCAAACTCTTTTCTACAGGCGGCATTTTATAAATCATGAATTTCTAAATTCTCCCTGTGGGTCAAAACAGCCGACCCAGGTTTAACCAGGTTTAATATGTTTCAGTAGCAAATGTATTACATATATTATATCTTATATTAAAGTGAAAGTGCAAACCATCCTTAGAATCACCTGTACAAACAAAAATACCATAGTTTGAGAGCCACTGTTATCATACTGCTATTTTGGAGGATTTGGGGGTGAGGGTACAATGGAGTGTGTCTTTTGTAATTGCTGATGATGTGTACTTTGTTTATGTATGTACTTTTTGTATTTTTTTTTCTTTTTGTGGATCCCCTCAAAAACGAGATGGTACATCTCAAGGGGCTTTCCACTAATAAACTAATAATAAGATAAAATGCTTCTACTCATGTACATACATCTCAAATCGCCCCTTAACAAGTCTGTCATTTGTTTTCTAATATTCACTAATAAATCATAAAGACATTACATGTATATATTTTTTATGGAATAATCATAAGTGTTTTTGTTTTTTTGTTTTTTTAACATGTGGCAGTTTTCAAGATGGAGTCACATTTCACTGCTCAAACAGCTACAATGACTACAATTACCTGGAGTATGGGAAGAGGCAAAACAACAAATATCACTACAAATACTACAAATACTGTATTACATTAATTAAATAAATATACGTCACTCATTGAAGCTGAGGTTTCTGTCTTTTGGTGAAGTCACACGAAAAAATCAAATAGCAGAAATGTAAAACAACAACCAGTCTTAACTTTGGCTACTATAGCAACATGTTTTTTTTTTTTTTTTTTTAATATTTATAGTCTTGCTTAATGTTACACAAAACTTTAGTTAATGTCATGACAGATTTACACGTGTCTTCTCTTGAATGGTCCCGTTTGTGTTTCCTACATGACATCTGACTGTTTCACCTCTACGTCATGTTACATGTGTTGAGTAAACACTAACGACTACACGTGTACCTCAGTGTTCCTGAAGCTTTAATGTTTAGATGTTACATAAGAGTATTTACAGTCGTCACTTTACAGGTGTTTAGGATAAAGAGCACAGGTGTAAAAAAAAAAAAAGGCACGTGAGTGTACACTGTCGACAATCTCACAGCACTGACATTTTGTATTAATATTCAAACGACTTGATGGCAGAATATTTGCTTTGACTCACTCATCTCAAACTGAATTGGTAAATGATGTCAGACAGCAGAACCTGTTATGTTTCGTTGACTGTAAAATTAGTTCTTAGTTTCTATGGGTGTGGTATTTTATAAGCCTTTTTGGCGTCTACCTCTCCCATGTGTATATTGTTTGATGTTATTATTTACACGGTGTTATTATTCTTTTGTCTTTACATGTATTTTGGTAGGGTTGTATTTTTTTTCTTTTATATTTTATATCAACATAATATTAAACTGCTGTGCGCTAAAAAAAACCCAACAACAACCAAAAAACCCCCCAAAAAACCCAAAACGTTTAAAAAAAAAAAAAAAAAAAAAAAAAGGAATCTTAATTCTCAAACCAGACACAACTGGATAGCCTGGCCAGCCATCCGTCTTTCTCAATGAGAAATCCGTCTGTAATTCCCAGGCTTGAATCCAAATATAAAGGCAGGACTAACAGGCACTGAGTAAGCCAATCACAGATAAGACGGACGGATGCTTTTGTCAGAGAAACTTAAGAAAACAGGGTGTAAAATCTTTAATTCAGTCTGTGAGTATGACACATTGTGAAAAACACCTGCTAAAATAGACCAGGCATAAGTCACAGCATTCCAGACGGTTTTCTCAGTACTAATTAAATACACTGGAAAACAGGATGGCCAGGCTATAACTGAGATGAGAATTAAATAAAGCTGAAAACAATTCATCCTGTGTTTGTTTTTCTATAACACATTCTTTAGTTTCAAACAACTCTTTATTGATAAATAAAATAATTAATATATGTCTATGTATTCGTGTACCCATCTCCCTTTTTGGTGAAGGCCACGAAAATTAATATAATACATAGTATCGATCAATATTTACATGCAAATCAAATTCTACATTTAAGTGTGGTGATACAGTGCTATATAATAATTGTCTTTGTGTGCATTTAAATACAGATCATTTTTTATCTCCAGCACATTTACTATGGACCTGTCCAGGTTCATAAATCCCTTAAATGTTGAGAAAGCTCCTGTTCTAACCTGAGAAAATCTTCTTTAGGAAGAAGATACCTTTGAATGACATCCTTTACATCTGTCTCAGTGGTGCGCTCATAGTCCGCCTTGTTCTTAAATGGCAAATGCCCTGCCAGCTCACAAAGAGCAACATTAAAAGCAGATTCCTCTTTTGCACCAAAGCAGGACTTTCTGGGCCAAACAACGATACGAACGCCTTTCCTCAAACTGGCATCTCCTTCACTCCGTATGTGATCACAAGGTGAACATCCTCTAGTTAAAAACAGGTTGTGAGCAATATTACGTTCCACAAGAAAGTCTGTTACTTCACAGATGGCTTTAGCAACTTTCTCCACTGACTCTGGCTCTGTGTAAAACAAAAAGCCTGCGGGGAAGTCCATCACACGATAAAAATGCTTTGCAAGAACCAGGGGTTTGACTGGCACCGACTCCAACTTGAGCTCATGGTGTAGGTAATATCCATGGAGATGTAGATGATTGACAGATGCAAAGGCTCCAAGGCTATTGAAACCCACTCGAAATCCGGGATCAGAACTCAGAAAAATAGATTCTATTCCGACCTGGATGGCAAACTTAGTTAAGACCTGTGGAAAACAGTGTGAGGGGTCTGGAACAAAGAGGCAATGTCCAAACTCCAAAGGGCTGACGTTAACAAGCACCGTCATTCTGCACGGTGTATTCAGACATCCCTTTTCAAACACCGTAGTGCCTGCCTCTGTGTCCTTCATCATCTCAAATATGATTTCATCTGGATTGATTTTGTTGAAATTAAACTGCTTGGCATTGAACGGCTGCTGAATGCTCAGAATCTCCTGAGGTTTTCGTCGCTCTGTTCCTCTTTGAATGTTAAGCTGGGCCACATAACCACGTGGACCTGGCAGGACACGTGTTTGGAGATCACCCAAGTGGTATCGAAAGAGTCCCTTGTCCATCCTGTCCGTCCAGCCATCCTGTATGGTCGTGTCAAACTTTGTTGGTGGTGATGCCATGCTCTGACTGTTTCCACTCCTCCGGCACACATCTGTGATAAAATCCTGAATTCTGTACATAAACCGGACCGCCATAGTTGACCTGTGTATGAACAGTAAAGCAAAGAAGCATCAGCATGAATTTTGACAATAGAGCTCACAGTCACCCTGCTGAATCATCAAGTCACACTATGAGCCTGCCGACATAGACAATTCACAATGCACATACCCCATGCGGATTTATTGCTCAGTCCACTGGTGTACGTACACATGTAGTCACCAATTCAACCTTTACAATTCCATGTATAGCTTTTAAACACACACCAGTTTCACTACACTACACACAAGTACTCCAATACTACATTGCTCCTCTACTTGACCTCCATTAGAGCTGCCTTAGACTTTTTATTCACAAAGTGACTCCTGCCAGAGTGGAATCATGACAAATGTAGGAGTAGTGAGATGTGAAAGCTGCATGAATAATGATATGACTACTTTGAGGTTGAATTGCATAGAGAAAAAAGTCAGACATTCACATATAGAAGTGGCCAAAGTCACAATAGAAAAGATCAGAGATTAGTGGGATCTGTGTTGTTCATATTGTTATAAAATATCAAGGTCACATATAAGCAAATAAATCAATTTAAAGCCAGTATTTGCTGCAGTCTGAACACATCCCTAATTATGTTCCAAGGGAGAATTTCTACTTCTACTAAATCTTTTTTTTTCTAGATTTCTACCTGAATAAACTTTAAATAAGTACTTAAGAGACACAATCTTGACTTTACCACCGTCATCATGAGTATCACTTGTATCCCGAATGAGAAACAAAGTCATTTTCATACAGTCAGAGGTCTAAGGAAGAAATGAGCTTCACAGATAATACTAAATTACACACAAACTTTGCACTTATTTTTGACCAGACGAGGGCAAATGAGTCATGACACAGACACGAGTGGACACAAATCGCTTATTCACTCACCTCTATGTATATAACTACATACAAGTATTCATATTTAATTCTAGATTTGGTAGATTACTCGCAGAAAGCAGAAACTGTTTACAGTAGCACCGGCATGCTAAGCTACAAACAAATGTGACTCGTTTTCTTCTTCGTTGGTGTTTGTCGTTATACTTCCGCTTCGTCATTTCCGGAATAAAAGTGCGACGTCATCTGTAATATTCGGGTCAATTAGTTGACAGTTAAAAAAAAAAAAAAATTAAATCAATGTTAACAGTGAAATTGAGATACATTTATTTTCTGCGTAGCTTTTAATATCTTCATTAATTTAATGAAAATAGACACTCCAACCCCACCTGTCTAGAGGTATACATGTTTATACCCAGAAAAATGTATCCTAAATTTCTGAGACAAAGATTCAACATTGATAAAAACAGTTGTATTTTTTGTGAATATGAAAATGAGTCATATATGAACTGCACTTATACCAAAGTATTTTGGAATTGATTTCAAGACTGGATATCTGAAAAGGACACTTAATCGAATCGCCCAAGTTAGGATAAAAATACATTAAATATGGTCTTGTAATAATAATAATAATAATAATAATAATAATAATAATAATAATAATAATAATAATAATATTAATAAAAACAAACGGGAAATTATGTATAAAACTTCTGTTATTACTGCTAAACAATTTATGCATGGATGCAGATTTATGAAGAGCCACCCACTGTTCTTAATTTATATAAATGAGATAACAAACTTTGAATTTAAAAAAAAAACCCACTGAAATATGTAAGAAACAAAGAAGCCTTGATAGTACATGAACATTTGAATGTGATGATTCCTGATTAGACCCCTGATTTTATTTCTGTTGTTTATTTTATTTTATTTTTTGACATATATATATATAATATTCTATACAAATATTGTTCAGTACAAGTTTGATGTTAATGCTCAGTCTGGGAAAAATTTGTATTTCTCTACAGAAATCTTTTGAATGTATTGTCAGATTTTGATTAATAAAGTTGAGGGAAAAAACCTGTTTATACACAGCATTGTAATGTGTAAGGACATGTGTCAAATATATAAAATCATTTTGAGCTGTATTTGCACAACAATATTTAACTGTTGAGTAACTTTAAAAGCTTGTTTCTTGTTTAGTCATGTGGACTCAACTGACTTTGAGGACATGAGCAGCTGGCCAATGAGACATGATGGTTATTTTGGTCACTGCATGCCAATGGAGATATAGTAGGCAGGGCTGTGTGTATTCCTGCCATAAAGCCTCAGAGATCATCACATACAGTGCATCTTAAACTGACTTGGTTTTAATTTCAGATTTATTTTCATATAATAATAGCTGGACATACAAGAGAAAGGATGGAAGCAAGCAACAATGAGGTAAGTCCAGATATATTTAGATTTCTTGCCAGGAATGTTAACTCATATTGTGTTATTACTTTTTGCATGTGAACTAGTTTTACCATATGAGATCTTTCACACTGGGGTTATTTTGGAGTTTGTTTGTTTTATTTTTTTTAATTTTGTAGAACAGATGGTAGTCTAGTCTATCATGGCTCGGGTTATTTTTAACACAAGTTTCTGTTACAATACACCAGACTCACTTGGCTAAATGCTTGCTTAATACATTAAAAGTTGTCTTTAAATGGCCAAAGAAGTTTTGTCAAGAATCTTTATTGATACTAAAATACTTACACATATAGGAACTGACATGTAATGTAAATAAATTCTTGTTGTGATGGTAAAGTGTTTTATTTGATAGATTTATCTGTCTCTGATAGTATTATAACATTCTGTTTTGTAGAAAGGAAAGAGAGATGATGATAAAGCTGACTCTATAAATAAAAACAGGACATCAGATACAACAAAGGATTCCCAGTCACCCTCCACTGTCAAAGGTATGTCAAACAGTCATTGTGTCACTTTCTAGTTTAGATTCAACTAGTGAACACTCATATAATTTTCAAAATGTGCATGATACATATATAAAAGCAGTAGATGTGTGACAAAATAACTTAAGTTTCATATTTTTTGGAACATTCAGCTACTTCTCAATAATGTGGTGTATAGTATTAAACTGTGAAATTCTGAAATTGTATGATTTTTGTTACTAAATGAAAGGTGTACATTAAAATGTCATAGTTCATTTAAAATGCCAAAAATCATCATATTGTGTAAGTGTTAAAATAGTAATAAAATATCCTGAGGGGTTCTTGTGATGATAAACCTAAAACAGAGAGTGACAACAAAGTTTTTCCCCTGATATTTAGACAACATGATACATATGTATTCATGCAAGTAAAATTAAGTTGTTTTTTTTCTGTACTTTGGATTCATTCATCAGATTTAATAGTCATACAGTGAAGACTTATCAAGAGTTATATGGATGGTTTATTGTTTAACTCCATTGCATTTTAATTTTTGTCATACTTGGCATTTATTAGATGCTTTTCCTTCCTTCACACCAGGTCAACCTGCAAATTCCAAAACAGATCAAGAAAATGCTATTAAGCCAAAACTCCAAATTATGTTCAACACATTTACAGTCAAGAATGGTGAAGAAATTAAAATTGAGATCCCAGTGGTTGGGCAGCCGGCACCAAAAATTGAATGGAAAAAAGGAGATCAGGCAGTCAAAGAAACATCAAGGCTGAATATTTTAAATACACCTTCGCAAACAGTTCTTAATATTAGACATGCTGCTAGAGAGCACTCTGGTCAGTACTCAGTTGAAGCCAGCAATAGTGCTGGAAATGTTACAGAAGAAATCAAGGTAGTTGTTCTTGAAAAGCCTGACCCCCCAACAGGACCGGTGAAGATTGACGAGATTAGTTCTGACTTTGTCACCATCTCCTGGGAGCCTCCAGAATACACAGGAGGCTGCCAGCTAGACAACTACATAGTGGAAAAACGTGAAACTTCAAGTACAGAATGGCAGATTGTGTCAGCAACAACAGTAAGAACCACAATCAAAGTCACCAAGCTGAAGACTGGAAGTGAATACCAATTCAGAGTGTTTGCAGAAAACCGTTATGGGAAGAGTACAGCAATTACCTCTCCTATTGTAATTGCACAATATCCGTTTAGTGTCCCCACTGCTCCCTGCACCCCTTTTGTGTCCACAGTGACTAAGTACAGCATGGTGGTTGAATGGGAGCCTCCAGCCAAAGATGGAGGCAGCCCCATCATTGGTTATCACCTTGAACGCAAAGAAAAGAACAGCATTTTATGGACTAAACTGAACAAGCTTGTTATATCTGATACTCGCTTCAAAACAACCGGACTTGAGGAAGGTATTGAGTATGAATTTAGAGTATATGCTGAGAATATTGCTGGACTTAGTCCACCAAGCAAGATATCTGAATGCTATGTTGCAAGAGACCCCTGTGATCCACCTGGTAAACCTGAAGCTGTTGTTGTTACTAGGGAAAATATCACAATTAAATGGGCAAAACCGAGGTATGATGGTGGAAGCACAATTACAGGCTATGTTGTTGAAAAGAAGGAACTCCCAGATAACAGATGGATGAAGGCAAACTTCACTAATGTTATTGAAACAGAGTTTACACTCACAGGCCTGACCGGAGGTCAGAGTTATGAGTTCAGAGTAACAGCCAAGAATGGTGCTGGTGTTTGGAGCACACCCTCTGAAAGTATAACAATAATTGCTCAGGATTTAATTGAAGGGCCCACCGTTATGATTGACCCTAAATTCAAAACCACCAATATTGTTCAGGCTGGTGAAACTTTCATTATTGAGGCTGATTACTTTGGGAAACCCCTCCCTGAAGTTGTATGGATGAAGGACGGAAAGGAAATTGACAAAGTTACACCAAGAATGGAAGTCAAAACCACCCTCACACACACAACTCTTACAGTGAGGGACTGCATTCGAGTGGATGGGGGTCACTTCATGTTGAGCCTCACTAACATTGGTGGCACTACAACCACTCCACTTCATGTGAAAGTTTTGGACAAGCCTGGTCCTCCAGATGGATCTTTAAAGGTAAAAGTTGTTAGTGCAGAGAAGTGTAATCTCCATTGGAACCCCCCTGTAAATGATGGTGGTGCCAGCATTTCCCACTACATCATTGAAAAAAGAGAGACCAGTCGTGTTACATGGACAGGAGTTGACTCTCAAGTTGAAGCTGTCAGTTACAAAGTGACAAAACTGGTGCCTGGGAAAGAATACATATTCAGAATTGCTGCAGTGAATAAATTTGGTGTTGGTGAGTTTCTGGAATCAGAACCCTTTATTGCAGAAAATCCTTTTAAAACACCTAGTGCTCCTTCAACTCCTATTGTGAGTGCTGTCACTGGAGACTCTATAGTATTAACCTGGGAAAGACCTGAGAGTGATGGAGGCTCAGAAATTGATGGCTATATCCTTGAGAAGCGAGACAAAGACGGAGTCAGGTGGACTAAATGCAACAAAAGAAGACTTAATGACTTACGTTTCAGATGCACTGGGCTGACAGAAGGACATTGCTATCAGTTTAGAATATCAGCAGAAAATGCTGCTGGCGTGGGTGCACCCAGTGAGCCCAGTGAGTATATTAAAGTATGTGAAGCTACTTATCCACCTGGCCCCCCTACCAACCTCAAAGTGACAGGCCATTCCAGGAGTACAGTTTCACTTACCTGGTCAAAACCCATTTATGATGGTGGAGCAGAAATCAGTGGATTTGTAGTTGAAATGAAGGAAACAGCAGAAGATGAATGGATTACATGCACACCAAGTACAGGTGTAGATGACACAAGCTACACAGTTAAAAGACTGAGGGAGAATGCACAGTACAATTTTCGTGTATGTGCAATTAATGCCTCTGGAACTGGAGATTATGCAGAACTGCCTGAGTCTGTGGTAGCAGCTGAAAAATTGGAGGCTCCTGAGATTGAGTTGGATGCTGCCTTGAGGAAGATTGTGAATGTTCGAGTCTGTTCCACATTACAGTTGTTTGTTAACATCAGAGGAAATCCAGAACCCGAGATCAAATGGTCAAAAGAAGGTGGTGCTCTGAGTGAGCGTGCTCAAATTGAGGTAACGAGTTCCTACACTGTGTTATTGATTGAGAATGTCAATAGAAATGACACAGGAAAGTATGTGTTGATTGCTGAGAACTGCAATGGCTCTAAGTCAGCATTCATCAATGTCAGAGTACTAGACTCTCCCAGTGCACCAACACAGTTAGAGGTGAAGGATGTTAAACGAGACTCTGTGTCACTTTCCTGGGAGGCACCAGTTATTGATGGAGGATCAAAAATTTCGCACTACATAGTTGAGAAGCGAGAGGAAGCCAGGAAAGCATTCACGAGTGTTTGCAGCAATTGTGTGAGGAACTCATACAAGATTGACAATCTCCAGGAAGGATGTTTTTATTATTTCCGTGTCCTAGCTGTGAATGAATATGGAACTGGACAACCAGCAGAGACTGCTGAGCCTGTTAAAGTGTCTGAAATTCCTCTGCCTCCTGGAAAAATCACACTCAATGATGTTACTGCCAGTAGTGCAAGACTCAGCTGGGAAAAACCTGACCATGATGGAGGAAGTAAAATCACAAGTTATATTGTAGAAATGCAAACTAAAGGAGAGGAAGCATGGACAACATGTTCAGAGAGCAGAGCCTTAGAGGTGACAGTTACTGGACTGACAAGAGGAAAGGAGTACTTTTTTAGAGTTTGTGCTGTAAATGAAAAAGGGAGGAGTGAGCCAAAGTCCTTTTTGACACCTGTTATTGTCAAGGACAACAGCACAGGACCCATTATCAATCTGCTGTGTAACACATTCAGTGTTAAAGCAGGAAATGATTTAAAAATAGATGTTCCATTCAAAGGTACCCCACAACCAACAGTATCATGGGCAAAGGATGGCAACATGCTGAAAGAGACAAGCAGGGTAAATGTGCTCACATCGGACACCTCGTCTCAGATCACTATCAAAGATGCAACCAGGATAGATGTTGGTACCTATGAACTGACACTGACCAACTCAGTTGGAACTACATCTGCTGAAATCATTGTTAATGTTTTTGAAAGGCCTGGGCCACCATGTGAATTTAATGTGGATGAAGTGAGTGCTGATTTTGTGTCACTGTCATGGCAACCACCAAATTACACAGGTGGATGTCAAATCAGCAATTATGTTGTTGAGAAGAGAGATATAGGGAGCACAGTATGGCAGACAGTATCTGCCACAGTTGCAAGAACATCAATTAAAATTTCTCGTTTGATACAGGGCACTGAATATCAGTTCCGTATTGCTGCTGAGAATCGCTATGGCAAGAGCCCATTTATTGAGTCTGAACCTGTTGTTGCTCAGTATCCCTTCAAGCCTCCTGGTCCACCAACTGACCCTCAAGTTGTTAATGCCTCAAAGTCTGTCATGGTGGTTGCATGGAGCAAGCCAGAGAATGATGGTGGAAGCCCTATCATTGGCTACCATATCGAATGCAAAGATCAGAGCAGTATTCTATGGACAAAGTTGAACAGAAGCCCACTTACGGAAAACCAATTCAAGGTAACAAGTGTTGAAGAAGGTCTTGTATATGAGTTTCGGATCTGTGCTGAGAATATAGCTGGTGTTGGCCCCTGCAGTAAAGCATCTGAGCCTGTTGCAGCAAGAGACCAGTGTCAACCCCCACGCAACCTCACAGTCACAAATATAACCAATGATTCAGTCTCACTGTCATGGGATAAACCTGAATATGATGGGGGGGCTAAAATAACAGGTTATATTGTTGAGCGTAAAGAGCTGCCAGAAAGCTGTTGGCTTAAATGCAACTTCACCAGTTTGCTGGACACATTCTTTGAAGTGAGTGGCCTCTCAGAAGGTGAGCAGTATGATTTTCGTGTTATTGCAAAAAATTCAGCTGAGCTTTTAAGTGCTCCCTCTGAAAATACTGGACCTATCACAGTACAGCATGATGTAGAGCCACCCAGGATTGTCATGGATGACAAATTTAGACAGGTGGTTGTGGTCAAAGCAGGAGACCTCCTAAGAATAGATGCTGATATCTCTGGCCGCCCAAACCCTACAGTGTCATGGCTGAAGAATGGTAGAATGATTGGTACCAAGGGAAGAGTTGAGATGATTGTAACAAAGATGCATACATCTCTTGTTATCAGAGAATGTGTTAGGAAAGACTCTGGACAGTATACACTAACAGTACAAAATACAGGTGGTACTTTATCTAAAGTTGTCACTTGCAAAGTCCTGGACAGACCTGGTCCACCTGCTGGACCCCTGCAAGTATCTGGACTTTCAGCTGAAAAATGCACCTTATCATGGGGACCCCCTCTGGAAAATGGTGGAGCTGAGATTATGCATTACATTGTTGAGAAATGTGAAACAAGCCGTGTATCATGGACTCTTGTATATGGTGACATGATGGCAACTACGTGCAAAGTCACAAAGCTGCTCAAAGGAAATGAATATTTGTTTAGGGTGAGGGCAGTGAACATTTATGGAGAGGGTGAAACTTTGGAGAGTGAACCAATCAAGGCAATGGATCCTTATACTGTCCCATCTGCTCCAACTGATGTTGAAGTCACAAGTGCAACTGCAGATTCTATGACCATCTGCTGGAAGAGACCTGAGTCTGATGGCGGTAGCCGAATCAGTGGTTACATCATTGACAAAAGGGAGAAGCAAGGCATTCGCTGGACACGTGTGAATAAGAAGGCTGTCTATGACTTGCGGGTTAAAGCATCGGGCCTTCATGAGGGGTGTGAATATGAGTTCAGAGTGTTTGCTGAGAATGCTGCTGGGCTGAGTGAACCCAGTAACCCATGCCCATTAACCCTGGCAGAGGATCCCAAGTTTCTACCCTCTCCCCCCGCAAAGCCCACCATAATAGATTCAACAAAGTCCTCTGTAACGTTGTCATGGAACAAACCACTGTTTGATGGTGGAGCTGCCATCACTGGGTACAAAGTAGAATTCAGGAAATCCACAGAGGAAGACTGGACAGTTGGTGTTAACAATACAGATACAACGGAATTTACTGTAACTGGACTCACATCTGGGACTGAATATGTGTTTATTGTCAGATCCATGAACAAGATGGGCGTCAGTGAGCCCAGTCCTGAAACAGATGCTCAAATGGCCATAGACAGAGAAGAGGAACCCAGGTTTGACATTAGTCCAGAGATGAGAAAGACTTTGCTGGTTAAAGATGGCGGCTCTTTTACACTGACTTTGCCTTTTACTGGCAAACCTGTTCCCAATGTGACATGGGAAAAAGCAGATGTGGATCTGAGAGTCAGAGGACTGATTAATACCAGCAGCTCTGTCACTTCTATCACAGTGGAAGGGGCAACGCGGGACGATTCAGGCAAATACACAGTCAAGCTGCATAATGTTGCTGGAAATGCATCTTTGACCCTGAATGTGAGAGTTCTGGATTCACCTGGTCCTCCAACTCACATAGTGGTTAAGGATGTGACCAAAAATTCTGCCACCGTTACTTGGGACATCCCTGAGAATGAAGGAGGAGCTCCGGTCAAGAACTACCTTGTGGACATTCGGGACATCAGCAGAACAGGGTGGACAAGACTCACTGACAAATGCCACCGGTTGTCGTATCGGTTGTCAGACCTGGAGGAGGGAGGAATCTACTTCTTCAGAATCACTGCTGAAAATGAGTATGGGATAGGTGTCCCAGCAGAGACCAAAGAAGGAACCAAAATGAGAGGTACAATATGAGAAGAATCAATACACACACACAGATCATAATCATTTGTCATAAAAGTGTAACATAATTAAAATATGTATTGTTTTATTTCAGATACAACAGACTGGGACACAAATCCAGGAGCTTAGCTTGTTTCCTTCCAAGTGCTGAGTTACTCCACTCCTGAGCTTCCTGATTGAGATCTTCATATCCAGTTTTGTTCAATGCTTTTCTACAATATTAATATAGGGATTTTTTTTTTTTTTTAATTATTTGTAGCATCAATAATTAGTGCCCTGTGAATGCACACATAACACAAAACTTCTTTTGTAGGTGTATTTTTTTTTCCTAACCATTTGTATGCAACTAGTCTAATTTCTGAGATTTATTTATGCAGTGTTTTCATTTTGTTCTTGTTCAAAATAAAAATTGCACTGCTAGAAATTTGTAATAAACACCTTATTTACTTACGACGCATACTTTTGATTTGTCATTTAGTTTAATTACAGTTACATTACTCAAGTTTCCTTTTTTTATATATTATCATATATAATCTACTATGTTAAATCATGTTTCATTTGAAATAGTTGTGATTGTGCATTGCTGAATGTTTTGCAATAAGCTATTAAAAGAACCTGACTTAAAGGCAGACTATTTTTATTAATACGGTAAACATTTTCCAGGATGAATCCTACATAAATTTGACATTTGGGATTTTAAATTGAACAAATAACATAGTAGTAGTGTTCTCAATAAATCAAAATACAACAACCAGAAACAAATCAGAGGCACATTGATACAAAAATAAAAGTGCTTCATCAGCCATTGGGACACCATCACTAACATGTTTCAACAATATACTCTTCAACAGGCCACAGAGGGGTCCTTTTTGTTGATAATATCTTTATTTTCACATGAACATCAACTTTTAACATAGTAATATATATAGTGACATATAGTTTATGTTCTCTGTAAAAAATTAAAGGCACAAAGGGCCACAACAGTGGAAGAATTTAATGGCGCAGACCACAATGAAATTAACACCATGTGCTCGGATTAGTTTGTTACAGTCTGTTAAATTTGGGCAAAGTATAAAAATAAAATCCTGCCTGTCACTGTCTAATCATTAC
>JAPTGZ010000023.1:10240377-10255140 GCA_029814645.1 Fowleria isostigma | reverse complement strand
ACTTGCTCCGTTAAACTTAACCTGTCTTCACAGATGCAGAAGACCCTCTGATGTGATTTCAACTTGGTGCGAGTGGCCAAGGACAGACGTGCGGGCCATGCTGCCACAGTAGATATGCCGTCACTGTGCTACTGAGAGAAGAATGACATTTGTCTCATTTTAATTCCTGGAGCTGCTTCAGGCGGCGGTGACGCTTGATTAAAAAGCTGCTGCTCTAGGCTAAGTTAGTTTGTTTCAGCCCACATCTTTGCACTACTGCTGCCTCGTGTGCAAAGTGTTGTAGCACCACAGGCCAAATGAGCTGAATTGTAATCTGGCTGTTGCCGGGGTATAAGACGCCGCTGTGGGAGTGGGGACTGGACTAAGAGAGGGGACCCACAGCGACACCCATCATGCTGCAAGGACACTAGGCTCCCTGTTTGAGTCTCTTCTGTGTGGTGCTTGTGTTTTTTTTTGTTTTTTTTTTCTTTTCCCTTTTCCTGCAATCACTTCAATTTGGATGGTTGAGCACAAGGGTGACTTTGAAGGAGCCCACCGGTGGCTGTGGTTTGGCCAAAGAAGACACAGTGTTTGCCAACTATTACTGATTTAGTACCCCTGTCCACTGCTATCACTGCTGTCGCCCCCTTTACTGTGGTCCTCCAGTATGGTGAGTGGAAGCTGGAGGCGTCGCCGTTGTAGAACTGATCCATTACTACTCGTGTAGCCGGTTACTTTCCATCTCATTTTGCACCGTGAAGGATTGCATCCCACTTTTAAAGGACCTTTCTCTCCATGTTTTAAAGAGGGACAGTCAAGGTCAATTTAATATTTTAAACTCCGGAAAGAAGCCCAGAGGAGGATGAAGTTGAGGAAGCAGGTAACAGTGTGTGGAGGGGCCATATTCTGTGTGGCTGTATTCTCGCTGTATCTGATGTTGGATCGAGTCCAACATGACCCTGCAAGGAGACAGAGCGGCGGAAACTTTCCACGGGTAAGAATAAGTTGTTGTGATAATGCAGATCTACACCTCCTTTTTTAAATCTTTGTTACTCTCTTTGCTTTGTTTTGAGCCTCCAGGAATTGAACTGAAGCATGAATGCAAACAGTGCTGATTTCTAGACCAATCTATATAAGTTCTGTGGTTGAATATAATTTGGATAATTTCATATATCCTTTTTTTTCTGTCTGGATAAAAAGATGCATAAAGAGAGGCTGAAATTATACTATTGTTCAAACATTTAAACCTATAGAAAATAGTTTGTTTTGGTGGCATATTTATAATAAAGGAATTTTTTTGTATTATTAACCCTTTAACTGCTTGGTGACCATATAATTGATCACATTTTGAGTCCCTGTATTTCAATAAGTGGAGTACTAAACTAATCTGAACTTAATTGAGCCAAGAAAGATGAAAATCATCAGAGACATTTTGACTGTTTTGGTGAAAATATAAAAGATATGAATATTTTTTTGGCATAGTATAAGAGGCCTTCCTGAACATAAATATATTATTTGATACCACAAAGTAACATAATAATGTTATAAAAACATGCTCAACTAAATTGGTTTGTCACTTGATGGAAGGAATAAAAAAAAAAAATTAAGCCAATATAATGAATTATTTATTACAAAATCAAAACCTCTGTTCATCTGTTGGTGCAAATATTAAACATTCAGTGGTAGTACATCATGAATATGTTGAAAGAATTAACTTAGTAAGTAATTTTGGACACTTTCCAAGTTGATATTAGTAAGTATGGTTAAAAAAAAATCTACAAATTACTCACCCAAGGGAATAAGAAATGCAAACAAAAAATGTTTTCATCAGGTTTTTCTTGATGGGGTAATTAAAAGGTTATATCAACACATTTATTTTGTGTTCATTGAATTTTGTTTTTATAATTACACATTTATGACAACATTCTAATAATCTTGTAATTTACAAGATTTGGAATGACTGTCTAAATCATAGTTGAGAAATAAATGACTGCAACAGAATAGAAAAATCTTTACAGGACAAAATTTATGAAGATATCGTGTGTTTTTCTTTGTAATTTTTGATGTGCGTTTAGAGCCAGATCTCAGTCCTGCAGAACCGGATAGAGCAGTTGGAGCAGCTCCTGGAGGAAAACCATCAAATCATAAGTCACATAAAGGACTCTGTGATGGAGCTCACAGACACAGGAGCTGTGTCTCCCAGCGGCCACCTGCCTTTCAGGAGTGCCAATGGTTCCTGGGTTCTACCCTTTGATGGCCGCCCTACTTTCCTCGCCGTCAAGCCCCAGGATTGCCAGTTTGCTGTAGGCAACCGTGGCCAAGCAGACGTTCAGGTGTGATTGTTGCTCTTCACACTGGATTTTTTCTAGAAGAAATTCTGTTCAGCCAAAATTGTAATTAACGTGGAGGTCCCTGTTGTTTATTGTGGGCAGATTTGGTTTTGTCTTGTGAGTTAACAATGAGTTTTGCTCTTATTTTAGATGCTGGATGTGTACTCCCTCCTGAAGTTTGACAACCCAGATGGCGGGGTATGGAAGCAGGGCTTTGATATCACTTATGAGCCTGATGAATGGGATAATGAACCACTTCAAGTGTTTGTGGTGCCTCATTCCCACAATGATCCAGGTGAGTTGGGAGGAAGTTCTAAAAGCGTGACAGATTGGAAAGAATTTTATGTTTCAGCAGTGTGTCATTTAACCCATAAGGACCCAGTGTGACATTTGTGGCACTTCCAAAATAAATTTTTCTCTATATTTTACCATCCTTAAGTGGTTTATCACCACTTATTGTCTGTATTTTATGTTTTTTTCCCAGTGAAAATTGGGTATTTTTCAACATTTAATTCACTGATCATGTGGATGTTTATAAGAGTTTAGAGCAAAATTGAGGATTGTTATGTCAAAAATGGAGAAAACTGAAGAAAAAAATGACTTTTTCAGCAAATGTATCATTAACTAAACATAAACCCAGTGTGTCCATCCACTGTCATTGATCCAACTCCATGGGTTTTACTGGTGAATCAATGTTGTAGAAGTTGATGGTGTTTCCACAGTAACTATGGCGCCTCTAAACGTCCAAATGGGTCATATTTGATGACTATGAAAAGACGAATAACTTTATTTTATACCAATTATTTACATGTATTAATGGATCAACAGGGATTAAACAGTTTATATCGGTAGATGATTTTGGTAGATGGTGGATGTTTGGGTCTTTAATGGGTTAAAAATATTAAAAATACAGAAAAAATTTCATTTGGGAACTGACACACAAAATATTGCTTGGTCTTTATGGGTTGAAGAACCTGCTTTTAACATCTTTTATTTGTTTTAAGAACTGGTCTCCATTGTTTTTCTACAAGGCTAATAATAGTATTTTTGTGTCAAAAAAAGACAAGCCTTCCATGGTGTGAAGCCTTACCTGAATGAGAGGCTAGTGATCGCGATGCAGAAATCGTTCAAGTTTTGGTTTGTTCATGCCCATTAACGCTGACATGACTGACAGCGTAGTTGCAAACAATGGAATTAGAAAGCTGCTGGCATTGGAGAAAACCTGCTATTTTTATTTTGACTGGCGGGGATTTTATTTTCGACGGACATTTCATTAAATATGTTTACCAGCCTAGTTCATTGTGACTTCCTTGACAGTTATAGATATGTTGACAGGCTGCAGGGACCTCTGAGTTTTGGCCATCAACAATAAAAATACATTTTATTTGGAACTGAATTTGATTATGCCCTGCTGTAAAGTTATGTTTTAGGTAGCCTTCAGTCTGAATTGTAGTATAATTCATGTGCTGCTGCCACCCATATTGTTGTTGTTGTTGTCGGTGTGGCTCAGAGGACACATTAAGACAGGGTTAGTGGTGCAAGGCTCATTTATCTAATAGGCTTTAGTTAATGAAAGCCATCTCTGACCGTGTTGTCTCAGGTTTATGTGAAGAGATGTTGGAAAAACACTGATTCTGCTTTGCTGCAGAATGATGTGAATCTCTGTAATATGTGTCACCCAGGAACATACTAGATAAATATTTGACAGCATATTTCAAGGCTTTGGTGCTGAAAGTTCACAAAGTGTGTTTTAGTCACCTTGTTTTAAACCACTCTGCTAAAAAGCCTTCTGAAGGGAACAGCTCTTCGTGAATAAAATATAAGTTTTATTCTTGATCTGTTGTGGCTCTTTTCGTCTTCGTACTGCCTCTTACCTGCACAGGCTTTTTGTTAAGGTTTCAGCCAGCCGATGAGAAGTGTAGAGCCATATTGTTTTCAGGAATAGACCAATTAGTGGACAGCGAGTCTGCCAACTGTTGTATAATTTACTTAGATTTTTCCTTCTTGTCTTTTGAAGGCTGGATCAAAACCTTTGACAAGTACTTCACAGACCAAACGCAACACATTTTAAACAACATGGTGGTGAAGTTGGCTGAGGATCCACGACGGAAGTTCATCTGGTCTGAGATTTCTTTCTTTTCCAAGTGGTGGGAGACTGCGGACATACACAAACAGGAGGCCGTGCGCAAGTGAGTCAGCTTTTATTTTCCCACCTAAATCTTAGACTTAGTGCAGATTTCTTTCATGGCTTCAGTACAGTTTTCTTTTTTCCCAAGACAGAAAAGATGGCATTAACTGCCAGATTGTGGGTTTTCCAAAAATAGTTTGTTATCTGGTTAATGTCTCTTCCTCTTTAAGGCTGGATTATCCTCACCTTGCTTTCCTTAATCCTCTCCGTTTGACAGGCTGATCCTTGGAGGGCAGCTAGAGATTGTGACAGGAGGGTGGGTGATGACAGATGAAGCCAATGTTCACTACTTCGCCATGATTGACCAGCTTATTGAAGGACATCAGTGGCTGGAACGAAACCTCGGTACAAACTGGATCCAACATGGCTCATCTGTTCAATTTCCTAATTCACATCTATGATAAATGAAGAATTCTGGTTATATAATAGATTTTTTGAATACTAAGAAATAGTGCTGGGCAGAAATTGAAATCCTTAATCACATGGTTTTCTGATTAATTGCAAAGTTATATGCAGCATTCAATAATTCATGCAAAAGTAGCATATTTTACATTTTTATTTTAAAGTAACTTCAATATTAACTTCAAAGTCCAGTAACATTTGGTTTGGAAATACTTGAACTTAAATTAAGGCATTTTTAATAACAGTAGTATTGCCTTCTATCAAAGTTACTGCCTACAAATAAAAGTGCAATAATATTTCGTTTTCAAATATATAAAAGAAAAAAAAGGTGCTTTTAAACAGCAGCATTGCATTTACACAGTAGCAGTTTAAAACATTCTTCAAATCAAAATCTAATCAAATATAAAACCAAAAGCTGTTACAGAAAACCAAATATCAGAGTAGTTTGATATTTGAGCTGTGACCTGATTATTTGACTCCCACAGCCATGCATCAATACTGGGATCAACACTGACATTAGAAATGAAATAAATAAGACATTTCATCAGTAATTAGATGAATCTGCTCTGAAATAATGAAGGGGACACAAACATTGGCATGTTTCTACAGTGAACAGAGTTCTTATTCTGTTTTATGGCCAGGGTGTGTAGCTGTGAAAGTGAAACTGAAGACGCTTTACTTTTTTTCTAACTCCATGTTGGATCCAAGCTTAAGGTCAAGGTGTCTTTATTAGTCTCCTTTGGGAGAAATTTGCCTTAGCGAGAGGGGTCTGCTGCACACAGACAACACATACTCATACATCCACACTCATTGACAGTAAGAATCAGAATAAAACTATCCAGAATAAAATACATAAATGAGTTGAATAAAAGTGCAGTGCATTATTACATTAGTTAAAAACAAAAAGTGCAATGTGCAAATTCAGCATTATGTAGTTACAACACTCACATGGGATAGAGCGCACCCTTTGCACTATTAAATGCCAAGTTAATGTTTCTCTAACGATGGCTGTCCTTGACCCGCCTTGGAGAGCGTCCGCTGACCAAATGGTCCGTGTGGCCAGGGTTTGTCTTCGGCACTGGCTTGCGAGACAGAGCTGGCCTCGCCTCCGCGTCAGCGGTACCAATTTATTTCCGGTTGTGAGTGACTGACAGGAGCCTTAAGCCCACCCCAAAATGCTGTCACTGATTGAAACGCATGATGACACCCATGGTTTGCCTATGTGTATTCACAGTACAAGAGCAATAGACTTTAAAAAATAAAATAAAATGAGTTATAATAAAACTGCATTAACGTATGATAAAATAATTGTCAGCATTATTTAATAGATGTGTTAACGTGATAACACTTTAACTTGCACAGCCCTACTGAGAATCAGAGTTGGAATCAGAATTGGTTTATTAGTCCTTGCACATATTTCAGAGCAACAAAATTACATACAGTACACTCCAAGAACATATAAGGACCTGACATAGGGGAATTACAGGATGATGTACTGCCCACAATAGTGAGAAAAGGTAAACACAACAGAAAGAGATGGAAAAAAAAAAAAGATGGCAACATAATGCACAGAAAGTGCAACATGTAATTATCAAAAAAAACACCTCAGTGTTTAAGCCCAATTGGAGAGCGACAACATTACTAGACATGGGATCAGCGGGAGGGACTAAGAAATTGTACAAAGTAATACTGGTCCCATTAGTGGTGAAATCCAGACTTCCTGTTTACATCAGGGGTCTGTTTCATGAAGCAGGTTTCGTGAAAACTCTGTAAACCCTGAGTTTCCCTCAGTTTCCCTCATTTTAGGGTTAAAGACTCAGAGGTTTCACGAAACCTGCTTTGTGAAACGGGCCCCAGGTGTATTTCCTCCCTCAGCTGGTGTACTTTGTGCATTTTTCAAGTGTGTCCCACTGAGGTGAATGATTCTTCTCAAATATGTATTTCTCACTGTATCTGAGCATAAGACTCTACCACTGACTTCCTGCTTGCTGTTATAGGCATTACCCCTCGCAGCGGGTGGGCCGTAGACCCTTTTGGTCACAGTGCCACTATGCCCTACCTGCTGAAGAGGGCCAACCTGACCAGCATGCTGATCCAGAGGGTTCACTACTCCATCAAAAAACACTTCGCCTCCACCCGCAGCTTGGAGTTTATGTGGAGGCAGGCGTGGGGTGAGTGGACCGGAGCCAACTGCGTCCTCTAATTCATGTGCTCATCTTTGTTAAGCTCATTTCAGAATGAGTCATGTCACTTGTCATGCTCTGTGAAAGAGAATGACATTTTGGAAGGACAGCCTCTGCCTAATGGCTTCACCAGAGCTATCTTCATTATAACTTGTTAATGAATTAAACATCTACTGAAGATTTACTGTTCATTTGTTCTTAATGAAACACATTTCACTGTTTGATATTGCTTGTGTAATGTGCATTATGAGCGTTAGTTTTATAGAGGTCTCATTTTTTTAATGAAAGTTAGCAATTTAATTTGTGGGGAAAAAAAAAAAAAAGGTTTATCTGTGATTTTTAATTCGCCACTTGGTTCACAGACTGTGATCAAAGTTCAGTGTTTCCCAATTCCACCCAGTCCTACTGTATCTATTGTGTGTGGGTGGTTGTTGGAGGCTTTTTTTGTTACCTGGAAAAAAAAAAAAAAAAAAAAAAAAATTGAACTAAAATTAACTGAAAAGACTGGTTGAGAGGAGAGTCAGTTGTTGTTTGTGTGTTATTAATCAAGAGTAAAATTATTGCACTTCACTCTTGAAGTCTTTGTAATTTTGCACAGGCACAGTAACAGACAACCAGCGCATCCCTGTTACCATGGTAATTAACTTTCACTTCTACCTCTGCTGTCTTGGAGCACTATTTCATCTCATGGATGTATTATGTGCTATCAGTGGTGTTTTTTTTGCTCTGCTAAGTTATCAGTCCTGGAGTTTTTTTTCAACCCGAGAGAAAATGGATGTGTGTAAGAGTTGGAACCACAGAGAATCAGAGCAGAATCAAAATAAGAACAGACCAGTTTCTGTCACTGTAACAGACAAACGGACCCCTACAGAGTACCTGCTGGGTTGATACTTGTGTGCCGATTATCTGATGTCTGATTTGTCTGTGGAAATAACAGTTCCATTTTTCACCATGATTAATGCTACTGAGTTTGTTTGTTGGCTGTTGGGCTGCTCCGTTCACTAAATGGTGGAAGGTGATAAACTGTAATTGTTATTCAATTACAGATATGACAGTAACAGATGGTAATGTTAATTCTGAAGTTATCTCATTGAGTTGGGTTCATTTTTCTGCTGCCACTGTGGCTGTCATGGGTTCAGAGGCTGACAGATTAGGGTCTTGGTTGTGCTTTTTTGCATGGACATGTATGTATATATTCAATGCTGGGCAGTTTGTCTCAAAATTCATTTTCATTGTTGGCAACAGCTTCATGCAATATTTCAGAATTAGAGCCAGAATCAGAAATGCCTTTATTCGCCAAGTATCTCCAAAAATTCAAAGAATTTGACTTCAGTTTTTAGATTATATACTCTCTGTACAACATGACAAGTACTAATTAATACAGCTAAAACAGAGTGTAAATAAGTAAAATAAATAAAAAAAGAAACTTTGTACAAAAGTGTAAACATTTAAGTGAGGTAGTGCATTTTTTAAAAGATGTGCAATGGATAAAATGTACAAAAAAGAGCAGACAGGTTGAGGTAGAACATGAGGCATGGACATTGTACTGTTACAGGTTTAATTGTTCATCAGTGGGATGGTTTGGGGGGAGAAACTGTGGTGGACCAAAACCTACTTTGTATATCGTTAATGAGAAACACTCATGTTGATGCTCATTAGTGTGTCTGCCTCATAAATACCACACTGAATAAATCTGAAGACATGCATGGTATGATACTGATGTCAGATGTCTCTTAAACAGGTTTTTCCCTTTACCGCTTTTACAGATACTGGGGCAAACACAGATATCTTTTGCCACATGATGCCATTCTACAGCTATGACGTGCCTCACACCTGCGGGCCTGATCCAAAGATCTGCTGCCAGTTTGACTTCAAACGGTTACCAGGTGGCCGGATAAACTGCCCATGGAAAGTACCCCCGAAAACAGTGGTGGAGGCCAATGTAGCAGAGAGGTGAGGAGTCTTTGTGGTTACTGTGAGTCTACTTTTCTTTGAAAAAACGGAACTAGACAAATGGTTTCAGTTGAGGTTTGCACTGATTTGTTTCAGAAAAAGGATCCTTTTACCTTATTTGTGCCCCTGAGAATGCTGCAGTTTATGTATCCACCCATAAGCCATTTTTCCTATTAAATATTGTAGGGTATAACCAAATTCTACACAAATATTCTTCATATCAATACAGCAACATTAAATATCCAGTATCAGACACTTATTACACATTACACAGTTTACAGTGATGATGTCTATGCTAAACATCTTACGTTTTGAGTAGTATTGGAAAAACGACTACACAGCAGACATTTGTAACCTTTATCTTCTCCGGTCCATTACAAATAAACTAAACTTGACATTGTGCCAATGCTAACAGCCAGAATGGGCGGATGAATAAAGGGAAGGAGACACACAGTTCAGAGAGTCTCACTGTCACATTAACTAGCTTTTAGGGCACCTAAAGAACTTTACAGAGGACATATTTTACCCGCTAATGGAAAATGTCCCATGGGCTAATTTGATCCGCCTCCTTCCAAGGTCACAGTGCTTTCCTAGAAAACGGGCGTGTGAAAAGCAGGGCGGGTTGTGTGCCAAGAAACATTTATTTTTTCTTTTTTTTTTTTTTCCTCTCCTCTCCTTCCTTTTCTCAAACAGGGCACACCTGCTCTTGGATCAGTACCGTAAAAAGTCCAAACTGTACCGCAGCAAGGTGCTTCTCGTCCCCCTGGGAGACGACTTCCGCTATGACAAAGCCCTGGAATGGGATCAGCAATACGTCAACTACCAGAAACTGTTTGACTACATGAATTCTCACCCGGAGATGCATGTACAGGTAAAGAAATATTTTGTAAACTGTCAAGAAATAGTGCTCTAAATATATAGATATTTGATCTCTTTCATTTGGTTTATGCACGTCAGCAAGTGGAGTACCAAGTGTATCCGTATGGCACTTTTCTTGTGATAATGAATCACAGAGTGGTATTTTAACTTGCTGACAGAACAAAGAATCTGACATGACTCAATGTTTTGCTCGTGAGATGGCCTGTCAGATGAGAGGCGCTTGAATAATAATAATGAAAGGCTTTTGTTTTTCTGTGCTCAGCTGTGTTTGAGTAAGCTCTTTTTTCAGCATCATGTCATCTGTCTCTGGTTGCTTTTGCAGGCTCAGTTTGGGACTCTCACAGACTACTTCAATGCTGTTTATAAAGCACATAGCGTGGCCCAGGGATCCAGACCTCCAGAGTTCCCAGTGCTCAGTGGAGATTTCTTTGCCTATGCAGATCGTGAAGACCACTACTGGACGGGCTATTTCACCTCGAGGCCTTTTTACAAAAGCCTGGACCGTGTGATAGAATCTCACCTGAGGTGGGTCAGATTCACTTACATATCACTGCTGCTAACCGAAACCCACCACCTGCTGTGTGTTAATAATACTCTACTGTTAACATTAGCTACAGCCACAGCCTCATTTGTGCTGTTCTTGAGCTTCACTAAACGGGGCTTGTTTCTATTTGTTGTAGGTGTATGTATGAGATACAAAGAAAAAGCACCTTCAACATCAAGTATATCAATTAAATAATAATGATAAAATGTATTTGTATTGTACTTTAACAATGTTACACACTGCTTTCCGGAGATTCATCATTACCTTCACACAAAATTGAGGCACAAGCAATTCAAAGAATAAAAGAGTGAAAATAAATGGTTTATAGAGTGAGAATAAATGACAATAACATCGTTAAGTGAGAACAAAAGCAAAGCTGTAAAAGAATGCTTGGAGGAGGGGATTTAAAAGGCTATGGCAAGATAATCTGTCTAAAGTCAGTAGCAAATTATTCCACAGCCTTGGAGTTGTGACTGCTATGAAAGGCTCTGTCCAAAGAAAAACAGGATTGGCATCTGAGGTCACCTCTGATCTAATGCACACACCAGACGATACAGAAATCTGGGTCCATATGATGGCGAAGGCTGTTGAATATTTATGGAAACTGTGGCATAATTTTTTTTTTTTTTTTACACTTTATTTTTTTATACATATTTACAGCATGGGTGTTTTTAGCTCATTTTTGGGGGTGCTGAAGCACCCCTAAAATATTTTAAGGTTGCTGATTTTTATTTTTTACATTATGTCTATTTTTTAGGATGCAATAAAAAGTCAAAGCCACATACAGTACATGGTTGAAACGTAATATTTTAACAACAAAAGCGGGTTCAGAAAATGAATGAATGAATGAATGAACAAAAATACAGCACCCCCTTGGCTCAAAAATAGTTTGATCCATCCCGTCCCTCCCCCTTTTTCCAACTTGGACTCGCTGTTAGCACTCCACCTGCACAGAGAGAATGTTACCTTGCAGAGCTGCTGATACAGCAGTGGTGAAAGGATCTGCTTAAACCAGGATATGTGGCACATTTCTTTAATTCTACCACTCAATACCAAACACATTATTATCATCGCCAGTCCCTAGCTGCAATGAAATGTAGATCACCGTTTATGTTGTTAGGTAGGAGTTAGCTTTTTCTAGCTAGAAAACATTCCACATGGTTCAGTCAACCTCTGTCCTCTTTAAATAAGCTGTATGCACAGCCCCACTACTTCTTAAACTTCAGACAGCATCTTTATTTCCTGGTCTGTCTGTCTGTCTCTCTCTCTCTCTCTCTCTCAGCTCCTTTATTTCCTGTCTTTCATTATCATTTCATCATCATCTTTTCATGTTCATCAGATATGACCCATTTGGATGTTCAGAGGCTCTATAATTACCATGGAAACATTGGAAACAATACTTCTACAACACTGATTCACCAGTAAAACCCATGGAGTTGGATCAATGTCAGTGGACGGACACACTGGGTTTATGTTCAGTTAATGATAGGATTTGCTGAAAAAGGCACTTTTTCTTCAGTTTTCTCCATTTTTGATCAAATAATCCTCAAGTTTACTCTAAACTTATGAACATCTACTTGATTAGTAAATTAAATGTTGGAAAATACCTGATTTTTACTGAACCCCCCCACACACAGAAAATACTGAAGATAATGATACAATAAATGGCAGTAAACCTCTTATGGACAGTTAAATATAGAGAAAAATTTATTTGGGAAGTGTCACAAATATCATACTGGGTCCTTATGGGTTAAATAAAAATGTTTAAATAAGTATACATAAGTATCAGATTATACAAATTCAAGGATTTCTTGGATTGACATAGATCCCATTTTACCCAATTAATATATATATTTTTTAACATTTGTCAGCAGTGAATTTTAATGAGAAGATCAGCCTTTCCATGTCATAAATTTCATTCACAACATGTGTCCAGTCCAAAAGTGTTGAGGGATCTTCGAAAACAGATGCATATTTGCTACTTCTGTGCAGTGTTTTCTAACATCTGTGGGAAACTGTGAGGAATGTAAATGTACAACAACCTGTACATCAACGGCAGAAAGTTGAAACTAGTAACAGCTTGAGGTTACTGTTTTTCATCTCATGTCTGAAAAGGCTGATAGTTTTTTTTTGTTGTTTTTGCTTTAGGGGAGCAGAAATTCTTTACAGCTTGGCGGTTGCAAATGCTCGACATGCAGGTATGGAAGGACGCTACCCCGTCTCAGATTATGCCCTCCTTGTCGATGCAAGGCGGTCGGTGGGTCTCTTTCAGCATCACGACGCCATCACCGGCACGGCGAAGGAAAATGTTGTCATCGACTACGGCACCAAGTGAGTGTCTGGGCTGAAATGACAGGCCTGTGATTGTGACTCTGTATCTCCTTTTTATTCCTCTGTCACAGCTCGATACTTTGCTGTTCGATACTTAGAAGTAAAATAACAAGCCTGATGCGACTGCTGCAGTGAGCAATTGATCCTTCCTCCCCCCTCCTAGATTACTGCGCTCCCTCATCGGCCTGAAGAGAGTAATCATCAATGCCGCTCATTTCCTGGTGATGAAGAACAAAGAGTTTTATCGCTTCTACCAGACTGAGCCTTTCCTGGAGACCGTAAGTGAAAACATGGACGGACCTTCTGGCACTGCATTAGAAAAACCTGGATTGAAAACCACGCCCGGGGTTTCAAGTATTCAGGATCCCTTGTGTTTTGTGCTTTCTTGTCTAGGATGACAGGCGTGCGACTCAAGATTCTCTGCCCCAGCGCACTTTAATCGAGCTGGACCCAGCAGGACCAAGGTATTATTATCCCAGCGTTTCATCTCGACTTCTTCCTCCTCCTCAGTCTCTCCTCTGCCATCCGTAAGTTTTTTGATTGCTTGTGCTTTGTTCTCGCTCCAGGTATGTGGTTCTGTTCAATCCCGTCGAGCAGGAGCGGCTGTGTGCAGTTACCGTGTTGGTCAACACCGTCAGGGTGCGGATACTCACCGAGGACGGACAGACCGTGCCCGTGCAACTCAGCGCGCAGTGGAGCTCTGCAAGTCAAATGAGCGCAGAGGTGTTTGAGGTAAGGAAAGAGTGCTCATCAGACTAAAGTGGGGTACACA
Organism: Fowleria isostigma; assembly: GCA_029814645.1. NCBI lineage: Eukaryota > Metazoa > Chordata > Actinopteri > Kurtiformes > Apogonidae > Fowleria > Fowleria isostigma. Next base: position 10,241,579 of record JAPTGZ010000023.1, on the reverse strand, counting down.
CCTGAGGATTTTCTAAGTCTAAAGAGCTTTTTTATCTGTTCCACACCCCCCCACATGAAGGTAAAAAATAAAAAATCAGGCATTAGAGTTGCACAATATACTGTTTGAGCATCGTCATCACAGTGTACATGTACGTAATAGTCATATCGCCGGTCCTGCAATGAAGGCGGCAGATGAATACACATGTTCGCATCTAATTTCAAGGGTACCTGACACACACTACACACAGCGATTTACCAATCACAATCGTTCTTAATCAGTTTGCTGAAGCAGACCACGCCCCTGCACATGGAGTGAGTTGCTGGTAACAACATTGAAAAATGAGCAAAACATGAGAAATTCTTCAAAAACCAAGACTTGGTGCCACAAAAGAAAAGCAACAGCAGTTATATCTGGAATCATTTTGGCTACAAGAAGGTTGATATTGAAACGTGTTCTGTGTCGACAGTACCTTGCACCTGCTGCCACAACGAAAGGTAACGCGACTAATTTTTTTGACCATTTACATTGGCACCACACAGCTATTATATCCTCCTGAGTATTTTTTCATATCGCAATATATATGTTGCAGGATTGAAAAAAAAATTTAAAAAAATCGCAATGTCAGATTTTTCCAATATCGTGCAGCCCAATCAGGCTTTGAACTGTTTTGATCATTAAATGTGTGGTGTGCTCCAATAATCTCGACACGTAATGACTTCTGTCCCGCCACTGATCTAGAATGTAGTCCTCCAAGGCACAAATCACACGAGACCTCATGCATGATGAAACGTGATCTAACAAAAACAAAGAAGAAGAAAACTGGAAAACACGGGGGGGTGGGGGGTGCGTTCTGTAACTGGCGAAAACGAAAATGAAACGGTATACCGTGAATGTCTGACTCCCAGCTTCTGTGCCTCTGATGGACACCGGAGTTTACATGAAATGTTCACAACTTCTAACTAGAGGTGTGAAAAAATATCGATACGGCAATGTATCGCAATACTTTGACCTCCAATATAATAGTGATATTTCAACCCTTAAAATAGACTATTTTTTTTTTTTTTGAAAAACAAAAATAATAATTTCTTTGCAACATTAGTTTGATTTACAGTAGTGTAAGTGACAAACTTGATGCATTTTATGTTTAATGCACTTCAAGAGATGCACTTTATGTTAAGTGTATGTATTGTATGTAACACTGCATTTGACTCATTATTTCA
>JAPTGZ010000023.1:10171360-10184079 GCA_029814645.1 Fowleria isostigma | reverse complement strand
ATAGCGGACGAGACTCAGGGGGCGTAACCACGAAACTGCGTAAGTCGCGGCCGGCGTAACCCGAGGACCGCCTGTATGTAGTTTTGGTGAATGGTGGATGTTTGGGTCTTTTTTTTTGGTTAAAATAGGTTAATTATAGAGAAAATTTCATTTGGAAACTGACACAAAAGTAGTGCTGGGTCTTTTTGGGATAAGCAGATAAGTGTGTTTCTTTTTGTTTCTATTTTTTTAAAATCATTATTATTATTTTGTTTTGTTTATCTGAATATGACATGGAATACCTAATTCGAACATGTCTCTTTTGGTTAAAATGTACAAAACTCCAATAAAATGTGAGTATAAAAAAAAAAAGACACACACACACACATTTCTAACTGATGTTGATAATCTGTGTTTTTACTTGAATCAAAACTGCAATCAGAACAACATCCCAGAACAATCACAATATGACTTGTTCATCAAATTGTGAAGCTTTGGTTGGAGTCGAACAACATCACAGTCCTGATTGCATTTATTATCACCTTTTTTTTTTTTTTAAAGTTTCCAATTGTCTAAACTTTGAGTGTAACTTACTGAGTTTCTTTTACTCTACACTAACTCATCTAGTACGGTAAATATTAATACTACAGTCCTGGATAAAAGGTTTGTTGCATGTCCCCATCATATTTATAACAGCTAATGACTTGATGCTAATTGACCAATTGGAGTTATTAATAATGCATAATGATGGTAAACATCTGCACTTTATTTATATTGTACCGAAATAAAATGTTAAATATTTCATCAATACTTATTGCTTGATAATGATGAACAAATCAATTTCTAGCCAGACAAAGATTTTGTCACTAATTATAATCAAATCATAATCAAAAAATTTAACCTTTTGTAAAGTTATATACAAAAACAAATAAAAATTTAGTCTTTTACTGCATTATGGTCTAAAAAATTTCATTTCATATTTTGGCCTGAGACTGTTGGACCATGAGTCTGTCCTCTGGAGTCGTCGTCTGTGGGTTCAGTTAGACCTGGGTTTGTCATGAACATCACCAGTCTCTTGTCGTTCTTATGAATCCTCTCCACTTGCCACTTAGATCCTGAAGATATCTGACACTTCAGCAGGAGACCTGGACTTCAGTTTGTAATTAATATTTAATATGATTAACATGATTAACATTATGATTAACAATTTGGTCTGTGGGCTGATCTTGGACATGTTATCAGGAGAGTTGTTGACCTTGAACTGGTGTCTTGTGTCAGATTTATGTTTTTATAGTTGGACATTACCCATATTTGGTCACCAAGCCCTTTACTGGTTTTATCTTTGTTTATTGTTTCCTACAAACTGCAGTTATCTAATTGCAACAAGACTTTTTGTCCAGGCAAAAACTTGGATCTTTAACAAGCTGTAACTATTCAAATTATTTTTTGAATTTTCACTTTGCTCACATGTAAGAATCTCTAGTTCTTTGGAATTATTTAGATCTCATTGCTGATCTTTATAACATGATCAGGAGTTGAGATATTAGATATTTTCAGTATTGTGTACTTATGCTACAAGGCTTTTGTCTAGGACTGTAAGCTGAAACATATTTTTGTAAAATTTGTCTCTCTTCTATTATCATTTGTCGACTTGTTTGAGTGAATGATTCTTCTACATTGTATGAAAGCGAATAAAAGTTTTATGTAGGTATCTTTGAGCAGAGTAAAAAAAAAATAAAAAATTAACAATTCCCTTTCTGTTAAACACAGCCACGTTGGTAAGACGCTCCTTTCTCAATTTCTGAGAGAAAATATTGGAAATCTCTACTGTGGTTGCACAGGCTCCAGGATTGCAAGATCTTCAAATAACAATGACTGATGTGAGACTAGGGAACAAATACAAAGACCTGTCTAAAACTAACTTTACTTTGGCGGTCAGAGGCCACAGGCCATCCAAATTAGAAATGAGACGTTATCAATGCACATGAATAATTCACTCAGTCTCTCATTAATACCTTACAACCGTCTTGAACAGGAGGATTCCCTACTGAGTACTGCCTGGATATCAAAAACGCCAACCCTTCACCACTGAACACTGACCAATTCCCCCAAACAACTAAAGAACAGATTCTTCAAAAGACAAGGAAAAGTCTGAAGTGAAAGTTCTGCGGCTTTGTATCATTTGAGGCAAAAAGGTAATCATTCGTTAAATTTGCTCAATAGATTTCTGGCGTGACAGTGGATGTGATCAGGCTGCAAATGGATGGAACTGAATGAGCATTTGGCATTTAACACAGGTCATTAAGATCGTCTCCTGATTACAGTGCAGATATCTGATTACGAGGTGCACAGTTTCACACCCTTTTCTGGGACGTGCTGTGTGAATGTTATCGGAACGAAGCTAATTACATCCACAGTATTGTTTTGGAAGAGCCAAAAATGACTTCCTCTTTGATCTCCCCACCTCCCCGATGATGAGGCAAAGGACAAAGTCGTTTCACAGGGTCAGAGCGCCGCTGTGCCTCCGGCTGGGATCCTGATTAGACTCTGAGTAGAGCCGTGATGTATTACCCACCTGCTAATTCTCAGATTTGTTCACTCTTAACAAATTTACGCCAAGGACTGACTTTTTTGTTTTCTGTCTGATTCATTTTCCTTCCCTTTTTCTTCTGCAGAAGTCTTTGTTTACTGTTTCAAAGAACAAGAAGGAAAGTGAAATAAACCCAGGTTGCAATAAAATGTAACTTCCTGACAAATCATATATTACATGACCCGAGCTGTCAGCAACTACAAGCATTAAAGTGATTTTCAAACAAGCAATCAACTCTCCTGACAGGACTTATTTTTCACTGACAGATATGCCCTTACACAGTGACCGTGGCACAACATATGGTGAGGTATAATACATCAGAAAAGCAATTAAAAGCATATCATTGGTATCAAGAGGTTAAAGTACTTTCTATTAGTGCTAACTAGCTTATTTCATTTTTTATTAATGGCAGCAGCCAATAGTGACGTGATGACTCCCAACAGAACGATTAAATGCACTCGGGGGTTAAACTGGGATCAGTTGTACAAGACCACTTCTTAGCAGCAATCGCAAGGGGACAGTAACACAGCAGTTTATGCTCCAAGTATATTTCCAACTAATGCAATGATCTTAAACGCATGAGAGAATCATTGGAATATACAAATCAGCTCATCTATTTGTCTATTAAATAACCATCACATATATGAAAAAGCTTGAGGCATGAGGCGCAGGCTTAGTTAATTAGATTGTGCTTATGCTGATCTCTTTGCATCAGGAAGTCTCTGTCTGCTAGTAAAGTGGTGAGAGGATATTTAAGTAAGTTTCTATTGTTTAATCAAAGTATTAAAGGCCACAGACCTGCCCACTTATTACATTTTAGCTCACCACTGTGCCACTGACAACTGACTGACTGCTTCTACAAACTCGTCTACACATATCAATCATGTTTTTATGTGCTGAAGTGCGTGGTGTGGGTGGTGAATAGTGACTGTCACTCACCCCCTCCTCTCAGCCCTCCTGTTGGTGACTGGCATGTAAACAATACTTTTTTTTTTTTCCCCTGGGAAGAAAAGTATGAGTGAGATGATTTTATGTGCCGGTATATGCCAAAGTGGTAATACTGTTTAATGATCAGATATGTGCTACGGACAGATCCTGCACCATTTAACCTGCTGCATATATATTTTACTGCTCCTTAACATAAAAGATAAAGCACAGATTTGAAGACATGGAGGACACAAAGTACCACTGTGTCATTTAACAGAGGTCAATGCTTCACTGTTTTAATGCTTTTGCGGGTTCGATTTAATGAGCTGCATTTTTTAGAAAGGCCATAAAATAAATGATAAATACAAGATTAGGTTTGCACTTGGGTTTACCCTGAATTTTGTCACATTCAAAAGCAATTTATGAGTCACATTTCCTTTTGGAGTACTTTCTTGCTTCGGAACACTGGACTCTACAAACCCAATTTTAAATGGGGGCACGTTCTTCAGTTCACTTTAACACACACAGGCCAGAGAGCCTGCAACCATGCACACTGGGCAGAAACAGAGAGTCAGCACTGTGACCAGCCAGATGGCTTGGCTAAAAATATTACATGCTTGCACTGTGCAGACATTTTCTGTTGAATTACACCGGAAATAGAACTTTAAGTGTGAATTGTCAGCAGCTTGTGTTCATGTGGTTCTTACTGATTCCCACAGGATAATTTGTCCTCTGCATTTAACCCAACCTCAGTATTAGGAGGAGCCAGTGGAGAATTAACCTAAAATACATGTTTTTAATCAACTGGGACTGTGGTGTACCTGGAGAAAACATGCACAAACGTGAGTACATCATGCAGTTTCCACACAGAAAAGCCCTGCAGTGCAAACCACTAAGCCACTGCAACACCATGTGTTTAAACTTTAAATATAAGGACCAAGTACAATGTCAGACTACAGCTGGGAAACAATCTTCCTCTGTCTTGACAACCTGCATTTTAACTTGAAACACTGATGTGTGTTATTTTTAACATTTCATGAGCTACATTTTTTTGTTTTAATGAGACATGTCATAAAACCTGATAATATGACATGAGGTCTGAAAAGCATTCAACTGCAAATATCTCCAGATGCATTGTTTCCTCCACAGTATTGTAAAAGGCCTTCATGCTCTAGACAGCACATATCTTTAAGCCAAGGAGCTGGGGCCACAGATGTGATGCCAGTCAGGGGATTCAATCTGGATAGGCAGACTGAACTGTGAGCCAAAGGCCTGGGAAGACATTTAGAGAGAGGCCATAAGCATCAAGATGCAGCTGCTTTGAATACTATCTGCATGTGCACATGCATGCCTGTGTGTGAGTGAGTGATTGGCCTGGATGGAATTCGGCTAAAACAGCCAGACAGCTTAATATATATCCAGGGAGGCTTAGATGTGCCAAAGCAGACAAAAGACTTTATGACAAAGCCACAATTTTATGAGTCAAATGTCCATGAAATTAATCTATTTGACTTTACTGAATGCCTCCATTCTTCAACCTTTTACAAAAGATGGGAAAGAGTGACAGACACTTGATGACACAGTGAGGTCAGGCATGAGTGAGCTTTAAAACAGTAAAAAATTAAAGCTTTATATGCAAGACATGGGAAAACATCACAACAGCGTTAGGCTCCTCTCTGAGAGAAAACAGTCACAGTAAATAAATCATTAGTATGCAAGCTTTGAGACAGTGAATGCTACAAGCTTCGACCAAAAAGAATAGTTATCTAAAAAAGACCCAATGAAGCTCAAGTACAGCTTTGATAAAAGGCTGTTGAACTACAGACGCACTATTCACACAGTCAATGTGACCCCTCTTTATCTTATCAGAAGGAGCAAAGGACAGGATGAGGTAATGCATTTATCTCTTTTTCTCAGGACCTCAGCTTCATATTTGGTCAAGACATTGTCTTGGCATTTTCTGGGTGATATAAACAATAGATCTAACAAATATGCATCTGAACTTGAAATAGTGAAACCACAGAATATAGTCATTGATTTTTGTCTTTTGATTTGTAAGGCACCTTGGATGTAGCATAAACATCGTGGCGAAGCTGTAAAGTACAATATTAAACTGAAATAGAGCAAGAAAAGCACAGCATTTGTCCACATACACAAAGCCATTTTTCATACAGAAATAGATGATATATGTGCTAGGACTTTTGTTTATAGCTACATCAGACCACACATACTCATGCTGCATTGTTTGCACTATATAGAGTACATATGAATCTGTTTAAATATGCATTAGTGTGTAACTGATGTGTAACCCATTGCTTGGCTAAACAGTGGGATCTGTCTCTTGACATTGCTTTGTTGGGTTCTATCTGTTTTTAGAAGGACTGAATAGGGTCCGTTATTTGGAGCTGCCAAAAGGATTAGGCTATTTTCTGCTCGGCTCAGCTGTGGCCTGAGGCAGGTCTGTTCAAATGGTTACACTGGTTTGTGAAGTGGAGATCTCTTTATTGTGTGGCCTACCATAGACATGCTGCTGCCATTCTTGCAGAGAAGACGATCAGTTTGTTTAAAATTCCAGATTGTGGTGTTTCTGCTTTGAGAACCGCATTCATTTTAGATTAGGCACTCTGAAGTATTTCAATCAAACACACTATCTCCAAAATGTTAGACTCTAACATCGCACTGCTCCACCCCTCCATCAAGTTTCAAGAAAATCAGTGCAGAAGCTTTGAGTAATCCCACTGATAAACAGACAAACACACAGCAAAGCACCCATGACATGGGTAAAAATCCACCATCATACAGTCTTCATCCTATGAAACTTGAATGCACAAATGTGGGTGGTCTGTGCCCCTCTATGAATAGAATATTTAATACTCTGCTGAATGCAGCACTTGCAGCAAAGAGGAAATAAACTTTTTTAATGGGGCTGTTGTGCCTCAAATGACCATTCCCCAATGATAAGGTATCTGAAAAAGACATAAATGAAAACAATGAGATGGTCCACAGTAGCTCAGAGGGAGTTAGTGAAAACAATTTACTCAGTGTGCCAAACAATAAAAAATGTTACACTGATTTCAATTGTTCCAAAAGCAATGAAAGTAACTTAATGGGGAGGAAAGAAAACGCTGCTTACTGTCATGAGGCATGTCTAAGCTGAACACGGGGTTGACATAGCTGCATTAACATCCTATCAACTCTACCTAGCCGAGTGAGAAGGGTGATACTGAGTCCCTCCAGGTGATCAGTAATATTTTGTAAAATTGGCTCCGACTCAGGACCACCACCTTCAATTGCCATGGGGGTGAACCTTGCTGAAAGAGTCAAAACACCAGCTTTCACTCGCAGTGTCCTTTTCTTTGTCAAAACCAATAATAGTAAGAAAAACAGCAGAAAGGGGTGCAGGAGTGAGGTTCCTGCCAACACCACCTCTCTGCCTTGCCATCTGGAAAATAAACAAACTGTCCCCTCCAGAATATAAACAAGTCAAGGGGAGGCAGAATTACATAATACAGGTTTGACAAAAGGTTCCAAGCTTTGTAAGCAATAATTGATAAGCTCAATGTAAACAGAGAAAGTCCTTTATCTGCAGCATGTGGGGGCCAGAGTAAATAGTTCTGTGTGCACATTTCCCCACCCTCACTCTGTTTTTATTGTTCTCTCTCCATTCCCACTGCCAAAAGCCCATTAAGAGACTGAGAAAACTTTAGTTAAACTGTCTGGTGTTGGACTCAAAGATGACAAATGGAGTCTTACAATAATGCTTACACAACTTTCTCTGATACTAAAGTATGTTGACGCTTCATTAAAGCAGATTTTATATGTTTATTGGTTGGATGGAATGTAAGTTGGTTGCATTTGTTATGTCTTTCATATTCATATTCAATTCATAGGTGGCCATTTGACAGCTCTGATGAAGGCTGGAGGACCAGCCGAAACCGTCAGCGGGTAAAGAAACATCTCTACTTCTAATTCACTTGTCTGACAAAAAGACAACCACCTATGTATGGATGGAATGTACTACTTATGTTGTTGTTTTCCATTTCAGCTGCTCCCTTTTGAGGTCACCACAGTGAATATTCACATGATGATTTAGCACCTATTTTTATGTCAAGTTGCCCTTCCTGACAACTGGGCTTGGGACCGGCCGGAATCGACCCAGGCCTCCCGTGCGGCAGGCAAGAACTACTACTTATAATTGTGAAAAAAAAAATGTCTGCTATTCAGACAGGCAAATACCACACTGAAAGTTTGTCTCCTTCAAAACTTCTGTTTGCTCAACCTTTGAGAAATAATAATTTTTTTAATGTCAGAAACATACTTGACATGAGAGCAAGCGGTTGCTAGAGGAATACTGATTCTATTTGACGCTGTCATCTGAAGTGTGTCACCAGTAAAGTCAAAGCAGTGCAGGAGGAACCTGCTGTGTAAAACACTGTAACAGAGGAGCTAAAGCAGACAACACAGGAGGAAGCTGTCTATTTTGATTTCTTCTCTCCTTCAATCTGATTTGTCCTGTATCGCTCCCTTGACAGCACATGTTTATCACCTCTGCCCAGCTGCAGACAATGCATGGTTATACAGAACGTAAGACTGGGAGGGATTTACAAAGTGCTTTCACTTGCATCTTTATACCTAAAAAAAAAAAATTCTTTGTTTAACTTTTTTTTTTTTTCCCACATTTATGTACAAGAATAAACATACTAGCACAGATCCCCAATGACAAAACTAGAAGCCTGAGAAAGCCTGAGATCAATTCAATATTATTCAACCTGCTAATAGACTACACTTCAGTTGAACAAATGGCTGCCTCACTGAATAAAAAAAGTAATTATTTCAACAAAACCTGGTCTGCATTCACAAACTAACTCACTATTGCTTCACCTTGACTTGCATTCCATAACTTGTTTTCCCTATTTCTGACCCCTTTGTTGTAACTACTCCATTTTCAGTAAGTCATTATACACACACACACACACACACACACACACACACACACACACACACACACACACACACACACACACACACACACACCAACTGTGCCTTTCATTTAGATTGCAACAGTGTTTTTGGGGATTGAAAACACAAAAAAAGTGAAATGAAGTGGAAATCTTAAAACGCTCCGCCCTCATGTCACCGTCTAAAGTCTAAACACAAAACTACATTTTCTCGTCGTGTAGAGTTTACATAACAGGCACCAGTAGTTTTGTGGTTGTGGTTGTTTCCCAATATCAAGAGCACAGAGTACAGTCCTGTGAACTCGGTGAGTACGGTCTTGGTGAGAACGGTCCCAGAGAACGGCTGTACTTGTGAACTTTAACCCTGTCTCTGCTGTATTTGTTACCTACTCCATAACGTATTTCCTTCAAATTACCACAATGTCACTGGATTTGATATCAATAATTTGTGCTAGAATTTACACATCGTTTTATATATTTTTCAAAAGTGTAATACATTTTGTTGGTTCGGGTGGGTAGAGCCCGTCTGACCTCAGATCCGGTTCTGAGTAAGGCTCTCCATCAGCCCCCAGTTACAGGTCTACTGCCCCTTTTCCACTACATTATAACAGCTTGGCCCAGCTCGGCTCTACTTGTTTGCTACAGGGCCGTTGGTTTTCCACTACACAATTCTTATCAGTTCAGTGTGACTACGATGGGCGTGGTTATCGGAGTCAAAACTCAAAACATAAGTTTGGGTACAATAAACAGTAACAACAATGGATGACATGGAGGTTCTGCTGTACTTGTTGCTCAGACTGTAGCTTTTTGTCACAGAAAAGGTGAAACGAGAAAGCCAGAAACGGTACAAGTGGAGACACAAAACTTGTCCGAAAAGCAAAGTGAAAGTTATGAAAGCCGATACGGAAGCATTTGATGGAAAGCTTATGCCTTATATACAACAGATGTGGCCTTGAACAGAGCTGTCTATGTGGGCCGAGCCTCCAGTAGTGGGGGCAGACAGGGCTGGGATGGCCAGAGAGTCGGCTAGTGACGAAGGGTCGCTGGGTCGATTCCCTGGACTGGCGGAAAGTTGTTGGATGATGTGCGCTTGAGCAAGGCACCTAACCCCTCCATTTGCTCCAAGCATGCAGTGTGTGTGATGCATGATGGGTTAAAAGCAGAGGACAAGTTTTAGTGTGTGGTTCATGTTCAGATGTGGCAAAGTACTGACAAAGATTGTATTGTATTGTATTGTATTGTATTCTAAAATGATGTAGAATGATAGGGGCTGAAGATCTTCTCTGTTATTACACTTGTTGGCGTTTGGTGACTGCATTACGCCTTGTCCAGGTGTGATGACTCCCTCTGACCAATCAGTGGCCGGTTCTGAAATCTCAGTACTGACTCAGCCCAGTTAGAACTGCAGCAGAGGTGGTACAAAAAAAAAAAAAAAAGCACTTGTACCAGTTACAACCCCCAGTGGAAAAGCGCAAAAACCGTGCTGAGCCGAGTTGAGTTGTGCTGGAAAGGTGCAGTGGAAAAGGAGCGTAACTGTCTCTCTCTCTCTCTAATGTCAGTCAGTACCACAGGGCATACAGCTGCAGGCACTACTGACCTGACATGCATTGGTAAATAGGAAATGTCACATTTTTGCGTGTCCGTCTGCATGTAGATTTTCCCCCCAAAATGCATGCCTAAACACGCAATTAAAGTGAGATTTGCATTTTCTGTTCAGATATTTATCATCCAAACATAGCCTTATACGCAAAATTGTCATCCCCCGTCCCCACCCCATTTATATTAATGATTTACACAGTATAAAACAACCGCAATACACACTTACACCTCCGAACATGAATGCACATGCAAGTATAATTCAGTTATGCAGCTTGGTATTTGTGTAATTTTTTTGTTTTAATTTTTTCTCTTTTCTCTCTGTTTTGTCTTGTTTGAAGTTGTTGCATTCTCATACTTAAATCAGATATGTTTGAGGTTCAAGAAGCTGCCTCTCTGTCTTTATCTGACCAAAGACACTGTGCCCTCATGAAGTTTTCAACCATATTTCCATTTTCCTCTTTTTCTGGGGTTGCAGCTGTAATTTTAATTGGATTAGGATTTCTTTACTGTTGCTGAACTAAATGAAATACTCCACAGAGGCACAAGAATGTTTTTAAATAAACAGCTGGTGGTGAAGTTTGAGAAACATATACCTGCAGAGTCAGGAAACTCACAGCCTGATTAACTCTAAATCTGTCAAATCAGCAAGAAAGTCTTTATGAAGAATAGTGATCTATTAAGTAGAAGTGCATTGAGAAATAGAGCAGCAGCATGTTGCATTCATCTCCTTACAGATACCTTACCTATGCATATCTCTGTAATTCACACAGACACACAACACATTAACTCACTAAAGTGGCTATTGATAACATCAACTATAATTCTAAAGGAAAATTAATTCAATCCCTTGCTAAGCATTCCTTGATCTTTAATTACAGCTACTGTTTCCATTGCTGTTTTTAAACACCAAAAGCGTTTTAAACATTTATAGAAAATATATAATATCCTGTTGAGGCCAAGTACTACTTTCCTCTTAAAGAACTACGGTGTTTTCCTCGGTTATCTAAATGCAGGGACTGCCTACCCAACTTTGACCACTGTTTAGACGGTTACTTGTATTATACTAGTATTGTAATCTGAATACTTGGATTACCTTTCACATTTTCTTGAACTTTAATACTATATGAATGTGTTAAACCCCTGTGTTTCCTCTGTTGTAAACAGAATGATTGTTGTGTGTTCTGTTTTAGAGCTGAGATCTACTGTAAGCCCCATAAACACATCTGAACATGTGATGTACTGGTACAACCCAAAGGAACTTATTGGGGTTTTGTCTGGTTGTAGAAAAAAAGTCCCTCTATTCAAATATTCCATCTGTATTCATCTTGTGCTCCATGATAATATGTGGTTCTCCTCCCTTATCTCTCTTTAAGGTGAAGTACTGCTTGTATTTACAAAGGTACGTATTCTTCTTGCCCTGGCTCTACCAGCTCTGGCCCCGCCTACGCCTACTCTGACTCCGCCTCATTATCTTGACCTGGACTTGACGGACTGACCCATCCCACAAGTTGCACTCAGCGCTAATCATCAGAATATTTGTGTCACATATTTTATCAAAGGATTTTAGGAAAAGTATGGGAAACTGGATTTGTGAAATGATAGAAAATAACAGAAAGTAATCCACTGATTTTTAAAAAAGTATTTTTGAAAAAGTAACTGTATTCTAATTACCATATAGTAATGCTGTAACTCTAATGAATTATAGTTACTAATCTAGATTTGTAATCCCATTACATGTAATCCGTTACGCCCCAACACTGACTTTGCCTAATGTCATCAGAAATTTAGATGTAAAGGAACCTACAGGCATGTGTTGTCCTCAGGAACTGGTGTCGAAGCTTTCACCACGTTCCCATCCAGTGCACTGCAGTTCTGCTGAAGGTGCACTTTTATGGTTGGTGAAACAAACAGCCATTTACCATTAAGGACAATGAAATCTGAGAGGGTGAAAGGCGCCTCCAAATACTTGTCGTGGCATTTTCAATGCCATCACCCTGATTAGCCACCACCTCACTTGCGTCTTCGTCTAAGGTGTGAGTTTCAGTTAGTATTCTGGAGCTAATGTCGTAGATTTCAACTGAAGGACACACAAGGCTGTGGTGCATGCCAATCATTTTTTTTAATAAAGCCTGTCACTATGCAGTCTTATCAGGCTGGAATGTGCATCTCAATTAATAGACCCCCGTGACAAGGTCCCTTCAGGAGGTAATAGCACTCTACAGCAAAATAACAGGAGAGTTATTGGAAGAGAAAGAGCCTTTCATGGCTGAGGTAGAGGGTGTGGTAAGCAGGTTGATTTGTTATGTTTGGTTACATAAATAGGTATGTGGGGAGAGAAAAACACAGGTTGGATACTCTATATAAATATACTTGAAAGGGAAACTATTAGGGCTGTACGACATTGGAAAAAACTGACGTTGCAAGTTTTTTTAACCATGCAATATACGGTCAGGGAAAAAAATATTAGACCACCCTATGTTTTCTTCAATTTCTTGTTAAATTTAATGACTGGTACAATTATAGGTCATTTGTTTGGACTAATATAATGATAACAACAAAAATAGCTCATTAGAGTTGAATTTCAGAGCGGATATCTATCCATTTTCCATGGTTTTCTTGATAAAAACCAAAATCACATAAGTTCTTACATCAATATCTATGGCATT
>JAPTGZ010000023.1:10122379-10137281 GCA_029814645.1 Fowleria isostigma | reverse complement strand
TTTTGCTCTAAAACATAGACAAAAGTTTGGAGTTGTCATTATTTATAAATTATTATTTAATTATTTTGTTGGTGTGGCCCACTTCAGATCAAATTTGACTGAATGTGGCCCCTAAACTGAAATGAGTTTGAGACCCCTGATGTAGATTGTCAAAGTGTGACTTCATTGTAGATACTGTTGTGCTCATAGGTTTACATACCCTAACAGAATTAATGATTCTTTGGCCATTTCTCAGAGAATATAAATGATAATACAAACGCTATTTTTCCCCACTTGTGGGTAGTGGTTGGGTTGGGCTCTTCTTAAATCATACTGACAACAGAAACTATCCAATCCAGGGCGACTGTGGCGCAGGTGGTAGAGCGGGTCGTCCAATGATCGAAGGGTCGGTGGTTTGAATTCCGCCTCTAACTGTCCGCATGTCGAAGTGTCCTTGGGCAAGACACTGAACCATTATGTAATTGCCCCCAGTGAGTAGTGAGGTAGTACCTTGCATAGTGGCAGACCCCCCACTGGTGTATGAGTGTGTGCGTAAATGGGTGAATGTGAAGCTTGTATTGTAAAGCACTTTGAGTACCAACAATGTGTAGAAAAGCGCTATATAAATATAAACCATTTACCATTCATCCAAAAGACCCTGATCAAAAGTTTACCTACCCTAGTTCTTAATACTCTGTATTGGCCCCGCCCTTTTAACATCAATAACAGCTTCAAGTCTTTTGTGGTCATTGTGGATGAGGCACCTTTTCACTCAAATGGTAAAGCTGCCCATTCTTCTTGGCAAAACCCCTTCAGTTCCTTTAAGATTTTGAGTTTTCTTGCGTGAACTGCATGTTTGAGGCTAGGGATGCACCGATACACATTCTTTCACTTCTGATCCAATCCCAATACCTCAATTTGGATATCTGCCAATACCAATACTATTCCGATACTGGAGCTCTGTTTGCTTTAATATTATTATTATCATATTGTTAGTTTGATATGAGGTTGTAATAAACTCCTCTCTACAAAGAAGTATATGTACAGATGTATGCATGTACAGCCCAAAAGGCAACTTGAGGAAAGTAAAAAGTCAGAAAAACAGGCAATCCACTTAACAGGAAAAATCCTATCCTGAAAATGAATATGCAGCTGTAAAGGGTTTCAAATTCACTGTCAATATTTATTAAATCAAACAAAGATACACATAAAGGGTAAAATTGTCTAACACTACAGTGTTTCCTGTGGAATTGGGGAGGGGTGTGTGTATGTTGGTTCAGCCAGGATTGGGGGTGTGTGCACATGGTTTGATGCGGTTTTGGATCAGAAGGTTCCCGTCCGTACCGTGGTTCATGCCACACGTACCTAACAGTTGTGATCCAAAGTCAGTTAGCCACAGTGCTGCACTGCTTGCCAGCTAGCTGGCTGCAAACAGCGGTATGGATCTCCCCGAATGGAGGTGCATCCCATTACTCTGCATTTCATTGAAACACTCCTCCATTCAGGATATCCACTCCACATTTTGCAGCCAGTTAACAGAGCAGCCAGCAGGGATTCATGGAGTCATTTCAGCAGACAACATAAACATGGATCGGAAATCTCTGAAGATTGGATCGGAAAATTCAAATCTGTGAATTGCGTTGGTATCGGAACCCGATAGGGATACTGGATTGAATTGGCCTCATCCCTATTTGAAACCTCCCCACAGTGGCTCAATGATATTGAGGTCAGAAGACTGAGATGGACTCTCCAGAACCTTCATTTTTTCTGCTGTAGCCAGTGACAAGTGGATTTGGCCTTGTGTTTTGGGTCATTGTCATGTTGGAACACCCAAAACTGTCCCATGTGCATTCTGTCAGGGTATGTAAATTTATGGGCACAACTGTATCTTGAATAATTCTTTGCGGGGTGAAAAGAGCCAAAGCCTGGGCATTATTCAAAGCTTTTGCTGACGGTGTATGGTGACATAATCCTTCTGTTTCCTTGTGTGTCCCAGGTCTGGCTCACTCTACAACCATCTTCAAATGAAGTCTCAAATTAAATTGATGTTTACTCCAAAACATACAAAAAGCAGCAATTAGATTACTTCAATCAGGAAATTTAGACATGAAAATAATAATAATCCTAATCTGATCAAATGGTCAGAAATGAGTTTCAGTTTCAATACAAAGTGTTAGAACAGACAATTTTCAACATCAAAATGTGATGAGATCAGACATGCAGCTGTCTGATCAGGTGTAATTAATGCAGAATGGGAGCCCTACTCTTATCTTGTTTCATGTGCCGGCACAAATCTGTGCATACACACCCAAAATAGATATAGTAATTGATAACATTCAGGCTATTTCCTTTTTATTCTGTGTTTGATATGTTTATAGACCTTTTGTACTTTCCGCTGAAAAATGTGATAACATTGTAATCATAAGTTATCTAAACTCACCATTCACATCGCTGACACAAAGGATCAAAGATCATTTCACATAAAAATACATGATTTGCTCATCATAACATTTGATCTAAATATGAGAGAATAACAAGAGTGAATCACATTTGGCATATTGTTAGGACTTGAGCACAGCAAGATCAGGACATGAAAGAAGCAGCTGATCTTTAGGAGCAGCCACATACTGTAGCTGCAGAACTAGAGCGCTCAAACCTGCAGCTCTGTGTTTGTTTCTTGCGAGGCGCCCCAGAGACAATGCACAGACACCGTGGAAGAGCAGAGGGCCGTGTGTGTCTTTGAACCAGGCTTTGTTCAAATTCATGAAACATTATGCACCTTTCTTGCAGGAATGCAAAGAAAGACATCACAATGTAGTGTGAAAGTTCAAGGAACAAGTTCACTGTATACGGCGAATGGGAGTCTGAGCTGTGAATATTTTCATGACTGCCTGAAATAACCTCTATAAGGAAGCTGTGCCCATGACTGATTGAATAACAAAGCAATTTAAAATCATGGGCTACTGCACAAGCACACGAACATGTGTAGAGAATGCTCCCTGGGTAATAAAAGCTTTGTTAATAGATGGTAAGCTAATGCATATGAAGAGTTTTGTCTGATAGTCACATGTGATGTAAATCATAATTGTGTCACCACGGGATATTGTGTAGTGAGTTCTGAAGAGTCGCTAATTGCGTAACTGGCCAAGTGGAAGATCACAACTGTAGTACTGCAACGAGCAAGTACTGCACAAATATAGGCATAAATTACCATTCAAAGAAAGGGAGTTTGATTCATTAAATGAGTGACATTTTGCTTTTTTAAATGGGATTATGCATTTTAAAACATTTCCCTGTGGTCTACATAAACTGTAAATGCTATGCTTGGGTCTGAATTCTTCATTAATTCAACTCCACAGGTCCATCTTTAAACCATATTTCTGAGTAATGACATGAGATGATCGTTTTGAGTGCTGGCCCTTTAAATACAAATGAGCCACTTCACACCCCACCCCCTCCAGGTTGTTGACTGTGCTGGTCTGTCCTGTTCAACCACTTAACAACCGAACATTTTAGAGAATTGGCTCGAAGTTTGGACCTATTTTCAGTATGGGCTACAACCGCTGCTGCTGACAAACAATTATGGCATACTCAGAGAAATGTTCGTGGGAGGTTTTGACCTTATATGTACAAATGTCATGCTGTAACTAGTTATAAACATAGAAAATTAAGAAGGACTTAAAACCGGTTCATAGAAATCCACTCGACTTTTGCCAAAATGAATATCAAGATACCTGGAGTTCACATTCGACCTGTATGAACTATTAGGGTCGACAAATACACAAATAAATCTACCAAAGAAGAAGAGGAAGAATCTTTATTGTCAGTTTACACTGATATTTTTCCTCTGCATTTGACCCATCCTAGATGTTACATTACACATACATACTGCATGCTAAGGAGCAGTGGGCTGCCATGTCAGGTGCCCGGGAAGCAAATGGGGGGGTTAAGTGCCTTGCTCAAGGGCACATCAGCCAACATCACTTTGCCAGTCCGGGGAATCAAACTGGTGACCCCTCAGTCCCTAGCCAACTCTCCAGCTGACTGTTTAGCCATCTCAGCCATGGCTGCCCCCCCCAAAGACTAGTAAAAGTGGGTTTAGCAAAATATGACCCCTTTAACATACTATTCAGCCATGTGTTTGTGTGGTATTATTCCAGATAAAGTATTTCTAAAAGTCAACACATTTCAAAACCACTTTATCTCAACAAAATCAAAGACCTGCTGACTAAATGCCCATAATCATTTTACAAACCAGCAACATGACATGAATAAATAAACTGGTGTGAAAAAAAAAGAAAAAGGTGAAATGTCTACCATAGAGTCTACAGAGTTAGAGCTACAATAAGTTGTTTAACTCGGGATTTAGGAGTGAAAAGATATATTGTAGCATAGTATATAAATTCAGTGCAGAAATGCAAGGTCTAAACAACCACTCATATTTGCTATGCGGGGTGTATGCATTTGTGTGGCAGCACTGAAAATATGAGCGAACAGAGCACTTATTATAAAGGACTCTTGTGCAAGGTCCCATGATAGCCTTCATAACAATGATAAATGGCTGAAGCATTCGGCTAAGCTACATCATATGACTTGACTACCTTTAGGACTTTTTCTATTATACACTTGGGGCAGGAACATACCGGCGAGCCTTTACAGCAAAACATAACAGGGCATTAACTTCCTGGATTCATTATGTATTGTTAAAGTAATTGTGCTTTTCCAATTCCTTCTAATGCATTCATAGCTGAGACACACAGATTCCTTTTGTCATAATCCCCCCCCCCCACCACCACCACAATGAAAAACAATGGCGGTAATTGCACAAAACCATGAGGAGCTGAGATGAACAGTGTGGGTTTCAGTCAATATTTTGTCACGCATATAGTTCCCAGCCTGTCGGAAATATTCCCAATTATTTTTGACTGTCCTTAAGGCCATCACAATAATTAAATTTTTGTTCATGATAAACTGTCACACAAATAACTGGGATTAAACATTTGTCTTTTTCAGTCCATTTTATGCTGCCATAATAATAATATGATGTCAAACAACAGCTTTTTTAAACACGTAAAGTCAAACTAATGAAGAAAAACAGCAGCTTATTGGCATTTAACAATGGAGCACATAAATTAAAGTTCTATTTATGGTCTGCTTTCGGTGCTTTGTGAACAAAAATGACACAGAGGAGGTTCAGAGTACTGATATAACTTGAATAGAGAGTCTATTACTGAGGTACAAAAAAATTACAGATAATGGTGGGTATGAAAAGAAGTTGAGGATGTTTGGATTATGTCATTAAAACAGTGAAGGTCAAATCTCAACCAGACGGAGGAAAACATTGCAGATGTAGCAAAAAAAATACTAAATGGTCATTTCTCTAGCTGTTGTTATACAAGTAAAGCAGGACGATCATTATGCTTATGTAATAAAATTGGAGTTAGTTCAAATTAGAGCTGGGCTACGTTCTGATATCAACATTTTAGCAAGATTGGGGATTGGTAAAAGCAATTGTTCCGAAAAAGCAATCCTTGAGGGGGTATGTATGGGGGCAGTCGGTGCCGTAGCTCACGAGTTCATGCAGACCATACGACCGCACAAAGTGAAAGTGAACCTTAAGACACTTTACTAATTCCTCTAAAAGTCTCTCGCTGTTGTGTTGCTGATTTTCCTTTTCTCTACCTTCAGAAACTTTAATTTGAAGGGGCAGGGCATTGCTCCCGCACCCCCATCCCCCCACCCGAGAACTGGGCCTGCTTACCACACCAGCAACATTTCCACTGTAAGGTTTCGCTGTGGTGCACCCATTATTGGCACTTGCAGCAGCAGCTAGTGAAATTGGATAGAGAGAGACAGAGAGGGACAGAGACATGTTGTGGGACAGACACTTATGGACACTTAATGGCTGACGTCAGCGCAGTAGATGAAATTGTGAGGTACGCATTGGGTACTTATTGTGTAAGTAGAACAGAAACTGGCCAGAAACGACCTACGCATGCACTAAGAGATCATTTTCACAGGAAACACTGCACCAGGTAGGCTTGCAGCCTCTTAAAACAACAATGATGTCGGATCGGTATCAGGTATCAACTGATATGCAAAGCTCGAGCATCGGTATCGGCATCGGCATCAGCATCGGAACTGAAAAAGTCGGATCAGTGCATCCCTAGGATGGGCAATGAATGAATGATATCAGTTAATTAAGGTTTGATATTTGAAAATCCTGAAAAATGCCTACAGTTGAGATTACTCCCCTCTTGCTCAAAAAATATTCTAATGTTTCCTGTCTTTTCTTTGTGATATAAAAATATTTGTATTATAATAATTGGTTCCATATTAACCATCTGGGACCCTGAGAACCTCAGCAACTGGTCTTGTACTGGTGCCCAGAGTCAGGACTAAATACAGTGAAGCTGCATCTCAGTTCTATGCAGCTAAACTCCTAATGATGTAAACAGTCCTCTACTCTGACAATGTTTAAGTCCAGGCTGTCCAACTGTGCATAGAGCAACTGAAAAGGTTCCATCTGCACCCTTCTTATATTTTATTTTAATTGATTACTATTTATGTTTTTGTGATTATGTTCTAATTGTAATTGTGTTTTTAATTTGTCTCTTTTCCATTTTTTGTAAAACACTGTGAATTGCCCTGTGTATGACTTGTGCTATACAAATCAACTTGCCTTGTCTAATTGTTTAGTCTCCAGTCATATATTACACAGAATGTTAGTAAAAAAAAAAAAAAGAGTAATTTTTAAACTTGTTTTATTTGCTGTCAGAAAGCATTTCATTATCATCATCTGTTACACTGAAATTATTTTTTACATTTTTTGGCCATCCCACCCCACTTTAGTTCAGACAAGTTTGTTCAGGCGATTCCATATGCATAGACTCTACTAATACAACTGTGATAGAGGCTATTCAAATGTCAATGTGAGTTTAGCTGGTTAGCAATGTATGTTGACCAACGAGGGAACCCGCTGGTTGATACTGTTAAGGTTAACTATTCTCCATTACAACATTCCCAATCATTGTACCACACCGCATCTAAAACCCAATGGCCCGCAGTGTCTATTGCAGTAATAATGCAGCACAGATGGAGGACAGATGCATGCTAGAGGGAGCTTCTCGATTTTCACCACAATATACACAAAAGTATACATAAATAATGCAGTCATATTTCTCATTACAGTCTAATGTAGACCAGAAATTTATGGCGCTCACTATTCTTTCCCACCTCTTAATGAGAAGGCATTTAAGCAGTGAGTGCATTATTCTGCAGCATGGCCCAATAGTGTTCAATATGAAAAGACAAATGAGAAATAAAGCCACGCTTCAGGTGGCACACGCTTGAGTGCATAGTGACAAAATCATGTTTCAAGAGGGATGGGCATCTTTTGACACTCACAATACACGGGATAAAAAAAACAACCATAAAAACAATAAAAATGTACAAGTCCTTCACATGAATGCAGACAGACATTCTGCATTGGATTAATGAGCTCCGTGGTCGACTTTTCACACTCCCAGTTTAAATTACTGCATATCTGAGACAAACTCTTTATCAAGGGCTACAAGCCACAAGGTTGCAAGAACCATTTGAACGAAAAGCCGCTGGTGTGTTCTGGGTCAATTGTTCCATTCTTTCATGTCAGTTTTATTTTAGAGTATACGATTTGAAGAACCCCTGCATCGTTTAAATTTTCGAGAGAACTGCTCATGCGGCACTGCTCTGTCGTTGCCCACAAAGGAAAAGAGAATGAAAATGGAGGGAAGACTATGAAAGTACTCTACATTCATCCTCTACTGTGAACAGTATCCTTTCCACATGGCAGCCACTCTTTCTGCATTATTCAGGCTGAGAATGATCTGACTGTATTAAAACTACTGCACAACTCCCATCTCTGGATGAGGACTGCATGATAGCACCCACGCACCCATTCACATACACACTCTAATGGTGCCACATGGATCATTAGCCACTAATTGCACAAATGCTCATATTTTTATTAGAATCTATGCATTTCTGAGAGTAACTTTAATCCACGTGGACTTTATGAACTTGCATTAAATACAAATTAAGTTTTTTGGAGGACTCTGGTATTACTTGGAACTCCTAAAGCACTATTCGGACCGGATTAATTTTACATAGGGACAAGCGGTAACACCACTTTACCACAGGATGTTGGTAATATTAACCCTTTAACTGCTTGCTTGACCATATGGGTTAGCACATTTTGAGTGTCTATATTTCAATAAGTGGAGTACTGAACTTATCTGAACAACTGAGCCAAGAAACATGAGAATCACTCAGGACATTTTGACTTTTTGGTGAAAATATGAACGATACGAATACATTTTTGTCATATCATAGCATAAAAGACATTCCTGAACATAAATTTACTATTTGATAACACACAAAAAAAACCTTAAATTAGATAGGTAATATTTAAAAACAAAAAACAAAAACATGCTTAACCAAATGTTAATGAGTAGAAAAATTAAGCAGATAAAAAATAATGGATAATTTGTTATAAAACCAAAATGTCTGTTCATCTATTACTGCAAATATTAAATGCATCATGAATATGTTGAAAGAATGAACTTAGTAAGTAATATTTGACACTTTCCAAGTTGATATTAGTAAATATGGGGAAAAAAGTCAGGAAATTACTCACCCAAGGGAATAAGAAATGCAAACAAAAACAGTTTTTTATTATCAGTTTTTCTTGGTGGGGTAGTTAAAGGGTTAATGGCCAATTCACACAGGATTAGTGTTACCCTGGGTCAGTTTCCCTTTTCCCTTTTACAGAAGGTAAAAGTTATTTAATGTTTACTGACATGGCGCATTTAGACGAGACTAAAATCTCTAGCAATTATTCCTTTACCCCACATCCTTATGTAAAACTAATCCAGTCTGAATATTGTCTAAGACAATAATGCTGAAGTTAAAGCAGTTCACCTTTAAAAGGCTGCTGATGCTTACCTGATCAGCAACGTAATCTGAGTAAGGCTGGCTGAGCTGCCGTGTTATTTCAGCATCACTATCTGTCATGTCTGAACTAAAATTGCATCAGTCTGCAATTGACCAGGTGTCACGCTTCACAGGAGAGCCCGATATCTCCAGCCTCACAGACCTTTTACTTCTCCATTTGGCTTTGCTCAAAAGGTCATATTTTTTACTTTTGCTGAGGCAAAAAAGTACATGTTACTCTGCACAACTTTTCAGGCATCATAACCCTTTATCAGACCTTTCTTTAGGATAAGAGAAAAGAGGGAGGCGAAAACTCACGGACCACTGTCTGGGGGCTGGCTGTGTACGAAAACAACCCCTTGTAGAATACAAGAATTCTTGATTTACCCATGAGTTATGTGTGGAAAATAAATCCATTATTTTTCTGCCCACATAATCAAATGAACAAATGAAATGCAGCAGAACACTACAGGGAGGTTGGGGACTTGGTCATCTGTATACTCATGCGGAAAAGTAATGCTCTGGGACTGTCAGTGTTTTTTCCCGTGGAGTACATCAAAACCACCCTGGATGAATGAAAAAAAGAAAGAGGGATGACATGCTGGTTGTTGATTGATGCGCCAGTCTCTTATGGAACATCAGCGGCATCACAGATCAGAAATATCACGCACAGTGAAAATCTATAACTGAAATGCTCTTCCATATTATAACCCATGTTTCTTCAAAAATAATGGCGAAGTTAGTTAGATGGCTC
Organism: Fowleria isostigma; assembly: GCA_029814645.1. Taxonomy (NCBI): domain Eukaryota; kingdom Metazoa; phylum Chordata; class Actinopteri; order Kurtiformes; family Apogonidae; genus Fowleria; species Fowleria isostigma. The sequence continues at coordinate 10,127,575 of JAPTGZ010000023.1, read as the reverse complement.
ATTCAGTATGTTAATGAATACATCACAGATGAACAGGCGTCTGTTTCATCGAGCGAATTTTGTGTGCAAAATGTCATAAGTGGATGTACAAGGCAATATGTATGCAAATTAATTTTTTTTAAGCAAGCAAGATTATCACAATAAAATTATTAGTCTACAGCTGCTGTTGCTATGTTTCAAACCACATGATACTTCCAGACAACATTCCATCACTTTTGTTGGTGCAGTTTTTATTAGTATCTGCTCAAATCACTGAAAACTTATTATGAATGCAGTGCAGGCACTTTAATGATATGGTCCTGCCAAACTTCTGTCTGTAGATCCCTTTTTTCAAAATTAGCTATGCTCTAGTTGACTTTATATAGTTTCTTTTTAAACAACCGGAATGAATTGAAGATATTCTTGTCCAATTAACTGCATCATATAGACAAACAAAAGAACACGGAAATGCCAGATACAGTACTATGAGGCTGAAGCATTAAATGAATCTATGTGCAAAGCAGAAAAAACCAATAACTTCATAATAACCTGTCTCTTGTCATCTGTCACAGTTCTTTGACTTACTGTTCATACACTGTGCTGTTTTGTATTTGATTGGAGCCTGGATAAAACAAGGTATTCTCTCATGCTGATGTAATACCAGCTAAGCACTAATCTGATCTTGCTCACTCCTCCAGGTAATAATTTCCCCAGTAACTTACAAAAGCAATGTTTTATTTCTAATTTTTGTGCCCCCTCTATGGCCTCCTTACTAACCATTCATATTAAACTTCAAATACCTTCCCAAAGCCGGAACTGAAATGCTCATATGAAAAAAGAAAGGGAGAGGAAAAGGAAACGTTATGTTTATTTTATCAACTGTAGATGTGGCCGTTCATGCTTTAGGCCTGCGTGTCAGTCATGTACATGTTAAATATTTGGTACATCCTGGCAAATTGTCGTGCTGCAACAAATAAGCCGCTTCTTTATTTATGCGGACTGTTGTTTAGCATGCAGCATGCTCGGACTTCTGTTAAGAGCCCAAGGCTGACTCAAGGTCTAGTTTTTATTCATCCTTTTTTTATAAAACCTGTGGGCAGGATCAAGGAGCTCCCAGACTCTACAGCAGAACCGCAAGGAAAAAAAAAAAAAATCATCATTGGGTGGCTGGCACAACAGGGATTTCATGTAATTATTCAACATAGCAGAAGTTATTATAATTCAGGTTTTATCTAAAACTGTTTTTTTTATTCTGGGAACCATGACAGCATATTTAAGTGTCGTTAAAAGTGACCTATTTTGAGTTTTTACAAATTTGAGCTAAAATACTAAATCACAATATTAACAAAAGAGCACAAGGAGAGCATGGGAGGAAGTGAACTTGTATCTGTTAGTTGAGCTCTGGGCCATTTATTTCCAGTCTGAATCATTTCAATATAACCCAAAACAATAGTTTAGTTGATAAGCTTAATTCATGCAGAGCAAATTTATGGGAAAATAGCAAATTTAGGCCAAAACATGTAGTCACTGCTTCATAATGCAGCCTTAGTTTTGCACTTCTTTGTCTTGTTTAGTGAATTTTAGCAATAGGGAAATAACAATTGTACTGTTGGATCTACTCAGTGTTAGCTTAGTGATGCAAAGTTTGTTGCATTGGTCTTTTGTTTTATGGAATTACTCATGACAAACACTGGACTGTTTAATATTTGCCCATTTAAGTGTTTGTTGTTTGGATTATGTTCTGCTGTCTAACAGATGGTTTTCTTGAGCGTTTAGCTGATATTCTTCTGGCTATGTGTGCAGCAAAAATCAGCATACTTAATACTGTCAGAGTTGATTTCACACTTTTGAATTGTCTATATGGGTCCACACCACAAAGTGTTAATTTAAATTTAATTCTCTTTCTGGAGAGTTGGCATCTTAACACTAACTCAGTGTTACCTATTGACTCTCTATGGAGTTAAAAAAATTAACACTTCTTAACACCAGCTAGTGTTACCTTTTCTCAACACTAGGAGTAATATTTAATGTTAACTCTCACTCTGAATCATTTTCAAAATAATGTCTACTAAACATTGGGTCCTAGACTCTTTATAAACCACATCTATTTTAAATTGTACACCATGTTAAGGTGTTTACATTTTAAAACATATTGCAGCATATGTGGAGGATTGGGAGGTTGTTAGTGCATTATGAATTACACAGTTTACAATGTGCTTTTACTCTGACAAGCTTTTACTTTTTACAGTGAACAACATATTGACAACAGGTAAGGTGTTGTTGGGCCTACAGCTTTCACTCATGGTGCACCTCAACAAAAATTAAAAAACAAACACAAAAAGACCAATAGAGATGACCATACACACATCAACCCCAACCCCTGCTGAACCCCTACACATAAAAACAGCACATAAACAGACAACATGCCCGATACCCACAGTGCAATGCTGCAAAAGACGCCTCTGGAGATTCTGTCGATGCATAGGAGGAGATGATGGCGGGGTGACTTAACACTGTCAGTGTCACAGCCAGGTTCAGAGTTACAGAGTTGATGAAGCAGTGTTGAAGTTACTGTAATGACACTCGAAGTGTCAATTTGAAAACACTCCACCATGGCACTTGGTTTTAACACTATCTGTCGACAGAGTTGAATATGTCAGATTTAACTCTATTCAGAGTATAATTAAGTCTACTCTCCTCAAAAAAATCACTGACACCAAAAACTCTTTTTAATTCACTGTGTAGATGTATAGCCTGTGCATATAACTATGAGCGTTGCATAGCATTACCATGGTAACACAGACAGAACAGCGCCCACTCTCTGTAGCCCCTGGTTCCTAAACGCCATATCTGAATAAACCAAAATCAAATTAAACAGACATCTAAAGCTTGCTCTCTTTCAAAAATAAAATGTAATCATGTATGTTTACTTAACAGCCATGTCTGTTTCCTTAGTAGTAAAAAGCAATGGTTCTGACAGGAGGCAGCTGTAGCAATAGTGACATTAGTTGTAGAAGTCATAATATTAATATTATATAGACATAGTGGCAGGGGAAGTGGTGGCAGAAACAGCAGTGGTGTCGGTGCCAACTCCAGCTTTTTAATCCTGGCAGACGAATCTTTCATTTCAATTTCATTTTTGTAATTCATAGTGTTTCCTATTGATTACTGCTGAAACCGGAGTGATTTGATTTGATTAATTCCTCTGGCAGATCAATGCATTGAATTGGCTTAATTTATAACTGATGCGTCTTGGCAGCCAATAAATCTTTTCAGTTATCCGTACTATGTTTCGCGGTGCTGAACAGTGATAGCATAAATATCTGCAGACAGTCTGACATGATGGGGATCACAAGTCAGAGCCACCGCAGCGAAACACATCAGACTGCATGTCATACAGGCTGCTCAGCTGCCGGTGCTGTCATTCACTGCTATACAAATTATTCCTTAATGTTTGGCGCAAAGAGTTTGGATCTATATCACGCCCAAGACCTGCAGACACATATATTACCTGTGATCTACACCCCTGATAGTCAGACCACATATAATCAATTTCCACAGCGCAAGACCCCTCAGGAATTTATAGCAGAGAGAATCAAGAGGAAATAGAACTAAAAAAAAAAAAAAAAAAAGATCTATGCTGTGTAAAGTCATGAAATACTGTTCTGTTAAAGCATGTCTTCTTTAAAGTAGTCTGAGTGCATGGCGCTTCGTGAAAGTGTTGATTGAGCTTTTGTTTCCCTCTCTAAACCCAACCTCAAACCCTCTTAAATGACCATAAAGCTGAATCAACATCGCTCTTTGCAAGAAATTTCTAAAAACACTAAAACAAAGAAGATAAACAGCACATCAAAAAAGATACTTCTAACTCAGGTCCTTGGGTCTAAAGCATATTTATACCTGCTAACGAAGTGGAATTACATTTTTTTTTTTTTTTCAGACTAAACCTTGAAACTTGCCTGTTGCTAAAGGAAATAATTAATGGACAAGTGTGGCAGCAGAATGCTTGTTAAGGGACTCGTACGATACCTCTAGTATCGCCTAATTTCTCTAAGGGCCATTGTGTTTGCTACAGTGCAGGTTTTATTTTCGAGAACTGGGATAATGCGTAAATACTAACATAGATTAGGAAAAAATGTATCTGTAGACCAAAAAAGTCAGGTAGAAAATCTTTAACTGTTTGTTATTGAGGTGTATTCTCAAGAATTTCCCCTAGAAATTGAAAACCTCTGAACATACAGTGTATGTTACAGAGAGCAGCTGTGGGAATTAAATATTAAGGAGGATATCAGCAGGCAATAATGGTGGATACTGTGGCTGAATCATATTATACCTATATTCCTGGGTGAACAAAAGTCAAAGCTATACAAAGGAATCTTCAATTTACCCAAAGCCATTCTAAGTCAATAATGGCCAGATTATAAATGTGAGTAGCCTTAAAAAGCTTTCCCCGGAGAAAGGGAGTTCAATGAAGGCAGACAATGCACACATGGCTGGCTCCATATCTCAGAGGTTCAGAGAGCAGTCTGATAGATAATCCTTTTCTACTTACTTCTTCTATACTGTCTTGTCTTTATCCATCCATGCTTTTCACTGAAACAACTACCTTCCTTCTGCTCCAGTTCAAACCCGACGACAACGTTGCCAGAGCAAAGTACCGGTACTGCCTTTATAGGTCAAAGCTTCTTTGGTTATAGAACATCGTTTTGAGTACCTTTTGGGGAATGATTTGTGTGGATCTCTGGCACAGCACCAACCCATTTGAGGCAGACATTTTTGGAAACAGCTAAAAGGTCTGAGGCTGCAGGCTCCATATAATGAAGTGGTCTGTTTAAATGAGAGACAGCTCTGGGACAGGAGGTAGGCTTCATTCAGAGTGGCAAACAGAGAAATAAAGTGAAACCAAGAAGAAAGGGTGGAAAGGACAACTGTGAGTGCACTGGAGGCTGCAGACCGGAAGGTCAGAGGATGGTTGACTGGGCATCAGCATCTGCAGAATTTGCAAATTACAAATATATTTTATTATTATTAATATTATTATTATTATTACCTGCATTTAACCCATAAGGACCCAGTGTGACATTTGTGGCAGTTCCCAAATATTTTTTTCTCTATATTTTAACATACTTAAGTGGTTTATCACCATTAATTGTAATTTTACAACTGTATTTTTTGTGTGTGTGTGTGGGGGGGGGGGAGAATAATTTACTTATCATG
>JAPTGZ010000023.1:10104200-10116630 GCA_029814645.1 Fowleria isostigma | reverse complement strand
TTTTAAAAAGAAAAAATAAAGAAAATGTATTATTTAATCCTATTAGTTGGCCTATTATGGGTTGTGGTCACCTCCACGTATCACAACATCTGTTACATTTGAAAAAAACGGAACCTGTTCTAACGGGGGTGGGTCGTCAAATGCCGTACACTGCAGAGTCTGTACATGTTAAATCAGATTTTTTTCCACAGAAACAGACCAAAAACATATTTCCTTTCAAATTCTGAAGCGCTAGACAGCCACAGTCAATGCATTTGTCCAGTATTGATTTACCAACAAGTCATGCGGCTTAGGAGTCCGAGTCTGGATGACCCATGCTGCGTGTCATTCCCCTCTATCATTGCCCTTGTTTCCGATTTCCTCTCTACTGTCAGCAATCAAATAAAAGTGAGAAAAAAAACCTAAGTAGAGGAGCACTTTTTGGGGCACATACTTCTGCTGAGGTCTCGCTCCTGTACTGTCAGGAAATTTTGCAAGATACAAAAAGTTCTGGTTCTGCTCCTCTGTTCCTCCTTGGCCTATATCCTAACCTTTCTCCATATTTTCATGAAAATACTTGTGCATCGATCGATCATGCAGTAGTTTTGTGAAATAAATATATATTTAAAAAAAAAAATAAGCCAATGGACAGACAGGTGCAAACATAACCTCCAGTTCACCAAATATAACTGTATAATAATACTGTTTGGAGACACACAAATATGCCAATACTTTGCTGTATTGTTTCCAAATACCTGCTATATTCTAACATATATTATACAGTCTGTATATTCCATTAAATAGGCTGCCATTTTCTTAAAATTGTAACATAATCCGCGATAAACAATATTCTGTTTTTGGAGCGTTGCATGTCTCCTTCTGGTTATGAAGTAATGTGTTGTTACTGCTTCATGTTCCCCTAAAAACATGATAATGATTTTGGAAAGGGAAAAAAAAAAAAAAAAAAATAGCATGGAGGGAAAGGCACTCAAAGCCAAAAATGAGAGTCAGACAAAATATAAAAAGATGAGGGATCCAACAACCCTTCCCCCAGATATTTGTAAGCTTTCAGAGCTCCTTTCATCCCCCTTAAAGATATTTGTGAGGAAATGATGATGCATGAGCACAAATAAATTCGGGCGGTATGTGTCAGTCATTATCTTAGGAATGTTTTGTATTAGCAATGACACATCCATGGTACATCACTGAATATACAGATCATTGCTAGACATGTTAAAATAAATGTTGAATAAAGCACGACGCCGAGACATTTTTAGTAAAGAGCAAACTCTTCTGATAAATTTCATGTTTAAGATGGTAATTATAATGATGTTAAAGGTCCACTGTGTAAGATAAAGCTGTGTCTAACTGAAGAAATAACATACAATTTTTATACCGCGTACAATTACCAAAAGATAAAAACTTTTGTGTTTTCGTAACCTTAGAAAGAACCACTTAATCTGCAGAGAGGTCACCTCCACAGCCTACGCTTACAAAATACACACTTCATTTTTTACATTTTTAAAGCGGATGACATTTAACATTTAAGCAAAATTATAGAGTTTTTCGGGCTTCAAACTATACTTTCGAGGTCATTTCGGTGGTACAAACAGCTCACAATAGGTTAAATTACACCTTCGCCATCGCTCCAGAGATGTATCACCTGCACCGGCGCTATGCAACTTGTAGTTCGGATAGAAAATGTGACTGCTTTACGACATATGTCACATCCGTCCACCTTCAAAAATGAGGCAACAAAGTTACCAGTGAAGGACAGCTACAAATACACTAACGGTCATGGCTGAAGCAGCAAGGAAAGCAAAGAGAGTAAGGGTGCTGTCCAAAGTATGAGTAATAAAATAAGAGGCAGGACAAGGGGGGATATTGGCTGGCATGAGCTGAAAGAGGAGGAGGGATGCCCCGCCCATAGAGACTTGGCGGTGTTACTGATGGACTGGTAATTCTTCTATAAAATCTTCTGCATTTAAGCTTACTATGTTTCAGCTCGTATTGTTGAAATCAGTACCTTCTGTTTATGTCCATACGTCAGCATTGTATTACAGTAAAGCTATGTCCCCACAGTGAGAATCAGTTATAGGCTGTTATATAGATCTGTTCATTTGTTGTTGTTTTTTTTGTTTTTGATATTTTTAACAATAAAACAATAATATTTGTATAAAACCTGGCCTTGGATGAATACACCTTAACTGTCTTGCCTCAGGAAGTTTACCCGCATCAGGAGCTCGTCAACAAATGTGTGGGTATTACCCAGATACAGATTACATACAGACAATACTGTTTCTTGACTTTAGGGGGACCCCGTGAGCAAAAGTTCCATGGTGTTGCTTTTAAAGGACTGGTATTTTGCTTTTTTTTAAATCGAATTATACATTTTAAAACATTTCCTGTGGTCTACATGAACTGTAATGCTATGCTTGGGTCTGACTTCTTCATTAATTCAACTCCACAGGTCCATCTTCAACACTATTTCTGAGTAATGACACCAGAAAGGTGGTTTTGAGCGCTGGCCCTTTAAATGCAAATGAGACACTTCACACCTCGCCCCTTTCAGGTTGTTGACCATGCTGTTCTGTCTCGTTCAGCCTCTTGTGTTTGTTAATATAATCAACAACTGAACATTTTAGGTAATCGGTTTGAAGTTTGGACATATTTTCAGTATGGACTACAACCGCTGCTGCCGCTGACAAACAAATATCACGTACTCGGAGAAATGTTTGTTGAAAGTCTTGACCTTATATGTGCAAGTGCTGTGATGTAACTAGTTATAGATGCAACAAATTAAGAAAGAATTAAAATGGATTGTAGAAATTCACTCAATTTTTGCCAAAATGAATATAACAATAGCTCTGCAGCACCTGGAGGGTTCACATTCAAACTTTATAAACTATTAGGGTCCACATACACAAATAAATGAACCAAACACCAATAAAGTGGGTTTAGCCCTTTAAGGTACACTGCAGTTACCTGCTGTATTGGTGCTTGGACCAGAGTTCTCCATTTCACTAAAACACTGCATCTAACAAGGACGTTGGATGTTTTCAGCAGCCACTGTCACTGCAGGGGAGTGTGAGGACATCTTCAGTTATTGTAGTCTGTGTCTTCACTGCTGGTTGCCACGAAAATCACACCTTCGAATGTTAAACTTTCCATTATGACACAATGAATTAGTTTAAAATAAGGGTGTAAAGTTCTAGGCTAATATATTTAACTGTTTAAATATATCAGCCTTGTCCAAGGGAAACTAAGAAGTCATCATTATGAAACAAAAACACCTATTCTGAAACCTTCCACACCTTCATTCACTGTCTTTAACACAAATTCTATTGTACAAATGAATTAAAGTGCTTTAAATTTAATGTGACAATGTGACATCAGCCACTGCACATGCTGATAAGTCATCTTGCAGATGTCAAATAAATGGAACATAAGTACTCTTTTTAGTATCTCCAACGTAAAAATTGTCCAAAAGCTTTGATGTTAATAGAATTTTTTTATTTCCAATAGGAGTTCACTATGTGACATTCACATATTTACATCTGTTTGGACTTCTCCCCAATGAGAGGTACCACAAAAAGGAAAAAAAATACCACACGGCAGTTACAATAAAAAGGCAAACAAATCATTGTGAAAATGACTTGAAATAACAGTGTGATAAAAAGGCTTTTGGTAAGAGGAAACCTATTCTTTCATATAATAATATCTGTGTACTATTATAATACATTAGCACCTCTGCAGGCTCTTTCTACTGAGATTCGTTAGTGCCAACGGCAAGACTTCACAGCTTTTATTCATAGAGGCACATCTTATTTTCCCTTCAAAGTCCTGTGGGAAATCGACAGCAAATACTGCAGGTGCAGGCGTCGCCTGTCTGTATGCTGCAGAACAGTATAGTATGGTTTTAGGAGTGAAACTGGAGTGGTGAAGTGTGGGTATATGAACAGCTCAGAACAAGTACACTGGAGAGAAAAAAGACACAGATGCAGACCCAGAGAGGGAGGAGGGGGGGTACCTTTGATGTCTTCTTTAATTAAGTATTACCTTAAATGGAGGACAAAAACACAGCACATGCTTGACAAACAGTGTCAAACACACGCGTGTCCATCCACACAAACACACATTATGCACATAGGAGCTCATGCCGTGTTTTCACAGTCCAAATAATATCAAGAGGCTTTCTGCCTCACAGTTGCATTCCTGCACCCAACAGTCACGTCTTACATTCATGTCTCTCCAGATTCATAATATATTCAGGGGTGACTTTGAAGGAATTTAATGAAAGGTATTCAATGTGCTTTTTTTTTTTTTTTTACATTGGAAGTTATCATTACACAGACGTGACTGGTTTAAAACTCTCATTCCTCGTGAGAATGTGGTCATCAGTTGGAAACTATTTTTCCAGAGGATTATGAAGACTAATGGAGTGATTTGTCACACGGTCAATGGTAATCACCTAAAGCTCAATATCAGTAAAAACACAAAGCCTGTGGTGAACTACCAGAGGAACAAGAGGCCTCCTGTTGTGGTTGTCTTCCAGGGAGTGCAAGTGAAGAGGGTGGACTCCTACGAGTCAATAAAACACTGGACTGGATTCAACACACTGAAGCCCTCTTCAGGAATGATGAGAGCAGACTTTTGCTCCGGAGCACATCCCTATCCATTAGTGTGGTCAAATCCTTCATTAGTCTTCTATTAGATGTATAGAAATAAAATTGATCTGAGTTGAAAGTCTTGTTAAGCTTTGCTGTTCTTTTCCTGCTATAAGTGTCTTGTACTGGTGAGTGCAGTGAGAGAATCAAAGACGTGATGTCCCTTCTATGTTTTCACATGGATGCCCAATAAAGCTGTCACAATTAAGTTGACACAATATGGAGGTTTCTGCAAATAACCTTCAAATTCAAATACATGGATGCATCACACATACAGTCACAGAAAAACTTATAAGACCACACTGTTTTTTCTTCAATTTCTTGTTCATTTTAATGTCTGGTACAACTAAACGTAGACCTCTTTGGACAAATATAATGATAACAATGAAAATAGCTAGTTTAATTTAAAAGCTGCTATCTATCCATTTTCCATAGTTTTCTTGATAATAACCACAATCACATAAGTTCTTACAACAATATCTATGGCATTGTACTGAAAAATACATTCCTTTTAGACATTCCATGTTTTTTTCTGTTTTAGTCACATGATGCACACTGGAGTTAATACTTGATTGTATAACCATTGTTTTTGATGACTTTTGATGGTCTAAAAATGTTTTTCTGCAACTCTATATTATCAACTGAGCAGTATAGAGGATCTACACAGTTCAAAGGTATGCATCAAAGATTAGTGTTACCAAGGTAGAAATGGACCAAATACGAAATATAGATAATGAACTTTAATGATCCCTAGGGGAAATGTCCTATTTTAACCCATAAAGACTCAAACATCCACCATCTACCAAAATTATGTACTGGTATAAATGGGTCCCTGTTTATCCACATGTAAATAATTAGTGTAAAATATAATTATTTGTCTTTTCATGGTCATCAGATATGACCCATTTGGGCGTTTAGAAGCTCAGTAGTTACCATGGGAACTGTTGATTCATTAATAAAACCAATGGAGTTGGATCAGTGACAGCAGATGGACACACTGGGTTTATATGTTCAGTAAGTTAATAATAGATTTTGCTGTAAAAGTCACTTTTTCTCCAGTTGCTTTTGATATAATTTACTCAAAATTTTTATGGACATGTATGATTAGTAAATTAAATGTTAAAAATACCTGATTTTCACTGAAACCCCCCCCACACAAAATACAGAAGATAATATTTCAATAAATGGTGATAAATCACTCAAGGACAGTTAAATACAAAGAAAAATGTATTTGGGAAGTACCATAAATGTCATACTGGGTCCTTATGAGTCAAATCAGCTTGATAAAAAAAATAAAAAAAATAAATAAAAAATGAACATAAACAGTAATCATAATCATAATCATATAATATTTCAATAAATGGTGATAAATCACTCAAGGGCAGTTAAATACAGAGAAAAATGTATTTGGGAAGTACCATAAATGTCACACTGGGTCCTTATGAGTCAAATCAGCTTGATAAAAAAAAAACAAAAACAAAAACAAAAATGAACATAATCAAAAATACCCTTCCACTAATGATTAATGATGTTTAATAATGAGCAGAAAAGTGACTTTATCAGACTATTACGATTTCAAAATGAAGTTGACCTTTTGGATCTAAAATGTCATCATTCCATAATGGTGGTCATGAAGTGTATTTGTGTGAAATGCTGTCATGCATGTATCAGCTGTTGTACAAGGTGCGATGACCGTGACCTCTAACCACACAGTTCTAATCTGCTCATTCTTGCACTGAAGTGGATGTCTGTAGCAGATTTGACAGACTTCCCTTGAGACATTTGTGAGAAATTACATTTGTGTTTCATTCAGTCTGGAAGATCAACCCATATAGAGGTACAATAAGAGCAGTGACACTTGTTTGAGCTCACTTTATAAATTACATCCCATTCATGAAAGAATCAGATTCTCCTCACCTACAGACCAAAGAGCCATCGCACATTTTCAAGAGCCTCGGTGTCATTTCTTAAGCAATAAAACGTGGACCGTTTCGCAAAGCTACTGCATCAGCGAGTCCAAGTCATATTCCTTGTGTTTAGTTTGTTACACGACATGCTGATACAACTCATTTGAATGAAACTGGATTTTATTTAAGGCCAAATTGTCCAGCAGGCTGGTGTATCATAAAATTGGCAGAGCATCAGCAGAACGACGGACAATGGACAGTTGAAATGCTTATTTTTCCGCCCTCAGAGAGCAGGAAAATGTGCATGTGTGTTAAAATGGAAGAAAGGGAGGGTATGAAAAATGACCTAAAGAACCCGGTAAATAGACTTTTCCCCACAGCAGACTTTAGGACTTGTTAAAGCTCAAAACACACAGCTATAATTGGTATCAAGCCTGCATTCCATTTAGGTGTAAGAGTATCAGGCGCCGCGCATTCTGGCATCCTGGATCAGGTAAATGGAACAGAGCCATTGTTCATTGCATCACTAACACCTGTGATCTGTCTGCTTTTAAAAACCAAAATGTCAGCTGTGAAAGAGGTCTATTGGAGATGGATTTTTTGGGGAGGAATATCACAGTATGATGAGCTGATGAAAGGTGACTGGGACCAAGCTTTTACACTCTGGGAGGGAATGACCTGTTAATAGAGCTGCACAATATATTGTTTGAGCGGCGACATCGCAATGTATGTGTGTGTAATAGTCACAGTGCAGATTCTGCAATGTAGGAGCCAAATAAACTCAACATGTTCTCATCTAATTTCAAGGGTACCTGACACATTTGCTGGTATCAACATTAAAAACTGAGCAATGAATGAAAGAAAATCACCAAAAACAAAGAACAAAACAGAAAATGAAGAAAATCGTCAAAAATAAGGAAGAAAATCACCAAAAATCAGAAAAATAAAAAAAATCATCAAAAACAAAGAAAAAAATAACAGAAAATTAAGAAAATCGCCAAAAATAAGGAAGAAAATCACCAAAAAACAGAAAAATCTAAGGAAAATCACCAAAAATGAAGAAAATCAGAGACGATGAAGAAGATCAGAGAAAATAAAGAAAAGCAGAGGAAAACAAAGAAGAAAATTGTAATACATATCACAGGGTTAAAAAACAAACAAACCCCGCAATGTCAGTTTTTTCCAATATTATGCAGCCCTACCTGTGAGTCTGGTTTTTTTTAGGCTAGAACAGGTGCAGCACAGAGTATGAAGTCAGACCTAAATCTTGTGCTGCTCACTCCCAATTACACAATTTGAGTAAGTTAGTTTTGACAAAGATTTACAGCTAGCGAGGGAGAGACAGGACAAGGATAAATAGAGGGTGGATCCGGCATTAGATGTCTACTCCACACAGTGGGGTGATTCAGTCTGTCAACGCCCACAGAGGCTGCCTATCCTCATAAAAACAATGAATCTGACTCGGCTCACCAAGAACACAACATGACATTTAGCTCAAAACCCTGGCCTGGAACTCCTACGCAGGCACAAAGGCATTATTGGAAAAAAAAAAAAAAAAGACAAAACACTATGGAACATATTACAGAGGAAACACAGATACAACAACCTGTGTGACAACTTGTAAAATACGACACACGCTAGGAAGTCCAAGTGGCATTTACGCTTAAACCCGCATGCTAAACACATGCACTTAGAACACGCCCGCCCACACACTTCGACAGAAACCCCCCCCCACCACCACCCCTCCTGCACCCACTCGAAGGAAATTAAGTCGAGACATAATGAGGGGATCTGCAAATTTATAAATATACATGCAGACGATAATTTTCTGAGCACTGCAGTAAACAAATAATCAGTAACGTGATGATCCCATAATCATATTAGTGATAAAAAACCCATTACCTCCTGATTATACAGCAGCTTTCTAGTGCTCATTAAGTGCCCTGTACAAAACCCAAAGAAGATAATCTAAAAATGACTGAGGTGTTTTCTCTCTCTCTCTCTCTACCAGGTCCATGAAATCCACCCTGACCTTTGCGGTATAGTCTACTACCTTTACAGCACATCGCCTTTATATCATAGTGCCCACTTGGGGACTAAAAACTAAAATAAAACTTATTTGTGTGCCTCTATGAAACAATGACGGAAGATGTACTCCCACTAAATCTAATTCCAGGCAATGGGTAATACTAAATTTCACCCTTCCAGCCATCTAACACTCATGCTTTTCGGCCCGTAATACCATACTCCATTAGCTATCTTCCATTTCTTTTTTTATATATATATTTTTTTTTGCTTCACTCCCACACGGCCTCACCACCATCCTGCTATCACCACGCGTCTCAATTCTACTTATTTCTTATTTTTCCGATGGGAAATTGTCAATTATCTCAATTCCTTCTACACCCCTACTCTCCTTTTATTATCTATCTTACCCTCCCTAAACTTTGTGACATCTGTGTGTATATCCGCTGTTGGAAAAGCTGTGAGTGGAAGCTCCGATGCAGTGTTTCATTAGGAGAAAATAACATCTGTAAAGGAGACAGGCATCTTGTGGGCTGTGGTATCATGAAACCCAGAAAAAGACGCTGTTGGTTGACTGGGATAAGATGAGGGGGATTGTTTTTAGGTAACATTTTACTTCCGCACAGCCTAATATCACATAAACTTAAATGGCAAGCCGCCATGTGGCATCAGACATTAAGTACCAGACAGCCATCTTTATGAAGTAATTTAAAGCTTATGTGTAGCTTCACTCCTTAATCATTAATTAACGGAAGGGGGAAAAAATAAAGCTATAAATCTCCCCATTAATCTAGTAGTTGAACGGATGGAAAACAGACTGGGCTGCTTTTGTGTTTTGTGGACTGAGGGGAGTACAGATAAACACTTTCTCTAAAAGTTTTTAGAGAATGTAATCACATAAGGGGAGGATGAGAAAGGCAAAACCACTCTTTTTGCTCCATAGCACTGTGTCCCTCGGTGATTATCTAGAATATATGTGAGTAGAATATTGAACATTTCATTTCACCCAATTCACTAACCCTGGACATTGATTCTCTTTCTAGAATTCAAAGATGCAATTAGGGCTAAGTCTGTAAGTGACCGTTATACCTAATGCAATCCTTTTTCATACCACAGTACACCAGTTTCCAACGGAACAACTCGAACTATCCAGATCAATACTAAATGAACTCCATTCTAAAGTGTGGTTTAAGTTCTTTGACGAAGCTTTACATTTGTCACGTGGATTCCGTTTATTAAAACGCAGCGGACAATAAAGAGTATTTAATAATGACATATCTAATCTTTTCCAGATTGCTGTAAACCCGTATGACATCTGTTCACTTTGATAAGATGACGACGGAAAACATCTGGCTTTTCTCTCCAGACAAAGCTGCGTCTTTAACAAAATAAAAAAAGCAAAGATAAGCCTGAATTAATTTGCAACCTCCTTTTTCAGAAAATCCTCTTTATTTAAGGTGGAGAGAAGAGGGGTGGGAATAGGCAGAACCTCCTACGCATATTCCTAAGAAGTAATCCAGAAGGCTGTTCACTGGCGTGTGTAGCACTCCGGCAGCTCCACAAAGAGGCATGCAAATGAAGTTGGAGTCTCAAGTGGAGCAACAGGGGGAGATGGGACCAAATAGCAACTCACTGTCAACTGCTTAGCACAAAATATGGAAAAGCTTAGCTTTGGAAGAATTGTGATATTGTAAAAGCCTAGTGCGCCATTAAAAGAAGATGAAGTCATTCCTATGTTCTCCACCTCCCCCTGACAATTGTTTTTCGTTCCCCTATTTGCTACATGCGACACCCAAACTCAACCTGACATGAAAGCAGAAGCTAAAGTGGTGGCAATAAAATTAAACTACCTACTCATAATTAAATATAGCAACCGTCCTTCTGACTCTAAAATAACACCCTTATTATTCCTGTCTATTTCTACTCGGTGAATACAACTGTCTGCCAGTGTGTTGGGATGTCTGCCCCACTTAGGCTTACAAGCACTGGAGGAGGCCATACTTTTGCAACAGACTGCACAAACAGGATGGCCTGGAGGTGTCATGTCAGCCTCTGATGCTTAGCTTTGATGTACTACAACTTTTTAAAACCAATCTTCGCCTTCACCCACAAGTCACGTCTGTATGTCGATGGTGCAGATCCCCATTAAGTACAATCTCAGTAGATCTGAAAAAGAACTTACATTGCCGAGGTTGATGAACCCGTGTTCCCTGGCGATTCGATCAGCTTCCCCTGGGCCCCCATTGATCTGGACCGCCCAAGCGTTGGTGTAGACCTCTGCAGCATCCATCCACTTTAGTTCTACCGACAGGAGGACATGGACTGTCCATAGGTGCAGAAGGGCCGCCCTGGCATCCATGAAAGGGAGAACACTTCACAGGGCGGTGGATTCTTCTGTCTGTCACTGCTTCTACGGCAGAGTGGGGCTGCTCTACCTTACAGCAGCAAAGTAGAACAGTGGCCTAGAGATGAGAGGACAGAGCTAGTTATAAACACAAACATGGCCTTCTTAAGTGGGTCACTCTTGGGCTGAAATTACCTACCACAGATACCGTTCAAAACATAAACCTGAAATCACGGAAATATTGAAAAGCGCAACCCCCAGCCCTTTTTATGCATCACACTTATGTCCGCTGACGAAACCGTGGCTGTGCAAACGTCTAAATAAATCCACCGAGGAAAAATATTAAGTCTAAGCAGACAAGGGCCCTGCCAAAACCAGAATTATTTTTCAATCCTCCCTCATCTTTTTGCGATATAAAATGGTAATGTATGATAATGAAATACAGTAGGCATGTTGCTGCAATACAGGGCAGGCTCCGAGCAAACCAGTACACAACTCGTCATGGCGGGCCGGCAGGGAAAGCTAATATTTACAGAGAATATTGAAATTCTAACCGACTTTGGTCCTAGTTTGAGATCATTTGAATTTGCAAGAAATTTAACAGGATGTTTATCAAACGCTGAATGGATTTTAATTGAAAAGAAAAATAACCGTGATGAAATGAAATATTATTTGAACAGATGTTCCGGGAAAAACGAGATAATCATACTGGGACACACTGCGGGCCTTTGATATGAAACTCTTTGAGGTGTAAGAACGGAGCACCAGAGTCACACATTAAAAGGAAAGCTTTAGTAAGTCAACTGACACTGAGTGAGAAGAAAGCTGATAAGGTATGGGAATTAGATAAAGAATCATTTCATCACCCTCTACAATAGTGACAATTTGCTGGGTTTTTTTTCCTATCTTATCTAAAAATTAACATTTTTGGGTAGAATAGAGTACAACACCTGAGTGCACAGGCTGGGTGTTATCATGTGTCACTGGCAAAATGTGTGCTTTGTTCTTTGATTTTCATTACTTTTTATCTTATTTACTGACACAATTTATTTGATATATGTATATATTTCTTTCAGTTTTTATAAAATTACTCATTTTGGTGCTTATAATCTGTTGTGTTTAATTAGTATTAATTTCTCTTGATTGAGTACATTTGTGTCCTGTACATTGTGCTAAAGTTGGTTTTGGTGTACTAATGCATGTTTACAGCTAATTTCTCTGATATAATTGCAACCATACAAGTTAGGTAGTGAAACTGAAGGTGGGAGTAAATACGTTCTACTTCTTCTCACTTCCTTACAGGCTGCTAGGGCTGTATCAGTGGTAAACTGCTGTATATATTCATGTACTATGTATATTGTGCGAGGTTATAATGGTTAACGAAAAGTAACAAAATAACGAAAACTAAAAAAATAACTGAAATAAATAAAAATATTCATTCATTCATTCATTTTCCATACCCGCTTTATCCTCATTAGGGTCACGGGGGTCACATGGAGCCTATCCCA
>JAPTGZ010000023.1:10089928-10104100 GCA_029814645.1 Fowleria isostigma | reverse complement strand
TATATATTCATGTACTATGTATATTGTGCGAGGTTATAATGGTTAACGAATAGTAACAAAATAACGAAAACTAAAAAAATAACTGAAATAAATAAAAATAATTAAAAGAAAAAAACTGTAACTAACTAAAACTGTTGGTTTACAAAACTAAGTAAAAGGTACTGAAATTATAGATAAAATGGCTTTTGTTTTTCATCTTTGTCAATCAATTTATAAACTTTTGGATTGGTATGAAACCGATTTATTTCGTTCAAACAGTAACTGAATACATTTTTTTAAAAATGGTATCCTTTGTTGAGTTTTATGACACACTACTTACTCTGATCTTTTTGAATCCTGCACCTGACAAATAACCCAAAATATGAAAAAAAACTAAAACTGATACTAAAACTAGTAAAAACTAACTAAAACTAAGCATTTCTGAAAAACAAAAAAGTAACAAAAACTAGCAAACCCACTCTACAAACTAATCAAAACTAACCGAATTAGAGAAAAAAAAGTCAAAACAAAATAAAACTAAACTATAATTAAAAATGTAAAACTGTTATAACCTTAATATTATGTACACATAATGTTTATGACCGATGTTTCTTTCCTCTATGTATAGTTTGTGTGAAATTCTCTGTGTGTATAGTGTTTACAGCTAAATCTGTGTACATATAATGAAATGAATCTAGTAAGTATTGTACATGGAGTGCACAAGCTAAAAATAAACAATAAAAAAAAAAAAAAAGAATGTGAGTCAATCAGAGAGTAACCCTAATAAAAACTGAATTACAATTATCAACAAACGCATCCACGCTTCCTTCATTTTGGACACCCATGTGCAACTAAATCATGCTGTTACATTAATTTTGCCCAGAGGATATTTAGGCTAATTATCAAGTAGGAAAATTGTCCTAAACTCTCCTCTGTTGTTTAAATCCCTAGTGGGACAAATCATTAACATGTGGTCCTTCCTTTATTACAGCCCCCAGGAAAAATTTCATCATTTCATCCCAAATTACTTTAGGGCTCTGACAAATACCAAATCATTATTCTGGTGTTCAATCCATAAATTTGTTGGCCAGTAATGAATTATGCAGGCATTTTACATTCACCCTGGGTAATGAATTTTTTTTGACAAGAATAAAAACAAAACACAGACTGTGAATGAGTTTGTTTTGACTCTTCGCAGCCATTAAAAAAAGGTGACAGAAAATAATGCGCTTTCCCGTTACACTGTTGCTAAGTGGTGGTTAATTCTAGCACAAGGCCGCAGTGTCTAAAAGTAGAAATATTTCCACCTCCTGACATCGTTGTACTGCAACAACTGACGGGACATTTTTACATCCAACAAAAGGAAAAGGGCACAATGTATTGGCACACAAAAGCCAGCCGTATGAGGAAAAGTGCAACGGTTTTGCCACTCCAATGATATATTACCACCTAATAAATTCTGTCTTAAGTTGTTATTAGGTCAAAGACTAATGGGACTCAAATTCCACCCGGACTACCGCAATAGTCTGTGATTTACCACAAAACTCTCAGTAAGCTCTAATATGTCCACGACTCCGCAGCTCGTCTATGTACGCACTCTCACACCTGCAACCACATCTCTGTTGTCCTCTCCAACCTCCACTCCTCTCCCATCCTCCGGAGAATACAGTTCAGAATCCTCCTTATCACCTACAAAGCCCTCCATAACCTGACCCTACCCTACCTGCCTGAGCTTCCCTTCTGAAAAAAAACTACCACCCACACACTCAAGTCTGCTGATGCCAACCTCCTGCCCCATCCCATCTGGACTGCACACAAATCCAAGGGTGACCGGGTCTTTTCCCATGGCTGTACCCTCTGCGACTTACTCCCAAAAAGCCATCGGACACTTCCTCTTCGCCCTCCGCATTCTTCACTGTCGCCTGTTTAAGTCCAGCTGCAAACACTGAAAAGTCCTACAGAAGTACAATATGTATTATCAGCACTATTATTAGATTAACCCCCGACTGTTTATTACGTATTTATTAGAGGTGTAACGGTACAGGAAAATTTCAATTTGGTATGTTTTCGGTGCAGGGGTCTTTGGTTTGATACATTTTCGATACGTTTTTGGTACAGTGACGGAGACCAATTTAAAAAAAAAAAAAAAAAAAGTTTCATTGGAGTAAAAATGCAACATATTCTGAACAATTAAGTGTCACTCTAAAGCTGATGATTTTAACATTACTGTGTGGGTCTCAAATACATTATGAAATTTGATGTGTTCCCAGAAATATAACAATCTTCATGAAACAATGCCGGGGGTATACGTATATGTGGGGGGTGCATTCCGTCATTTCCATAACTACCGTAACTGGCATAAACTGAAAGTGAAACTTAATATGCTTTGAACATCCAACTCCCAGCTTTTCTGTTGTACTCCGGAGCTTACATGAAATTTTCACAACTTCTAACCTATATCCACCTAGCCTGGCTAAGCCTGACTAATTCAATCCTTATTGTTGAATCAAACAACCGACAACAACTGTAAAGAGATTTGCAGACTTGGAACTGACTTGGACTCGCAACAATAAGAAATCGGTGCATATAGTGCATTGCAAAGCGCCTGTCCCCAAGACTTGTGATTGGCCCCGTATAAAATAGATCTGGCATAATCCACAGCAAATGGAGCAGTTCCAGACAGTTTTCTCAGTACTGAATACACTGAGGGAATAAGATGGCTGGTCAGGCTAACATCCACTGCCCCCCCACAATATTTTATTATTTTATTCACATATCACAATGTATAAATGACATGAATGTATTTCATAATAACTAAAGTGCCAGAGTACTGCCATGTAAGAGCTTTAACTAAACAATATTCCACTGCTTGCCTGGTTTGGTAAATACTGCATAAAATCTTTAAATATAAGTTTTCGGCCCTTGCCCAAAGTTATGCTCTGGAAATATTCACACCTTTTTAACATTAATAACATGTGTTTACGTTCAACTAACAGTAGTAGCATTACTCCATTTTTTTTTTTGCCAGAAAAACTAGTACGTTAGAGTGATAGAGAAAACCACTCTGGTACCTCATGGTGTGGAAAACAGAAAGTTAATGAAAAAAAACCCCAAATTAATTATTACACGTCTTTGCGATGTGAATACTGTATAGTCCGTTATCACAATAATGGAATTTTTTCCATATATTGTGCAGCCCTACTGTATGCATTCCGCTTCAAGGTTCATGTGGAAAGGCGAGTCTTTGCGTTCTTCACAAAGGATAAATGGATTTGTTCCGTATTGTACTTAAGGCCCCAAAACAAAACGCTTTAGTACAAACGAGTGCACCATTACAGCCATATTGTTTATTGTTATATTCTATGTTTATCATTATATTGTTTAGTGTTTATAGTTTATTACTATTCTATTTGGGTTTTTTTTTTTTTACTATGTTCATTTTGCACCTTAGAGTCTTGTAATTTCAGTTTATGATGCACATATGGCAAAAACCGACAATAAAGCTGACTGACTTTTGACCAGTCAAGTAGCAACAAGGGAGAATTCTGTCAAAACTTACAAAAAATGTTTATTGGACACAACAACATGGCCTTCCCACAATTTTAGGATATGAATCCTTATATTTCTGTGACTCATAAAAAATAAAATCTAGTACTTTTAATTGAGCAAGTGAATAATTTGGTAAATAAATGTCAAGAAAACTATTGTTTTATGCAGATTTCACTTAAAGCTCATTGTCCAAAACAGGGATGACATTATGCAAGTTTGTTTTTTTTTAATCAGCGTAGTTGATGTCCCAAGAATTATTACCTTGTCTGCTGAAGGGGACAATCGTGTTTTCATACTAGTCAAAAGAGAAAATGCATCTGTGGCTTCACAGATAAATTTTGGAGTGGGTGTGATCAGAGCACAGTAAGAGAGGTGGCAGAAACATGACCAGAGGCTGTCACTCTTCCTGTGGAGCAATTCTTCTGAGCTCATTAGATGCTATGCTGGAGTCACAAAAACAGTAGCAAAGATTCCGCCGTCACTGAAGAACCGGGAGAGGGAGGAGTAGATGGAGTGAAAGAGGGAGAGAGAGATAGAGGGATATCACCCTGTTATACAGCATTGCGGGAAATAACGAGTACGTAATAACCCGACACACAAAACACCTTCTCTCAAAACACAGCCTGGAGAGGAGTTAACAAGAGGCTGCTTACTCTTACAATATACATCAAAGGCCTAAAACTGAGATGAAACTTCAACCTTCAAACCACAAGAGAATGTAAGACGTTAAGACTCTAAACTACAATGAAAATACATAATCAGTTGCATAACCTCTTTGGAGATTATGAACCACCCTTGAGTTTGTGAGGCAGCCGAAAAACGCCGGGGGTGGATAAGTGACCTGTGATATTCTGAAATAACATGACAGCTTTGCATTATTAATTCAGCAAACTCCTCTGATTAAAGATATTGACATGCCTCCAAACATGGCTCGGTATCAAGGAGTGATGAAGACGGTGAGATATTTTCATCATAGGTGATTATTTTTCTGAAACCTTTTTTTCTTTCTCAGGGAACTGAACAGTAGAAGTCATAACTGGTTGGTCCTATCACATCTCTTTGCTTAGACGTTCAGTTTAAAGAATATGTTTTTGTAAACCTTTCCCTCTCCCACGGCAACAGAGGCTGAGGAGTCCTTAAGGAGAACAGTGCACCTCAACCCTGACGAAGCTGCTCAGTGACCGACGGAGGAAAACTTTGCTATACAGTCTGACCACAGACTGATTCCTGTCTTTTGACGCCCCCTCACTATTCAACTAAAGTAGAGTAGACATGAACACGGGCCAGTAAAGCAGCTGTGCATTCCTTTTTTAATACAGCACCAAATCGCTTGGGAAATAACTTTTAACCTGATGGATGTGGTGTAGGTTTGAATCCTTATATTTAAGGACTGATTATCAAGTGCGGTTGGATTTACGGAGATCTTTGAAAAGAATTACAATAATATGTATTTATATATGTGGGTAAAAAAAAAATATGGATCAATATTTTCTTCATATGCTGCCTCAAGATCTGTACTATATCAAAACACTTGGGAAATAACCTTTAAACTGCTGGATATGGTGCAGATTTGAAGCCTTGTATTTAAGCACTGATTATCAAGTGTGGTTGGATTTATGGGGATATTTGAAAAGAATTACAATAATGAGAATGTGGTTAAAAAAATATGAATCAATATTTTCTTCATATGCTGCCTGAAGATCTTACAGAATGTGTTACAGTAATATATAATATTCAGTGATACATCAGTGTGATATATACATTATTAATATCCCATAGTGGCTATGATTCATACTGGATGTTGGCAGATGTGCCGTCGAGTCACAGTACATGTATTTTTACTGGCTGTATTTTAAAGTATATGTACCCAGTGGTAGTTTGTTTTCCTGCTGATGTGTTTTTATTTAGAGTTAATATTTTTACAGTTCAAATATTGCTGATGAAATGTTCTTGTCAAAATATATTTCAAGTCAAAAATAGTACAAACCCACCGTAACATTAACATATGTGTCTGACTCACTGTGAATACATTTTGTGCAACTTCCACTGCATTTCATTATTGTAATAGGGTCTGATAAACATAATGTATCAGAATTACATATCTCTTGATAAAAATGAATAGGCCATTTCCACTGGTAATGATAAGCACATGAAGCTGTGACAGACCATATGCAGCACTCCAGCTCTATTTCAGGCTGCCCAGCAGCCAAATCAACACCCACCATGTGCTCTGGGCTGCCCTCTCATAGAAAACCAAGGCACAGGAGAGAGCTGCAGCATTTGTTAAGTACTGCTGATAGCCAAGCATCCTCTCCTGAGAGGAAAAATTGCTCCAAGTGAAAGTGTGATTGGAAAACCAGAAGCACTGCACAGATACGTCGAACACAGTCACAAAGCTTGAAGTGAGCTGTATGGTGATCATTTCAGGCACATCGTAAAGCGAGAAAGAAAGTCATGACTCAGAACCACTGAAGCCGGATCTATCTCAGCTCACATTCTCTACGAGGCACAAAGATGGAAAAGTGTGATAAAATGTTGTCTGGGGAGGCAGCAATGTGTCCAAAAGCAAACAAAAAAATCAATTGTAAGTAATGTCACACAGAGGGATCCAACCCAATTTTTAACAGCCATCTGAATCTTGGCATTGTTCCCTATGTCAAACTTCCCTCATCCTCTGCATTCTGTGCCCTAGTTTATAGATGAGTTATACTGTTGACAAGTTTGTCTTCCTACTTCTTTCTCCTCCACTGCATTCCTGTTTTATGCTTCTTATAAAATGTGTGCTCCTAACAGCTCATGGCTGAAGTTCTGTTAAATCCAGAACTAGCAAAGAATCAATAAAACTGGAAAGGTGGTGATGTCTAGGGCTGACCGAGTATATGGAGAACTCCAAGTTAAAAAAATAAGCCTGAAACATCTGTGCTCTCATAACCTGCCTGGCCAAGAGTTAAGCCTCACACCTGGAGACATAAAAGATGAGTTTGTAGGGTAATCTTTGATGTGGTGAGGTAGTGTAATCGGGTTCAGAGGGAAGCTTTGAGTCTTGCTGAGTGCCTGAATAGCCAGTGACCTTGACATCCACTCTTATTTAAATCTCAGTGGGAGATCCACAGTAGGACCAAGTCACAACAGTAGCCAGAGGATAAAACAAGAATATTATCATCAGTTGGAGTTGAGTTTTTTCCCGCAGAATCAGGGTTGCTGGTTCAAACAAAGCACTTTCTCTGAAAATAACCACATCCATCTGATGCCAGTGTGCGCAGCGAAGTCTACAATTTCTGCGTTTCCCCGAGAAGCACAACTTAGTGGAATTTATTATAGCAATTCCCACCTCACACAGATTAAAGTACTTGATGAGGGATTTAGTCTATTAAAGCTTCTGGATGGAATAAGTATAAGAAATTGGAAAAGTGTGCGCAAGAGACAGAGGGAGATGGAGGAGAGCTGAGCATAAATCTGAATTAACAGAGACAAACGTGACATGCTGCATTCAACAACACTGTAAATCAGCCTCAACAACAAACATGTCGTTACCTTACCGGTGATAAACTTCAGAGAGGAAGCGCTCCGGATCAGGGCTGTTCAATTACCGGTTTAAGTCATGTCTCCAGGAGGAAAGCTCCGGCTGTACAGACGGGATAAAGCCCGGAGACTGTTCACCTGACTGGGAGGACTGGTGCGACTTTATGCCTCCACAGCCTTCATGCTTTCCGCAAATACACCCGTCTTTGTTCCCACCCTCTCTCTCTCTCTCTCTCTCTCTCTCTCCTCCAGACGCCCTCCCTGCTTTAAACACACCTAACTCGTGGCTTTGAAAACAGTCAAACCAGTTGCGATCCGTACCGTGTGTGGACTGATCAGATGCCAACAAGGACCAGGACGTCATGCCTCCTCATCCTCCTCATCCTCCTCTGGCTCCGGGCGGAGACTCCCTCTTTCTCCTGCAGCTTTGACTCCTCAACTTTACATCTAACCTGACGCTTTACGTTCACTATTTATGTCCAGGAGGGAGGGGGGTGAATAATGATGCTATCCGCACACACCCATTCTTCTCCAAAAGTGATAAATTCAACTATCTAGCGTTGCTTCTAATCCGCCACCAACTTGCCACCATTACCATGGTTAAATTTAACTTCACCCGTCGTGTCCACTTATTTCTTTTAGCTTCTTCTTCTTTTAACCGTTTCAGTTATTTCACATGCTGTCCAGAGTAAACGGGATGAATTTACACACGCAAAGTAGCGACACGGAGAGAAAAAAACCCCCACGTAGAACAGTAGGGGGCTGCGTGCCAATGCAATATAACGGGTTCGCACTGGATGGAGATGACAACAAACTGCCACAAACCCTTTTTCTCCAGGAAATACGTCACGTTCAGAACCCATCGGACTCTGAGGTGTGTTTGATTTGTGGCACGGCGGGTATCGGCAGGGGCGGGGCTATGCTAGAAAAAAAAGAATTGCAGCAAAAAACTAGTTAAACATCACATTTTCACGCGTTTTATTGGATGTAGATATACCTAATATTAACATAACATAATAATATATCTCTCTGTAAGTCATTGGTTCATGATGTGAATTATTAGCATTATTAACTCGTAAAAATAAGCCTTTTGAATCCAAAACCTTGGGTTCAGATAATTTTAAAACTTGATAAAACTTTTTCTTTAAATAATGCAGAAATCTGGACTCGTTTTCAATAGTTTCATTGTTTCTTCGTGATGAAATATACCGACCCGGGCCACGCCTGTATTTAAAACACGCATCTTCGTTTGCTCGAAAGCTGCCTCGTTGTGCAGTGTTTGTCCGCCATCTTGTGGACAACAGTCGAACCTACAGGAGTGAGTAAAACCCGAACCGAACTGTAGAGGGGGCCATAACATCAACTTCCTGGTCTGTCTGACTCGCATGGTTGTGCCTACCCCGTTACAGCCTGGTATAAGTGAAATCCAGCTTGCTTTCTGCAGCTCCACCGTTAACACGGACCAAAGTTATCCCGGAATAAGGACAGCACGCATGTGCCGTCAACCCGGATGTAGATATTTTTGTACCCGTCTATTCCCCATTTTACGAAGTTATGACAATTTTTTGTGAAGAATGAATATCATATCCTAGAACCGGTCGGACAAAGCTTTTCCGTGCCATTCCAAACCAGTCCAAACCGGGTTAAAGAACCGTGACATGAGCGGCCGTACGTGGATGTCACATCTGAGTGACAGCTCCACAACAGTGTCGTACTTTTAATATACGGTGAGAGCAACACATGTACTGGGGTAGATTTAGTCTGATTATTAGTAAATAAATATCAGGGGGGTTTGGGTATTTGAGACTGAATTCGGTGTTCCGGACGTTTGGGTCCCATGGGTGGTCTTTGTCTCAGTGTTTACCTTGTGTGTGTTTCAGAACATGAATGTAACTCAGACCATGGACTTCCGCGGCAGGAGGCATGAGCGGGGCAGTAACTGGACCGACCCGGAGATAGTGGAGCTGCTCCAGCTGTGGTCCGACGAGTCGGTCCAGATCGAACTGGAGAGTTCTCTGCGGAACCAGCGGGTATTTGACCGCATAGCCCACATCCTGCGGGAGAAGGGCATCTACCGGACCGGTGACCAGTGCCGGGAGAAGATCAAGAAGATGAAGCTGGAGTACCGGCGGATCAAGGACAACCACAAGATGAGGTCGTGGAAGTTCTATGATGTGATGGACCGGGTGTTGGCCAACAGACCGGCCATCACCTACTCATCCCTGGGCGGGGCTGTCATAGCTCAACAGGTGTTCCAGAGCCCAGGTGGGTCCGACGGGTACCTGCAGGGGGTGTCAGCAAGCGCCTTTGGGCCCACCTCCTCAGGGGGGTTTCTGTTTGGCCAGCCTCCTAAACCTGGAGATCCACTCGATATCAAATGTGAAGATGTTGACGAGAGCATGCTGAACTCAGCACCACCTGAGATGTACTATGGGTCTGGAGATGACCATGAGACGGATGGACAGTCTATACTGGGACCAGAGGACACCCTGGGGCAAGGAGAGGGCTCCACTCATACAAGGATTTCACCTTCAGGTTGGCCATCCCAGTTAGAGTGGCTTCTTTTTATTTTATTTCATTTTCAGTGAGTAAACAACACAAATGACCTCCATACAGTGGTATCTGATAACGCATACATTCAACAGAGTACGTTCAACGAGTAAGTTCAATAAATCAAATAAATTAATTTATGCTTGAAAAGGAGTGGGAAGAAGAAAAACTTATTTAATCCCACCCTCATTTCTCATCAGTTATTTAACACAGGGGTGTCCAATCCTGGTCCTCAAGATCTACAATCCTGCATGTTTTAGAGTTATCCCTCTTCCAACACACCTGATTCAAATGATAAGCCTGTCATCAAGCTCTGCAGAAGCCTGATAATGACTGTCAGGTGTGTGGAAGAGGGATACATCTACAACATGCAGGGTAGTAGCTCTCGAGGACCAGGTTTGGGCAGCCCTGACTAAACATAATGACATTTTAATACTTTTCCTTGTCTATAAACTTTAAAATAGGACAATTAACAACCAGGCCTATAAAGATTATAATAAACTTATTCAACAGTATTTATATAACCAATATATGCGTGTAACAAACAAAACAGAAAAGGAGCAATGAGCATTTATGGCGATGTTACCACAGGTGACAGTTAACAACTAACTTACATAGTAATAAAAACATGCCAACAATGGTAATGAGACTACAATACCACCAATGGTAAAGAACAATGCATACCAACTTATTGAGGAACAACAAGCACATGTCGACATTATAAGAGAGAGTATTGATGTAACATAAGTATTAAGACCCTGCCTGTTTATACTGACACTAGTGAGGATAAAGTGGGTTCAGAAAATGACTGAATAGATCATATGTTTATTTAACAGTTTATCCGGTGGATATTTGGGCATTGCTTGTGTTGGATATCTGGATTATTCCAAACTTTCACTCCACATACAAAGACACAGAAAATGAGATCAATAAATGCTTGAGGTGTGATTCTTCACTTCATAATTTTTTTTCCAAATAATCAAAGTTTTTATTGATTTTTGTTTTTGACAAAAAACAAACACTACAGAGTCTCTGAACTCTGAAATGGATCATATCTGATGACCATAAAAAGATGATGAACTGTATTTTAAACCAGTTATTCATATGTATTGATAGGATTAGTGGGTCAACAGGGATTAAACAGTTTATATCAGTAGATGGCTTTTATAGATGGATGTTTGGGTCTTTATGGGTTAAAAAAGCTAAAGGTAGATGAAATTTCATTTGGGAACTAACACAAAAGTAGTGCTGGGTCTTTATGGGTTAAGACATTCTTGTTTAAGGAGGCCTTTTAACTCCAAACTGACTTAAGGCTGCCACAATCTGACTACATTTAATATATTGATTACATTTCAGTTGTATTTTAATTGTATATGGCTGACAACAAAGTTAGGGATATTTGGGTGTCAGGTGAAATTAGTGGAAAATGTAAGAAGTTCACACTACAATAATAATAAAAAAATACTTTTTTTTATTTATAACCATCTTTCACAACATCCAAGGACACTGTACAACAGAGGATACAAAGACAATGCATAAATAAACAAAAATGGATAAGAACAATTCCAGTACATAAAAAATATTGTTATTATTATTATTATTATTATTATTATTATTATTATTATTATTATTATTATTATGTAGGTGTCCTTTAAAAACAGTAAATTTAGTTTTAGGATTCCCAAACAGTTATGTGTCAGCTACAAATGACGTACTAAATCTATTTTAAAGGTTGTTTATTTTTACCCAACATGTTCATATTTTCCTGACTGTGCTCTGCAGTGAAATACTGCATGTGTTACTTTCTTTTTTTTTTTTTGGCCAGGTACTGTATTTGATATACTCTCCACATCGCAATATATCTTCAAATCCCAGAATTTCTCCACATCTATTAAGTTAGTTCACAGCCTTTTCTTCTGTTTTTTCCCCATACCTACAGGTTTTAGTGATCTAAACATTGTTGGCTCTGCCACAGCTGGCACCCACGCTGCTGGTGGCCCTCTGTCCCATGAACCCGCTGAACAGTCTCGCAAGGAGGGCCCCCATCCAACTACAACTATGAGACAGAGGAAGCGCCGCCGGGCCGGTAAAGCATCCTGTACACACGGAGGTTCACGATGCGGCAGTCAGGAGTGTCTGGACAAAGCTCTGGCCAGCTTCCTGAACTGGCAGCAGTCGGCAGAGGAGCGCCTGCTCTCCCTGGAGGAGGCACGGCTCGAGAGGGAACTGCAGGCGGAGGAGCAGAGGGAACAGCGGGAGGAGAGACGGGCCGAACAGGAGCGGCAGCATGAGCTCCGCCTGTTCAGCATGCTGACAGGGGCCTTGGTGGCTGTCAGACAAGGTGCCCAGACTTCAGCAGCTAAAGCGGATGAACCCCCCGTCTCGCCGCCGGCTCATATGTCGGCCTCACTGATGACCACAGTCGCCCCCTCTGTCTCGTCATCTTTATCTCCGCACCCTTCAGAAACTCCTACCGCACAGGCTATTTCCACTCAGGAGACAACAAAGTCAGCCCCGCCCACATCTGTCAAGGCCTGTGAAATATCTCAGAATATTTTGGCAACGCTGAGAGGCGCTGAAACTCCTGGGCGTAGTGTGTATCTATCCAACCGTGGTAACAGCATCCGACAGCATCAAGGTATTCTCCAAGAGGGCTACGCCAAGTATGGGATGGACAGACACCATGACACAGACAACCCCAATGTGAGTGTGGACGGTTTGATGGTTCTGATGTTTACCCAGAAGGACCCAATGTGACATTTGTGGCACTTCCCAAATTAATTTTTCTT
This sequence comes from Fowleria isostigma, assembly GCA_029814645.1. Lineage (NCBI taxonomy): Eukaryota > Metazoa > Chordata > Actinopteri > Kurtiformes > Apogonidae > Fowleria > Fowleria isostigma. The sequence continues at coordinate 10,091,711 of JAPTGZ010000023.1, read as the reverse complement.
TATATTTATTTTTTTTCATTTTTATTGTTTATTTCGAGCTTGTGCACTCCATGTACAATAATTATTATATACATTTTATTATATGTACACAGATATACTTAAAGAGTTTGCTGTAAACACTATAGAGAAAGAATTTTACACAAACATATGCATAGAGAAATCTACATCCAGAAGTATACGTAAAGAACCTTTCTTAACTGTTTTAACACTAGAGCTGCACAATGTATCTTTTGAGCATCGTCATTGCAATATACATGGGCGCAGTAGTCACATCACAGATCCTGCATTGTAGGAGACAAATGAACTCAATATGTTCTCATCTAATTTCAAGGGTACCTGACACACACTGTGCACAGCGATCCACCAATCACAATAGTTCTTAATCAGTTTGGAGTGAGTCACTGGTAACAATATTGAAAATGAGCAACAAACAAGAGAAAATACCCAAAAATGAATATTTGTTTGACCATTTACGTTGGCACCACACAGCTATTATATCCTCCTGAGTATTTTTTCATATTGCATTATATATTGCAGGGTTAAAAAAAATTGCATTGTCAGTTTTTTCCAATATTGTGTTGTCCTATTTATCGCAATTTATTTTTAAATTATCCTCTGTATTTTGTGTTTTTTTCAGTGAAAATCAGATATTTTCCAACATTTAATTTACTAATCATGTAGATGTTCATAAAAGTTCAGAGTAAAGTTAAAAATTGTTATATCAAAAACAGAGAAAACTGAAGAAAAAGTGACTTTTTCAGCAAAATCTACCAGTAACTGAACATAAATCAAGTGTGTTCATCCACTATCATTGATCCAACTCCATGGGTTTTACTGGTGAATCAGTGTTGTAGAATAGGGGTCTCAAACATGTGACCTGGGGCCAAAACGGGCCTGCTAAAAGGCCCAATCTGGCCCATGGCTTAAATTTGCTAAGTACAAAAATTACACTAAAGATATTAACAATCAATCGTGTTGACCTCATTTTACTTGAGCTTCCACATTCAGATCAACATGATCAACAGGAAAATAATAGCATAATAACCATAAATAGTGACAACTCCATTTTTTTTTAGGTTCAACTGGACTAGTTTTGCTCTTTTGAAATAAAACTGTTCCAGTTGAACATCAAAGAACTACTGAGAGGAACAGTGACCTAAGTAAATGCGAAATTAAATGAGGCATTGTTCTTATTTTAGTTCTAACCTCCAAATTTTTTTGCAATATTATACCAGTCACCAAGTCTTTGTGTAACATTGTAATAAACTGTACAAATGATAAGTTGAGGTATAATATTTTTAAAACTACACTTATTTTTCGTACAAAATTTCAGCTTTTTTAGATTATTCATGTTTTTTGTGGAAGGATAGTTTGTAAATGTAAATATTTTTATAATTTAATTTTTTTTTATTGCACTAAAAGAGGAAAAAGTTGTCATTATTCGTAGGTTATGATGCTATTACAGAATGCAGCCATGAGGGGGCACAAGCCAGTGTCTTCTTATGCCGGACCCAAGCCAGGATAAATGCAGAGTGTCAGGAAGGGCATCCGATGTAAAACTTATACCAAATTAATCACGCGAATCACTCAAATGACTTCCATACCAGATCGGTCGAGGCCCGGGTTAACAATGACCGCCATCAGTGCTGTTAACCAACAAGGGTGCTGGTGGAAATTGGATTTTAAAATGTTGAGGTTCTCTCTGGGAGTGACGAGGATGGATAGGATCAGGAATGAGTCCATCAGAGGGACAGCACATGTAAGATGTTTTGGAGACAAAGTC